>PVIA01000490.1:0-433045 GCA_004024845.1 Tonatia bakeri | reverse complement strand
CGGGAACCCTCAACCCCACTTCGCAGGCCTCCCGACTCCGCCGCTCCTTACCGGTCTGGATGTACTGGAGCCCGACTTCTGTTCAATTAATTTCCCTCTGTTCTGGTTGTTAATTGTTTCTCAATCTTTGTTGTTTTCAGTCTTGGTTGCGCGAGGAAGCACAGTGCGACTGCCTATGCCTCCATCTTGGCCGGAACTCGAATCATTTTCTATTTACGTATTTCTTTAGAACCCCAGGCCCTACATGGTGGACAGTGTTAAAGCACTGTAGCCTGTAAGGTGCAGTTGAGGATTAGATGAACTTTCGTGACAGTTACCTGTACTGCACATAATGCAGTTTTGCATCGTACTGTAATCTTAGCATAGGTTTAAAGCATTATTGATTTCTTTTAGAATTTTCTAATTATCTTGAAAACTGAATTTTTTTTCCTTCTGGCCCAAGCCTTTCTTGCTAGTTAACATCACTTATCTTCCACGTGGAGGTAAATTTCCCAGGAATGGGATTATTGGGTCAGAGTGTTCTAAAATAATTACTCAATATTCATTCATTCATTCATTCATTTGGCAAATCGTAATTGGGCAACAAAGCCTTGTGGACACAACAGTGAATAAGACACACTTCCTGCAGCACAGTCAGGTGGGGGTGGGGGTGGTGGTGGTGTGGGAAAGTGAGTGGAATTGGGAAAGGCTTTAGAGAAGAGATGATACTTGAATTAACCTTTAATTTTAAAAAGTGTCATTCGGCATGTTAGCAAAGGAGTAACCATCATTTCGAGCATAGGAATCATTTTGAATCAACAGTGTTTCTTTTGGGCACCTGAAGGTATGCCTGGAGGTGGACCTCTGTCTACAAGTAGCCCATTTTTTATCATGGACAGAATTGCCCACTGTTTAGCAATCTTGTACTAAGCTTAACCTTTCATTTTCTTAATCCTGTATTATAAAAGCTTATTCTCTGTCTTCCTACCTGTCTTTATAGGAGCCTTAAACTTCTTTTATCCCTCCTCACCAGGAGTCCACTCCTTCCTTCCATCCCCCGAACTGTTTCTTCAGACCCACACTAGTAAGCCATGTCTTGACTTCTCCTCTGGGCCTTGTGTATAAGTAGAATAACAATAAGTCAGAACTGGGATCTTGGTAAACATAAACTGAAGGTTTATACACATCGGTAAGGAGCTGTTACCAATATGTATTCAACTTAGTAGCAGTAACTTATGAAAGATTCCTGCATCAGGAACCTACTCGATCCCTTTTTATTCTTTGAAGGCTGTCAGCTCCGAGGAAAGTTCCACATCTGCCAACTTGAAAGTGATCTTCCTCTCGTGTAACTGTAGACCACTGTGTCAACATTAACGTATAAGCAGAGACACAGTGGGAATGACTTGCCAGTCTCTATGAAGAAAACTGTATTTTGTTTTACAGCATCATTGTCCGAGGTGTCGAATGTGTAAATTCTTTCCAGACATTCACGTTTTTAAAATCAGTGTGCTGATTAACATTATGTACCATTTCAGTCAAGTGGATAGTTTCTTATATTATCTTCTTGCCTCCTTCGACAACAACAACAAAAATACTTTTTATTATTCCTTCTCATTATTTTTCTCAGAGGATCTAAACATTTAGATAAATATATCTAAAGTCAACATACTCTGGTGTCCTGACATCCAGTCCTCTGTAAGACATGATAGCTTTTCGAACTAGACTTTGAAAGTGGACATTTTTACTTTGCTTTTTGTGCAGAGAAATTTCAGCCCCATTTTGTTTGGCGTATTCATAAGAGAGGCTTTAACTGAAGACGGTCTTTTCTTTCCGTTTAAATAGTTTAAAACTTGCATATCTTTCTGATATAAAGGGTTCACAGTGTGCTAAATTCTCTCTAAGGGTAATTTCTTTGTTTTTATGTTAGGTGTTGTAATCTAAAGAGAGCTTCTAAATAGTTTTATAATTCATTAATTTAGAAGGCAGTATTTTTGATGTTGCCAATGCTTCTGCTGTTATTAACATTTAAGTGCTAATTACGTGCCACGTCCTGTACAATGTGGACTATTTTGTGGCTGATCTCAGCCCTCTCAAGGGCTTGGTGAAGAAACTGAAGATGAGTAGTCCAGATAATTTGTCCGGGGTTAGTGGTGGCAGAGCCGACATGCTTTCAAAGCCAGGTCTATGTGACTTCAAAAACCTGTTTCTCCTATTGTCTTCTTTCTTTGTCTCATTTAGTTGAGTTTTACTTTTATAAAAGAGGTAAAATGTGTCTTTAATTGGGATTGTGCTTGAGAAAAACGGTGCCCAACTTCTTTGGCACCAGGGACTGGTTTTGTGGACAATTTTTCCAGGGACTGCGGGGGCGGGGGGCGCGCTGGAGGCAGAGCTCAGCTGCTCACCTCCTGCTGTTCTGCCCCGGTCCTCACAGGCCACAGACCAGTGCTGGCCCCGCTCTAGCGCACCAAACTGAAGGCTGGCTCAAGCGTGGAGGAAGGGTAGAAGAGAAACCCAAGACAATTTACTTTACTTGATGAGCCAAGTTGGGCTGAAGGTGGTTGTCAAAGTGAATTCAGTAAATCCTTCTTAAAAAGGAGCTGAGGGTTAGCTACGGTGAGTTTTTGTTTATACACATTGCAACAGCGAGTTTGGATTGGGTGTGCTGGTTCCTCAGTGGGCTCTGCAGCCCCCAGTGAGACGTGCTCATCAGACGGTGTGGCCTGTGTCGTGCAGAATTGCGTCTAGAGCGGGCACGGGAGGCAGAGATGTGCTGGGACTGTCGCGTGCATCCCTTTCCCTTTCCTTTATTGTTCTGTGGCATTCGGGGGCCCTCCTGGCCCACTGCCTCTTCTCTCTAGGACAAGTGAGTCTTCGGGTCCTTCACCTCGGCCGTCTTCCTCACACTTGTATCTCAGGCCTTAGTGTTTCCAGACAGGATGAGGAGAAAAAAGACAGTTATTGTACAAGAACCTAGCATTTCTAATAACATGTTTCTGGCATTTGATGATACTGAGAACAGAGTGTTTTTATGTGAGCACTTACGATTTCATCGTGACAAACATAAATACAGGCAACTGTCTGTTCTAGAGTTGTTTTGAATTTAGAGACTAACGAAAGGCTAAAATGAGCAAGTTTTGCTGGGTAAGGTAACCATAGGTTTTAAGAAGAAACTTTTACTTTCTTTTGTGGGGAAACTGTTTATGGTTTTTTTTTTACTTTTATTTTTATTTCTAGTTCCCCTTGCTTGAATGAAGTACTTTGCCTCCTCCATGCCCTCCCCCCACCCAAAGAAAAAGCTTTGAAACTGGATTTTTAACTGAAGCAGGCCTATATACTTGGCTAACTTACTGAAGAAAGGATGGAAGGATAGAGAAAGCTAAATAATTTTGGAGAAGAGCTCTCTTCTCCAAAGTGTTATTAAGCCTTTCATAAGAATGAAAAATGCTGGCAATGAAAATTGAATTTACAAGGGTAATTTAATATGCTACATAACCAGACTTTATTTTATATTAGTATGAGGAAGGAAAAATGTTTGAGATCTTTCCTAAAAGGATGGAAATATTATTAGCTAGTCTACCAGTAATATCCTGTCATATGACACAGAGTAAAGGGCTGATCTGAAGCCTCAGTGCCCTGGCTGCTCATGTCCTGCTGTCGACACATAGTCTTTTTTTAATTATTTACCTTTCTTTTGTTAAACGTTAAAATGAATATTCACAGTAATCGAAAATTACTGCATTATCAAGCTGTCTGCTAAAACTAGTAATAGTGGATGAATTACTAAAATCCAGTGTTGGGGGGATGCAAAAAAAGTTGGCAACTAAATTAGGAACTTCTGGTTCAAAATTGGATTTATATTTTAGAGAGAACCTGATTTGCAAAACAGACAACAATGACAGGATGAAAAACTGTGCCTGGGGACAGGAAATCTGGATTTTAGTTTGGCAATATTTTTAACGAATCTAGTCACTTTGGAGCCAATGTGTAAATTTTCACCTTTAGTGATGTGTGGTGTCACCTTTTAGACAAAATGAGAGATTGAGGTGTTAAAGTATTGTATGCGTTAAATTCATAATACAAATTTAATGGTTTGTCTTGGAAGGGAGGAACAGGGCACACTTAGCTGCTTTTAAGAACAGTGCTTTTAAAAACTTTTAATGGCATCTATTTTCGTATGAGTAGGATATGCTGACTGACAGGCCTTCATGCTTACCTGTTTGTTAAATAGTCTCTAGTAACGGTGCTTCTGTGTGCTTGTCACTACGTCCCCCCCAGTGCAAGGCCTGACACATAACAGATACTTAACAATTAGAATAAAAGAATACGTGTATGAATACTGAGCATACAAATGATCTGTAATTCAAGCCTGCCTTCCTGTAAGTTATTTTGAGACTTATAGAGTTTACCTCATTAGAAAAAGTTGGTACAACTAAATATTGGGGGTAAGAAGGCTAATTTGGAAACTTGGCTAGAGAAGGACATAGACGTATTGAAGAGGCACTTACGTTTCTTGCACTGTTTTTTCATTGGAATGAATCAATGAAGGTACTGTATTACCAGCGGTGAAAACAGTTAAATTGGAGGTCGGTTGTTTTTATAGTCAAGGGAAACCCAGGGTTGTTGAAACAGGGATTAACTGTTACAGCTCAGGCAGGAAGGAAAAGAGGTGTGTGGAGGTAAAGTTTTCTGTAGATAGGAGGGAAAGTATACATACATAACATAAACTCAGGTGAAATTCCTTTACTGTAATTGTTCACCGGAAAACTCAAATAATTTTGTTTACAAGAGAAATTTTTAAGCTTAAAAATTGAGAGATATTAAAAAGAAAGATAAATCGAACATACAGGTGTTCAATAGATATTTTATATTCTTTTTGCCCACATAGTTCTATATCCAGTTTTTAGAAGGTATAGCTCTTCTTGAATTCAAAATAGTAAAATGTGGGGGGCAAAAGACAATGATTAAAGTCTCACTGCCCAAGCCCGTTTTCCAGTGAGGTTTGGGAAGGGCCTTTCAGCTGATGAATCCTCCCCGAAGTGGTTCGACCAGTCCGAATTCCTTTGGCCATGAGTCCCTGGAGCTGGTGCAAGAGGAAAGAGTGAAGCACTAGGCTTTTTTCACATGTATTTTCCCATTTGAGGAAGAAATCTATGGGTGTGTGTATTTGAAATGGAAATATGTAAAATATGCATGTGTGTGTGTGTGTGTGTGTGTGTGACAGCTGTTGTGTCACTAATGACTTCTCAAAGCAGGAAAAGTTGGTAACAACACAACGGAGTGCTTGTCAGCCAAATTCCCGACATCTTATTTTTCTATTGTTCTATGCCACTCTTACAAAACTTAGTACATGGCAGGGTCTGGAAAATCCCGAGTGTAGAGTGGTCTGAAGTGCGTGAGTGATCTGCCTTGTGCCACTTTTGTCCTTAACCTACTGTGGGTGAACACGACGCCGGCCGGCCTAGACTGTTCCTGCTGGCAGAGTTCTCTGGTCCCGCTCACCGGGCTGGTGCAGGGCACGGCACAGCCAGCGTCTGGGGAGCGCTCCTGTTTAAGGAGGCTCTACAGTTGAAAGGTGGCCAGTGCAACTGAGAGAGCAAATGTTTAACTTGATTTAATTGTCATTACTTTAAGTTCATAGTCAAATAGCCACACATCACTAAAGGTCTACTGTATTGGACAGTGCAGATAGAGAACATTTCCGCCTTCACAGAAAGTTCTCGTAGTGCCGCTCAAGGGCTCTCCTTCTCAGACGCCCATTGGCTTGGCACCAGCCTCGGGACACGCAGTTGGTCTCCCCAGCATTCTGGTTTGTGAAGTGAAGGTGGAGAGCGGATGTCTTCCGGTTGCCAAGAATATTAACGTGGGAACAAAAACTGTGCTGAGCTTTGTTTCCAAAGGAAAAAGCACATCTTAAAAACATCATAGAAAACATGATGGCATTTTCTAGGTTAATAACTGTTAAAAGATGTCCTGGCTGGTGTAGCTCAGTGGATTGAGCGCGGGCTGCGAACCAGGCATCGCAAGTTCGATTCCCAGTCAGGGCACATGCCTAGGTTGCAGGCCATGTCCCCCAGCAACCGCACACTGATGTTTCTCTCTCTCTCTCTCTCTCTCTCTCTCCCCCCCTCCCTTCCCTCTCTAAATATAAATAATAAAAATAAAAAAAATCTTAAAAAAAAAATCCATTTAAAAAAAAAAAAGATGTCTAGTAACTGCTAGCACAATGGTTAATTGATTGAGGGAATTTATGCTAATGTATCTCTGGAGGATCTATAATCTATTTTCACTTTTTCCATTTAGGTACTTAAAGCTTTCCCCAAAACACCCAGAATCAAATACTGCTGGAATGGACATCTTTGCCAAATTCTCCGCATATATTAAGAATTCAAGGCCAGAGGCTAATGAAGGTAAAAATAAAAATAAAAAATAAAGAAAGAAAGAAAAAAATGATTGGATTAACACTTGGCGGGGGTGGTGGGGAGGTACCAAAAAACTATTACGACTAATTATAAATGACTACTTTGGAATCCAGATATTCCCATATATGTTAAAACTGGCATTCAGAGTTGACCAGGGATTTGATGATAAGCCAGGATGAGTCCTTAAATTGCTAATTTTTCTGTGTATCTAGCTTGCGGGACAGTACTCAGCAGTGTAGTAGGTGTGTGATCATGTGTTCATCGAAACAATTTGTTGCCATGTTCTTCTGGAGTTCCTGTGTGGGGAGCTGTGCAGAGAGTTAGTGGTGCATCAAAAACAGTGGATTGATGTAGTTTAGTTTAAACTGCTACTAAATCTCTTGTTTATTGTTGGGTGCCAGCATTCTAAAACCAGCCTCGGTGGATTTTTGTGCTAATTACACTTAAAGGGCTACTCTTGGAGTTGCTCTAAGGAGCCTTTAGACTCACCATCCTTCCAGATCTCTCTGCATTCCTAAAACTAGGATTTTAGTTTCAAGTTATATTTTCCTGGTGAGAATTGTTTAGGTAATGTGGATGTGATTTTCTTCTTCTGTTTCTTAAAGGACACTCTTATTTTGTTTACCAGACTACCATTTGGTATATTAGAGGGAAGCCTCTTGGAAAGAGGTCCCATTTAATGAGCATCGCCTTAACCCACACCATTCAGTAATTTTCTGTTTTCTTTTCTTTGGGATGTTAAGCATTATTCTCTCTGGAGAACACTGTACAGAGAGAGCAATAGTATTTAATTAAGAGTAACAACAATAACCAAAAAAGCCAGCTCTTAAAGACACTTGAATCCATCATTGTTTTAGACAGTTGAATTTTTCCCCACATATATTTCCTATTTGAGGAAGAAATAATGACTATGTGATATTTAAATATGTAAAATATGTATTTGTCTTTTTTTTATCGTTGACAACATTAAAAATGTCCCCTATTTTCCTCTCCTTTGCCCCTCTTCACCCAGCCTCCATCCCCCATACATTTCTGTGGATTTAAAATTTTTTTTTTTTAGTTTTTTTAATTTTAATTTTTTTAAGAGTTTATTTATTTATTTTGAGAGAGAGAGGAAGGGAGGGAGAAGGTGAGGGAGAGAAACGCCAATGTGTGGCTGCCTCCCACATGCCCCGCACTGGGGACATGGCCTACAACCCAGGCATGTGCCCTGTCTGGGAATTGAACTGGTGACCATTTGGTTCGCAGGCTGGCGCTCAGTCCACTGAGCCACACCAGCCAGGGTGGAATTTTTAAAAAGAAGCTGTTGTGTCATGAGTGTGTCTTCTCATAGTAGAAAAACTTTGTAACACAGCAGAGCACTTGTTAGCAAAATTCTTGACATCTTATTTTTCTGTTGGTCAGCACCACCCTTACAAAGTTCAATACATGGAAGAAAGTTCTGAGTGTAGGGTGATCTGAAGTGACTCCTATTGCTGTTTTTGTCCCTGCTCCTGTACTGTGGGTAATCAAGGTGCTTGACCAGCCCAGTGGGGTTCTTCTGCATAGAAGTTTATGGCAGCAAATGACCAAGAATAAGAAAGGGGGAAGGGTGGGGGAGGAATCAGTGCTGGTTAAGCAAGAATAAACAATTTTTAAAAAATTGAAACGGTTGCTGATTTCCTTACATCATTTCAGTAAACAGATTTCCAAGCTATTCAGGCTATTATTTTTTGATTATTAAAATTTTTAAATCGCAGCATTTTATAATTTAGTGTTGAATTTCAATGCCTCCTGGAATATTCATTGAATGAAATGTTTCTCTGCAGTGAGGGGACAGAGGGGTAGTGCTCAGGCCTGGCTTATATCGATTAAATGTGTTCTGGAAGCTGCCTGGGTTTGGAAGAAACTTTCCTTAGGAGTTGGCTTTCCCCCCACTATTATTTCTGTCTAAGCACTTTATACACTGAGTGAACTGGTACACTGGAGCCCCTCCTTTCCACAGATGGTTTCTGTTCTGCTCTGCCTGTCCTTCTCATGGAATTCTCTTTTATACTCAGATGCTCTTGCTGCATCGTTCTTCAGACTCTCTTCGTTAAAGTCATAATGTTTTTATTCTCTTTGTGGCTTTTGGAAGCTGGAGAGGGGTTGAATTTCTTTTGACACTTGGTGGAGAGGGAAAAAAATGTGTTTGCTTAAAATAATTTTTTTTTTTTGGTGGATGGGGTTGCTGGGAGAAAATAGGGGAGAAAGTGAGTCATTTAAGTATATCTTTGTATTGTACCTTTTCCTATTAATTTGTTACTGTTTTAGTAGCCACCTACCCTTACTGTCCTTAGAATTTTATAACCAATTAAGAACAAACAACATAGTGGATTACACAGTGCATAACTTAGAAGGCCTTGTATTAAATTACCTATTGGTAAATAAGAATTCCAGTTGCCAGGCAACTTCTTCCCACAGGAATCTGTCCCTGCCATGAGACTTTACAAAACAAATGTTCCAAATAATTTTGGACCTTAATGGGATCTCCCTTACGTATATGTGTTGCAGGTCTCTTATCTGACTGTTTCATGCAATTAAGTGCTTTAAATAAGCCTAGGAAATGAATGGTCTACTTCCTTATTCCTCCAAACAATAAACATCTTACATAGAGATGGATTTGGTATTTTATATGGTAAATCATAATAGGCAAGTCTTTGATTAGTTTTACCTGCCTATGAAGTGTTTTACAAAATCCAGTATTTTACAAAGGTTTGGATAATTTAAGACTTCATTCTGAGCCAAGGGATTAGATGCCTAGATGCTATGCTGTTGGGCTAGTGAAGGTGAAACAGAAGGGCCAGTCCTGCCTGGTGTGGCTCAGTGGATTGAGTGCTGGCCCGTGAAGCAAGGGGTCGTTGGTTCGATTCCCAGTCAGGACACTTGCTTGGGTTGTGGGCCAGGTTCCCTGCAGGGGGTGTGCAAGAGACAGCCACACACTGATGTTTCTCTCCCTCTCTTTCTTCCTCCCTTCCCCTGTAAAAGTAAATAAATAAAATCTTAAAGACAAACACAAAGAAGGGCCAGTGCTTAGATCAGGTACAAGTAAATGAGATGTAAAGAATAAAATAAAGGGAAACACTGATGATAGATAGATTGATAGATAAATTGATTGATGGATGGGTAAATGAAATATATAATTCGTTTTATTTACTTATTTATTTTAAATATTTTATTTATTTATTTTTAGACAGAGGGAAGGGAGGGAGAAAGAGAGGGAGAAAAACATCAATGTATGGTTGCCTCTCTCATGCCTGGGGTCCTGGCCTACAACCCATGCATGTGCTCTGACTGGGAAATAAACCGTGACCTTTCGGTTTGCAGGCCCATGCTCAGGCCACCGAGCCACACCAGCTAAGGCTGAAACATGCAATTCTTTTGGAACATGTCCAAGTTGGTTGGGAGTAAGAGTTCGTGTAGTCTTTTGAAGCATTTAATGAGCCCTGGCCCGCTGGCTCAGCTGGTAGGAGTGTTGTCCCGGACACCAAAGGTTGCGGTCAGGGCACCTGTTGCGGGTTCAATCCCAGGCTGGGGCATGTGTGGGAGGCAGCTGATCGATGTTTCTCACATTGATGTTTCTCTCTCTAAAATCAATAACCGTATACTCGGATGAGGATTAAGAAAAATAAAGGAGATCAGTAAATAATTCCTTTTACGAGGATGGGCTAGGCGTGACCTGTCCCAGATCTCCTAATTTCAGTTCTGTAATTTCATTAATTTCTATAATTTATTAAGCTCCCAAATGTAACTAATCGATAATTTATTAGTCTGGTATTTATAATATTCTTCAAAGATCCATGAATTTAAGAGTGATGAAAATCTGCTCTTGTGGCCCTGAGGCATATTCTGTGATGTCCAAATTCCTATTTTTAAATGGAGGAATGGAACCTATGGGTTCCGATTAGTAGCTTTCTATTCAAGATTCACTCCCCTCCCCGTGAAGTGTTTAGAATCAAAGGATGGTTGTTCATCATCTTAGTTGTAAAATCACATTATATATTAGTCATCTTTAAATACTCAATTCCTTCTCCCTCTTTTACTCTGTGTCACCTAGCCTTTAAAAATTGTTTACATAAGATTTTCCTCTATTAAAACTAGCAGTAGCTTTAAAATACAGTTTATCCATGTTAAGTGGTTTTTTTTTAAATTTAGGAGTTTATTTATTTTCAGAGAGATGAGAAGGGAGGGAGAAGGAGAGGGAGAGAAACATCAGTCGGTTGCCTCTTGCACGCAGGCATGTGCCCTGACGGGGAATCGAACTGGCAACATTTTGGTTTGCAGGCTGGCACTCAATCTGCTGTGCCGCATCAGCCAGGACAATGTTTGTAACTTTTTCCCTCTTTTTGAATGGTATTGTCTTAAGATTTATTTATTTATTTTCTTAGCAAGGAAGGGAGGGAGAAAGGGAGAGAAACATTGACTGGTTGCCTCTGGCATACTCCCAGCCAGGTACTGGCCTGCAACCCAGGCATGTGCCCTGACTGGGAATTGCACTGGCCACCTTTTGGTTTGCAGTCCAGTACTCAACCCCCTGAGCCACACCAGCTAGGGCTGTGTTGTTTTTCTGCAACAGATACGGACTTGTTATATTTAATGGTTTCTGCTTTGTATTTACTCGTTTGGTAATGGAGTAATACCTGCTTATTTAAACAGTTAAATTAGCCCAGTCCCCAGTAGGAGGCGTGTGAGAGGCAACCACAAATTGATGTTCCCCTCTCTTTTTCCTTCCCTTCCCTTCTCTCTAAAAATAAATAAATAAAAATCTTTTTTAAAAAGTTAAATTAGTATATAAATTTAATAAAAATTCAGTGCTCCTTAAGCACATATGTGGCCTCTTCCCCTACAGCACGCATCCTCTTCTCTGTGTGATTTTGCCGTGCACATAAATGTGTATATGTTTGCATTATGCAGTTGTCTTTTTCACATTATGTGGTGGAAATTCTTAAAAGTATAGATCTACTTCATTTATTTTAGAAATACTGCTTAATATTCCATAATATGGATTTTTATTTAACCATATCTCTGTTGGTAGACTTTTAGGTTGTGTCAAGTTTTTTTTATTATGAAAAATTATACTGCCAGTGAGTGTCCTTGTGCTAGATTCCAAATATGTTAAAACGTTTTGTTCTCCAAAAGTTTATACCAGTAAATATTCCCATTAACGTGAAAGTAGTCATTTCCCCTCACTTCTGACCCTGGTGTGTATATGTGGTTAGTCTTTTCAATTTTACTGAGTTCCCATAGTCAAAAAAAGGTGTTTTGATTTTCATGATTAATTTAAAACTGACCATATGGTCTTTTGTGCTTACTAATATTTTTGAGAGCTTTTTGAAAGATCATCTTGGAGATACTAGTATTGTTACACCAGGGGTATTAGAGAATAACAGTGCTACACATTGCAAAAGGCAAGAAGCTCCTTTCTGGTGGCCTGCTACTGCCTCCTCGTGGTTAGTCTGTGCATTTTCTGTATTTTAACCAACTTCAGAATACTGTGTGATGGTTTGTCTTCAAAATTTATGTGTACTGCATGGTGCTCTTTAGTACCTTTTGGTACTTCTATCTTTCTTTGTTTTGTTGGCCATTCCTTACATTGATACATAAAAATTGTATTGAACTAACTCAGCATTTTTTGTGTTCACTAATACACCCTTTATTCTGACATTCTTAACTATGAAAAAACACCGAACGTTCTAGTCAGGTATAGCAGTTCAACCTCATTGCAGGGGCTGCGCTAAATCCCCAGTTACAGAGAGAACAATAATTGTAATGTTTTGCTAGTGTAATTTTAGCCCGTGCCTTACATCTGGGTTGATAGGCATTGTATGGTATAAACCTTGTAAATTTAGGATATTATTTTCCTATTGGGTGCACTTGAGAATTAATTCAGAAGAAGGGTTGATTTAGAATAGGTTGGAGGTTGCTAACTGGCTCAGACCTGCCGTGCCCTCAGGCCCACTGCGCGCATTGTTTCTGTGTTCGCACTTAGGTGGCGGCACCTTCCTCACAGGCCGAGCTTCTGTCCCTTGTAATCCAGCCAGGGAGCGAGCCCTGGCGTCCCACGGGCACGTGTGCTGTGTTCCCAGCTTTGGAGAACGAGCCCTTGGGTCTTGTTCTTCTGCAGTCCTGAGGGTCTACTGCCTCTTCTTTTCTTTTTCCTTTCCCTTTCAAGGACAACCTTGGAACGCTTTCCATCGTGCCCTCCCTGGTCTCCTTACTAACCCACCCATTTCTCACATTGCATTTTCTTGTTAATTTATGAACTTTACATTTCAGCTTACTGTATGCATAAAAGAAATAAACTAGCTTGGCCCCGGCTGTGGCTAGAGTGACCTTTTATTAATAAAATAGGTAGTTCTTTGATTTTGATATCGCCTATAACTTGACCAGTACCACAATTCCACTTTGTTTGATATTCGCCTAAGTAAAAATTATTACCAGTTCTTTACAGTTTTTAAATGGCTGTTACGTTCTATAGCAATATGCAGTGCCTACCTTATTCTCAGCTTTCCACAAAGATGTAACAGTCAAGTGGAAATGTGGTCACTCATCTGACTTTAAGTGCCTATTCTACATTTAAAGTATCTCATTTCCTTTTGAACCTTATCCATACATTAAGAAATCAAAACTTTTCTACTTAATTATTGCCTTATCTCAGTCTGGGCCAGACGCCGACCAAGTGCCCGCTATGTGCTCAGGCAGAGCACCACAGATTTCAAGGGCTGTGCAGAGGAAGCACAAAAGTGGGCATTATGCATGAATCTAATAACAAGAACTAGAAGGAAGATGTTCATGATTTAGTAGACTCTTAGCTTAATGTAAACCAGCCCTGAGTTTAAAAATAAAAAGCTTTTAAAATATGATAGTAATAGAAAGTGCCCATATCAAGGACTGAACATAACTAATACATTTTTTAAAGCATATTATGAACTACAAGGTGTTAGTTATCAGATACTGGCTCTTAAAAAATTTTTTTAAGCATCTTTTATTTTTATTTTTAGCTGTCATGCCAATTAAGGCGATTATAATCATTATCTTTATTTTTTTTATTCTGGTAAAATTGATATGCAACATTACGTTAATTTCGGGTGTGCAGCATAGTAACTTGATCTTTGTATATGCTGCCATCGCCACAGTCATTCTAGGTACGTACAGCCTGTCACCATGCATGTGACCCCTGCCCTCATTTTGCCCACTTCCCGACCTCTTCCCCTCTGATACCCACCCCTCTCTTCTGTATCTGTGAGTTTTGTTTTGTTTGTTAGTTTTTTAGGTTGTGCATATATGTTAGATAATATGGTACAGGTATACCTTGGAGATACTGTGGATTCTACTCCAGGTCGCTGCAATGAAGTGAGCATCTCAGGAAAATGAGTCACGTGAACATTTGGTTTCCTAGCACATATAAAAGTTATGTTAAAACTGCAGCCTGTTAAGCCTGCAAGTCTGTTATGAGTCATCATCTTTTACTGCCAGAGGGTCTTGACTCCGTGTTGATGCTGCTGACTGATCAGGGAGGCGGCTGCTGAAGGTCGAGGTTGCTGCGGCAATTTCTTAAAATAAGAAGTTTGCCCCATTGACTGACTCTTCCTTTCCTGAACGATTCCTCCACAGCAGAGACGCTGTTGGGTAGCGTTTCTCCCACAGTAGAACCTCTTCCAGTGTTGGAGTTAGTCCTCTCGAACCCGGCAGCTGCTGCACCACCTAAGCTCACGTCGTATTCTAAATCCTTTGCTGTCATTTTGGCAATCTTCACAGCATCTCCGCTGGGCACAGATTTCATCTCGAGAAACCACTGTCTCTGCCCATCCGTTATGAGAAGCAGCCCCTCTTCCGTCTAAGTTTTATCGTGAGATTGCAGTGATTCAGCCACATCTTCAGGCTCTCTCAACTTCTAATTTTAGTTTTCTTGCTGTTTCCACCACATCTGCAGTTTTTCTTCCACTGAAGTCTCAGACCCCTCAGTCATGTGTGAGGGCTGGAATCGGCCTCCCCCAAATGCCTGTTGACGCTATTTTTGACCTC
This sequence comes from Tonatia bakeri, assembly GCA_004024845.1. NCBI lineage: Eukaryota > Metazoa > Chordata > Mammalia > Chiroptera > Phyllostomidae > Tonatia > Tonatia bakeri. The sequence continues at coordinate 418,604 of PVIA01000490.1, read as the reverse complement.
TTCCCATGACTCATGAATGTTCTTAATGGCGTCCAGAATGGTAACTCCTTTCCAGAGGTTTTCAATTTACTTTGCCCACATCCATCAGAGGAATCGTAATTTATGGCAGCTATAGCCTTACAAAATGTACTTCTTACATAAGACTTGAAAGTCGAAAGTATTCCAGGATCCGTGCGCTGCAGAACTTCAGGACGTTTTCCTTTGCGTGCATTCACCACTTGGCTCATAGTCTGGCACCAGAGGCCGAGCGTTTGGCCCACCCTGGCTTTCGGTACGCCTTCCTCACTGAGTTCCAGCATTTCTGGTTTTTGTTTTAAAGTGAGAGATAATGTGATTCTCTCTTTCACTTGAGCACATAGAGGCTATTGCAGGGTTATTAACTGGCCTCATTTCGGTATTGCTGCAACTCAGGGAATAGGGACGCCCGAGGGGAGGGAGAGAGATTGGGGGGCACTGTCACTAGAGCAGTTGGGACGCACACAGGGCTGATGAGACTCACTGTGTGACATGAGCCTCACTGTGTGACATGGGTGCGGGTTGTGGCGGCCCTAAATCATTACAATGGTAACACTGAAGAGGACTGGTCAGACATCATCATAATGAAGGTGATAATTCTGAAAAAGTTTGAAGTAGTGCAGGCATCGCCAGAAGGTGGACATAGAGGCGTTAGGTGAGCCGATGCTGTTGCACAAAGGGCACCGTGAGCTTGCGCGACGGGCGGCCACAGACCTTCGCTTTGTGAGCGCACGGCACCTGTGAAGCGCGGCCAGACGAGTTACCTCCGCGTTGCTTTCTCTGTCCGACCGACTTTGAGATGCAATCATTCCTCTGTCTGCAGCCCCTTACCCAGCTAAGACCACCATCGGAGGCACCGGGGGATGTGGGGGTGGGGGCAGTTTGGAGGAAGAGGTGCTGGGTTAGGGTGCACGGCAGTGCTGGTGAAATACCTCACAGGCAGTGTGCGAGACTTCGCCGTTTTCCGTAGTGGATTTAACTTTATTCAGGTTCGTAACTGCATAGATTGTCACCTCATCATATTTAATTTTACAGCCAAGTATGCAGTCGTTTGTGTGAGCTCGTTTTTTCTGGGGGTGGGGGTGAAGTGGCTCGGGAGGGTCACGGTTAAGGCAGGAGAATAGAAGGTGTGTCTATTGCTGCTCCGTATTTGTAATGGCGTCGCCACCTCCCTGCTGAGGGTCACTGACTTGCCTTTCCAGATACGCAGCGGCGGCTCTGTCCAGTCTCTCTCTAAACGATAACAATTACAGCATCTTTATCTGCTGGTCCAGGGAGACGCTCAGTGCAGCTCTCTGGTGTGGCCTCTGTCTTTCGCATTGTCGCATGCTACGTCGCTGCTGGCGCCCTGTGTTACACGAGGCAGCTCGGAGACTCCGGGTTTTCTGTCTCCACTGGGGCTTCTCTGCACGTTTGGTGGCAAAAAGTCCAAATACTCTCATGGGAGTCAGACTTAAACATTGAGAGTGAAAAATCTCTTTCGGCAGGATTTTCTTCCCTGGATTTAAAATAAGGGGTTTTCTTTCTCTTACCCATTTTTCCTGTTTAGACATCAACCGTGCTGGGCCGTAATGCGTTCGCATGTGGGCTATTTAGTTATCGACGAGATTTTACAGCAGCCACTCCCTGAAACTCACACTGGTTTTTCTGTCTGTCTGAACCGATTTATTTGTCTCACCCCCTGTCCCCCCACCACAGGAGAGCAGGAACTGTGTCTGTTCTTAGTGTCACTGTCAGAGGAAGCGTCTGACAAACAGTTACTGACCGAGAGAGTCATGCTTTGGGGCTGGGGTGGTTTTCCTTCTTACGGTATTCCCACATTTCTTTCAGCACTGGAGAGAGGTCTCCTGAAAACCCTGCAGAAACTGGATGACTACCTGAATTCTCCCCTCCCCGACGAGATCGATGAGAACAGTATGGAGGACATTAAGTTTTCCACACGGAAATTTCTGGATGGCAACGAAATGACACTGGCTGATTGCAACCTGTTGCCCAAATTGCACATTGTCAAGGTAGGTCCGTGGGCCACGGTGCCACATTGCCCCGGGCCTGGGCTGGTGTGTAGTAGGACAGCGCTTCCTCTGTGTGTGAACTCTTCCCGTCTTCTGACACAGGACCGGGAACCCTGAGTAGTGTGATTTCATGCCATTTAGGCTGTAGTGGAGACAGCATAGAGTTAAATAAATGGGGAGTTGTCTTAACACTGAAGCACATGAGAAAGAGGAGTATTATATCTCTCTGTGACTGCATTCAAAGATATAATAGGTTACTTTGAATTGCAGTCTGCAGCACTGACATGTCATTAAATTCTGTTCCATGGTCCCCTGGCTTTTTCTCTCCATGGCAAAAATACCTGTTGAGCATTTATCGTGTGAGACACTGCTGGAGAGAGGACAGTAGTAAACCCCAGCCATGCAGTAAAGGTTGAGATCAAGGTGAGCAGATCTGAAACAGTGTGTGTTTGAAAGTATCGATGTGCACCCACGGGTTCCCCTTGGCCTCTCCCCCCGGGGGGCCGCATGGGGCCACAGTCAGTGTCTCACGCCGGAGTCTCGGTGTGGTTCACTGTCCTCATCATTATTTAAAATTCCACTTAGAATGAAGGGGATGTCTCAGTTCAGCCCCCCCTTCTCTGGGGAAATTAATGAGAGAGGTACAGAGGACGTGTAAGCTTGCTTTCAGATAGAAGCGGTTCTTAGAGGTTCACAGAATCAGTTTTTCTTAAAATCAGAGATACTGTAGTTAACCTGACAAGTAAATGTTAACTTTTGATCTCTTTGTATTTCAGGTGGTGGCCAAAAAATACCGCAACTTCGATATTCCAAAAAGGATGACCGGCATCTGGAGATACCTGACTAATGCTTACAGCAGGGATGAGTTCACTAATACCTGCCCCAGCGACAAGGAGGTGGAAATAGCGTACAGCGACGTAGCCAAGAGACTCACCAAGTAAAGAGCACTTCCGAGAGAGATGTCCTCACATCTCATCCTGATTCCGAATATGCTTTTCCTCACAGACTGATGCTCTTCCTATAAAGTAGGAATTTCATTTTGCATGAACATGGCAGTTACTCAAGATTAGGATGAAGGATAGATGAGGTATAGTAGCAGTCTTTAAACATACACTCCTCAGCAGTATTATGTTAAATTTTCTGCCCTGCCTGCCTCCCCTGCCCTGTACCCTCCTCTCTTCTAATTGGAGACACTTCACCACAAACTCGCTGCTCCAGAGGCAGTGCGTCACTTCTCCAGAGCCCTCACCGCGATGTCCACTCACTGTGTGTACGTGGCAGGACTTTTGAGGTGCAACGTTTAACTGTTGGAATAGCAACCATGACCTCATCAGTCAGCCCCAAATTGGTGCATAATGCATGGTACAAGAATATTTATGTATTTGGGGGAATTTTGTAATATTTAGTAAGAGTATATGAAAGGATTGCTACTGTATCAAAATACTGTGCTCTGTTTCAGTTTAGTCTGTCCTGGATACGTGCCAGAGGGAGTCGCCACCAGGGAAGAGATCCTTCTACCGATGTCACTAGAGAGTCTGCTATTTCACTTTGTACATGGGTTTTTACTTTTCCTTAAAGCATCTATCCATTATACCAGTTACAGCATCTGACACTATGTAGAAGCTAGAAGTTTAGAGGGAGGGATAATATTCTCAGTCTTTCTCCAGAATTTTACCCATACACGATCAACCAGTGGGCATCTGATACTCGGTCCGAATGTGGTGTTTGCTCTGTGTACTTCGCCCAGTGCCATTCATCTGGAACGTTACTGCTTTCTTCCTGTATTTTAAAAGGCCCCTTCTTAGGTAAACGCGGACTTTGCTGTTTGTAGGTCTTTGGAGCGACACTACGTATGCTGGTAGTTGGTTTGGCTTTAGCAGTACAGTGATCAGTAAGGTGGAAGTTAACCTGACGGGTGTGGGGTGGGTTTGTCAAATGACCGAGTAGAGTTCTGTTTCTAAAGCACATGCAATGCGGGTAATCTGAAGACTGCACCATCCATCCTGCATTAAAAATAAGATAAAACACACAGATTGGCAGCTTTTCCATCCCACCCCCATTTGCTGTTAGATGTTGGGTAGAGGGTGGCTCCCTCCTTTGGGCTAAATTACGGTGGTTAGGGTGAGTAGGTATTTACTGCAGTTTTGCCTAATGTCGATCATCGTGTATCCCTCGATTACAGTTTCCTGCAGCCAGACCGAGGAGTAGCACTCTGCGTGTGTGTGTTGTTTAAACGCAAGTCCCGACCCAGGGGTGACTTGTGCTCTAACAAGGGAGGGTGACCTTGGGGGAAATAAAACAAAAGCTTGCTGTGTATTTGTTCATTTTTTAAAATAAAATTAGACCTTCTAAGTTGCTCCAAAGCTGGGGTTGTGACTAATAATACATTTTTTGGTAATTTTTTATACCTAAGTTGTTTAAGAAGTGCTATTTCTCATAGGTTGTTTTTGGAAATTGTAAGTATGTTCCTTTAAAATGGCAATGATTTCCTCCCTTTGATATGCTAACATACAGTAAGACTGCCTTTATGGAAGCAGCTGGATTTTTATAAGCATACTGCATTTTTTAACCTATCAGTAATTAGCTTAGTGAAGAAAGATAAGAAAAGCTCCATATTGTATCCATTTGGCTCAAGGAGATTTGCTTTACTTTTCTTAAAACCCCTTATTGCCGATCAAAAGGTTGAGCACCCACCTCTTTGCAATTGAACATTGGATGCTGATTTATCTGGTCCAGGAAGAAGCACTATCAGGTTATCTACTGAGATACTGTAGCAGCAGCTTCAGTGGGTGAAAAGCACACGTCTGCACCGGGACACACATAGCCAATCAGCACTTTTCATCTCTCTTTAAATAGCAGGGACACTGAGCCTTGCCTCGGAGCGCCACACGTGAAAAGGGTGCAGAAGAAGGGGTGTCTGTGCGTCCGGTGAATGGGGGAGCTAGGTGGGCGGAGTAGAGGGCTAATGGGGAAGGAGCAGCATTCCTGAAAACAGAGTGATGAAAAATACCTTCTGAAACTCAATTGTGAAGTATTTTTACCTTGAATATTTATTCTCTACCTTTAAAAAAATATTTATCCCCTCATTCTTTTGCCTGTCCTTCTCGATGTCCAAGGAAGGTAGGTCAGTTAGGATTTTGATGAAGGCAAAGTTATTTTTCTGTATAGAAAGACCTTATTAGTTTATCAAGGAGGTTAGTCTGATGGAATTGAGATTAGCAAATGGACAAAAGCCAGAAAATAGGATGATCCCAGCAAATGCTTTTGTAACCCATCTTATATTTGTAGGAAGTTCATAGCTTAAATCTTAGGAGTTTGGGGGATAAAAGTAACCAGTAGAGTGTGGGTTCACATCACGGAAATCACCTGATATTATTTCTGCAACTACCGAATCATCTCCCCCTTCATTTAAACCAACGAGGAGGTTGGCGTCTGCATGGAAGCTCTTCCTGTCTCCCAAGGGCTTCTGGGGAGTTTTGTGTTTGACAGTCGGAAAGCTCTCTGCTATTTCAGTTGATGACTTCCTTAAAAAAATGCAAATGCAAGTTTTTTTATACAGTTCTGTTATCTTTTACTAGGATTGTTGACTTGTGAAATTCATGTAAGATTTTATTTCTTGGTAACTTTGGCTTACACAGTTATCTGTAAACCCATGAGCAGTCTGCATACAATTAAGAGATTTCTGACATTTATTCTTACCCTAAGTTGGTCACCTCTAGAATTTAGGCAGTTTTACTTCTATTGAATTTTGAATCTCCAGAGTTGCATGTAGATAGCTTTTATTTCTGTGCATTTAAAGTATCCCTTTAGAAAATATCTATAAGGGAAAAATGATAAGAAATGGAACTGTATTTTTTCATGAACATTTTGATACAACTTTCATCCAGTTCATTGTCAACCAATTTCTTACAATGGTTATAATTGTATTTGATTCAAAGAAAGGGAAGCATTCACTATTGATATACTATATGGGCTTTTTTATTCCATTCTTTACAAATTACCAAGATTGGGAGCTGTCAAAATTATATTTTTATCATGGAAAAAAAATTCGAAGTCCCTAAGTCATAATGTTGAACAGAATTGGAGTATTTTCTTTAGAATTACTTCAAAAGGCAAATGAAAGCTTATAGAATGCTTGTATTTCCTTTCGTCTCTCTGGAACCAGTATATTGCTGGCAGCTGTCATATTAAAGTATATTTTCACTATCATAAAAAGTTCTTTCTTCTCCCCCCTCATGAAAATAAATAACAACTTGGGGTAAAAGTGTTGTATTTGAGACTACTTTTTTCCACAAGTGGGTGATTCAGCACAATTAATACATTAAAGGAGAAAAACCACATCATCTCAATAGGTGCATAACATAATTTCATAAAAACTTCCATGATGCTCATTCTTAGCAAAACAGGACCAGAGATGAAAATTTTTTTAACCTGGTAGACACCTGCCAAGAACCTACAGCAAATTTCATATGTAAGTATGAGACAGAAGCCTGCTCATCAAAGTCAGGAAAAAGACAGGATTGCCCTCTGTCGCCGCTGTCACCCAGCTACTTTCCGGAGCTCCTGCACTAGGGCTCCCTCACTAATGCGATAAAGACACTGCAGAGAATCGGCCAGTGATTGTTCTTTGCAGATGAATGCATATACATAAAAGAGATCTAAACTACTGTTAGAAATCATAAGAAAATTCAGATTACTAGATACAAGAATGAGGAACAAAAAATGATATAACTACTATATATTAATAGTTACCACATCAAAATTAATAGATAAATTAGTAACATTGGTTTCTTCTGGAGAAAAACTTGTGTGGGAAACTGTTTGTGATAAATGTACTACCCTAAAGAAATACAAAGTGCTTTAAAAGATAAACTAAGATAGTTGGGATTAAATGCAATAAAGAATGTACAATTCCTATAGGAAGGAAAATACACAATATTAAAGGACCTGACAGTGATCTGTTCAATGGGTAGGTATGCCATGTTCATGGGTGGATAACTTACAAGGATTTCAGTTCTGTCTCAAGTAATTTGTAAATTGAATATATTTCCCAACAAAATCACAACAGGTTTTTTTTTTTTTCCTGCAAAACTAGATAAATGGATTTTAAAAACTCACATGGAAGAATTGTGTCACCAAATAGCTACCACATCTGGAGTGGGGAGGAAAAGGAAACTCACCTGAAGTTAGACTTAAACGCTTCCAGTGAGTAATGGGAAGGAAATCGTAGGACCCAGCAACACAACACTCCTGCTGCAACTGCCAGAAACAGAATTAAAACACAATATTTTAACCATCAGAAAACTGGAAGCAATAAAGACAATGGATTGAAATTTCAGAGGAGGAAGTCTTTCTGAGGCGGGCTGATGGCCTGGCCATTTTCTCCCCAGGGAGGCATTTGCTGACTCTGGGCCTGGGACTGAGGTTTGGGTTTGGTGTGTGCAGAGGGGCTCAGCACGGAGAAAAGGAAATCTCAAGGCTCTTGATTCATAGGGCACACGGGGAGCCTGAGACACCCCAAGTGTAGGACCAATTTCTCACAGAACACTTGCTGAAGTCCAGAGCTGCACACAGCATGCTAGAAGGTAAGCGAAGGGCTTCCAAAAGGCAGAGTGGGATCTCCCACAATCTCACAATATTTAGGAGACAAAACTTAATTGGAGGGAGAGACCATCCCGAAATAGCTGTGTGGTTGCCTGGCAGTGACCGTGGGGATTGACCGCAAGCAGCATGGGGGCTCTTTAGGCAATAATGGAACTGTTCTAAATACGGATTATAGATAAGGGTCTAGTCTCCAGGTGTATAAAGAATTTGTACAACTCAATAAAAAGACATCCCAATTAAAAAATGAGCAAAGGATTTGAATAGATATTTCTCCAAAGAACATATACAAATGGCTAATAAGCACATAAAAGACACTTAGCATTATTGGTCATTGAACTGTAAGTCAAAAGCACAAAGTACACCCTCTAGGATGGCTGTAATCAAGAAGATGGACAATCGTAAGTGTTGGCGATGACGTGGAGAAATTAGAACTGTCCTACATTGCTGGTGGCGAATGTAAAATGGTGCAGCTGATTTGGAAGGCAGTTTGGCAGTTCCTAAAAATTAAACATATCCAGCAATTCCTCTCCTAGGTTTATGACCAGAATTAAACTAGATTTGGGCTATTTCATAATAGCCCCCAAATGGAAACAAGTATTTATTAACTGATGAATGGATAAATAAAATGATATATCCCAAAATGGAATACTGCTCTGGCTGGTGTGGCTCAGTGGATTGAGTGCTGGCCCACAAACCAAAAGGTCACCAGATTGATTCCCAGTCAGGACACACGCCTGGGTTGCTGGCCAGGTCCCCAGCTGGGGGTGTGTGAGAGGCAACCGATCAATGTATCTCACACACATCAATGTTTCCCTCTCTCCTCCCTTCCCCTCTCTCTAAAAATAAAGGCTTTAATAAAAAATTTTTTTAATGGAATACTATTCAGTCGTAAAAAGAAACAAGCTAGAATATAACGACTCAAGAACATTATGCTCAGTGAAAGAAGCCAGACACAAAAGGCCACATATTGTGTGATTCCACTTACACGAAACGTCCAGAACAGGCAAGTGTACAGAGAGAGTAAACGGATGGTTGGCAGGAGGTGTAGGAGGAAAGAGTGGAGAGTGACTGCTAGTGAGGAGGGGCTTTCTTTTTGGAGGGATGACCATCTTGTGAAATTACATAATGGTGATGATTACACAGCTTTGTGAATATACCGTAAACCACTGACTTGTATAATCTGAAAGGCTGAACTTCATGGTGTATAAATTAGACTTCAAAGAAATGGCAAGGGAGCCATTCTGCCTTGCTAAAGTTTTCGATAATCAGTGTATCGTTAGGTTGGTTGGCAAATTAGTGATGTGCTTGAGTCAAAGTTCAAATTAAATGTCGTCCAAAATGTATTCTGAAAAGGGAAAGAGCAAAAATAAGAATTGTGCTAATGGTTGCTCAACTCTATAAATTTACTAAAACTCACTTAGTTTTGTTCACCTAAAATGGATGAATTCTCCACAGTTCATAAATTGTATCTCAATAAAGCTCTCTTTTTAGAAAGAGCTTAAAAACACAAATCTGAAATTAAGAATTCATTGTATAGCTTCAAAAGAAGGGACATGCAGAAGACAGGACTAGAGCTTAAAGACAGGCCAGTGGGAAACAGTCCAAACCGAAGCAAAGAAAGTAAAAAGATTGCAAAAACAAAGCAATAACAAATACTACCAGAAAAGAGCGTAAGAGATGTGGAACTCAGTCTTAAGATATGTGTAATTGAAGTCCCAGGCAGAAAAGAGGCAGAAACAATATTTGTTGAAATAATGGCTGGGAATTTTCCAGAACTGTTGACATATCAACCCACACATTCATAAAACTCAGCAGACTCCATATGGAATAAAAACAGATCTGACCTAAGAATACCATAGTCAAATTGCTGAAAACCAGGACAATTCTAAAGACAGCCAGAGAGAGAGAGAACACATAACTTTTGAAGGAGTAACAATAAAACCAATGTCTGGCTTTTCAACAGAAACTTTAGAAGCCAGAAGATGGGAATACTCAAAGCACTGAAAAGAAGCCTGCCAACCTAGGTTCCATATGTAAGTGAAAATATTATCACAAGAGAAGGCAGAATAAAGGCATTTTCAGATAAACGAAAGCTGTGAGAATTTGGCACCAGCAGGCCTGCGCTATGAAAATGCTGAAGGAAGTACTTCAACCCAAAGAAAAATGACGCCGGACGGAAGTGCAGAACTGGGAGGAAGACTGAAGAGCATTGTAAAGGGTGAATATGTATGTAAGCAAACACAAAATAATCTTAAACAACAATAATGTCTTGAAGACATACTCCTTTATAAAACATACAATGCAGAATTGATATCAGTGGAAGAGGGTGAAGGAAAGTAAATCAAGTACTTGTATAATCCTTACGTTATTTGGCAAGTAAAAGTACTAATTTAAGAAAACTAATACTTCCGGCCAAGATGGAGGCGTAGGTGGACACACTGTGACACCTTGCACAACCAAAATTAAGGACAACAAAAATTTAGAAACAAAAAACAACCAGAACAGAGAATTGAACTGTACTGAAGTCCTGACAACCGGTCATCCAGAGCGGTAAGAAGGGTGGAGTCGGTGGCCGGTGGAGAGGGGTCACGGCAGGAAAAAGTGGTGGCTGGCAGACCGGGGCATGCAGGGTGCAGGCAGCGGCTAGTAGACCCTGGTGGCAGACCCCAGTGGCAGACCCCGGGCACGGGGAGGCAACGAGCAGGCCCAGTGAGGCACACAAGGCAGCTGGTCGTCTGCAGTCACGTTCATGCGCAGATAAACCAGGTGGAAACAGACAGCGAGACAGACCATGCAAACCAGGGTCCCAGTGCTGGGAAATAAAGCCTGAAAGCACTGATTGAAAACACCTGTGGAGGTTGATTGCTGGGAGAGACTCCCAGCCTCACAGGAGAGTCTGTTGGAGAAACCCACAGGGTCCTAGAACGTATACAAGCCTACCTACCCGGGAACCAACACCAGAAGGGTCCAATTTGCTTGTGGGAAGCGGCAGAGGGGACTGAAATCCACAGAGAGCGGAGCAAGTGCCATTGTTCCCTCTCTGACCCCGCCCCCACATACAGCATCATAACCCAGCGACTGGGGTGCCCCGCCCTGGTGAACACCTAAGGCTCCGCCCCTCATATGTAACAGGTGCAACCAGACCCCCCCTCCAAAAAAAAATGGCTCAAACAGAAAAACAAATCAAAGCTCTAGAGCCAATACTTTTAAGCAACCAGGAGATAGCCAACCTATCAGATGCACAGCTCAAAGCACTGGTAATCAGGATGCTCACAGAATTGGTTGATTTTGGTTGCAAATTAGATGAAAAAATGAAGGGTATGCTAAGTGAAATGAAGAAAAATGCACAGGGAATCAACAATGATGGAAAGAAAACTGGGTCTCAAATCAATGGAGTGGACCAGAAGGAAGAAAAAAACATACAATCGGAAAAAAATGAAGAAATAAGAATTCAAAAAAAACGAGGAAAGACTTACGAACCTGCAGGATGTCTTTAAACATTCCAACATCTGAATTATAGGGGTACCAGAAGGAGAAGAGGAAGAGCAACAAGTGAAAAACTTATTTGAACAAATAATAAAGGAGAACTTCTGCAGTCTGGCAAAGGAAATAGACTTCCAGGAAGTCCAGGAAGCTCAGAGAGTCCCAAAGAAGTTGAACCCTAAGAGGAACACACCAAGGCACATCTTAATTACATTACCCAAAATTAAAATGAAGGAGAGAATTCTAGAAACAGCAAGAAATAAGGGGACAGTCACCTCCAAAGGAGTTCCCATCAGACTGTCAGCTGATTTCTCAAGAGAGACCTTACAGGCAAGAAGGGGCTGGAAAGAAGTATTCCAAGTCATGAAAGCCAAGGACCTACATCCAAGATTACTCTGTTCAGCAAAGCTTTCATTTAGAATGAAAGGGCAGATAAAGTGCTTCTCAGATAGGGCCCAATTAAAGGAGTTCATCATCACCAAGATCTTATTACATGAAATGTTAAAGGGACTTATCTAAGAACAAGAAGATAAAAAATATGAACAGTAAAAAGATAGCAAACTCACAGTTAGTAACAACCACACCTAAAACAAAAGCAAACTAAGCAAACAACTAGAACAGGAGCAGAACCACAGAAATGGAGATCACATGGAGGGATAGCAACAGGGAAGTGGGAGGAGAGAGGGGGAAAAGGTACAGAGAAAAAGTAGCATAGATGGTAGAAAATAGACAGGGGGAGGGTAAGAATAGTATGGGAAATATAGACGCTAAAGAACTTATGACACATGGACATGAACTAAAGGCGGGGAATGTGGGTGGGAGGGGGTGTGCAGGGTGGAGGGGAGTGAGGGGGGAAATGGGACAACTGTAATAGCATAGTCAATAAAATATATTTTAAAAAGATAAAACGTAAAAAAAGAAAACCGTAATAAATCATAGGTAAATATTGTAATTCTAGGATAACTACTAAGATAATTACAAAAATAAATAACTTAAAAAATCTAAGATTCAAGGGGAAAATGGAATTTTACAAAATATCGAATGACGTCAGAAGAAAGGGCTAGAGGACTAGCTGAGCGAGGACAGAGCAAGCGGGAGAAGTGGCGACAGGCTCTGTACGGACCCTGCGTCCTCAGTAACCACGTAAATGTAGGTGGACTGGACAATGCGACGACAAACCAGAGAGCATCAAACTGGGTTTTAGAGAAGCGAAGCCCAACATGTGACATTCATAAGAAATAAACTTTATAAGGACACAGAAAGGCTGAAATGAAAGGTTGGAGTAGCCCATCCTTTGACAGAAAACGAAAGCAGATGTAACCATTTCTCCTACAAAGCGGGCTTTGAGGCCAAAAGTGTTACTGAAGATGAAGAAAGACATTATATAGTACATTTATAGTGTCCCTTTGTAATGATGAAAGCTTTCTTCACGCGGAAGACAATAGCTCTAAATTTACGTGCGTCTAGCAACCTTGAATACATACAGCAAAAGTTAAGCTAAAGGAGAATTAAATACATGATCATAACTGGAGGTTTTAACACAGTTCTCTCAGTAACTGCTCCAACAGGCACAACCCTCCCCGCCCCCCCGCCCCCCGCCGCCCCTCACACACCAGACAACACAGTAACGAATTTGTCTTCATCGACATTGGAACACCGTATGTTACAGCGGCAGGGCGCACACCCTTTTTTTCTAGTGCTACGGAAAAGTGTCGGCAAGCAGACCATTTGCTGGCCCATATAGCAAGCATCAACGAGGTTCAAAGGAATGAAATCATATAAAGTATTGAGTTGGCCAAAGTATCCATTTAGTTTTTTCTGTAAAGTAAAAGAAACATTTTTCATTTCCACCAATAACTTTACAGTTTTGGATATTTTGAGTATGTCGGCCATCTTCCGCTGTTGGCTTCGAGTGGGTAGAGGCCCGAGGTGCTGCTAAACATCTTCCAATGTGTAAGAATGGCCCGCAGCTAAGAATTATTTGGCAAAAATGTCAATAGTATCAAGAAACTTTGAAAAAGTTTGCCAAACTTTGCCAAAAATGGCAAACCATTTTTGACACGTTTGATCAGTCATAGCACCTTCTCCATACACTGCACAGATCTTTTTTCTTTTTTTCTTTCTTCCTCTCTTCCTCCCTCCCTCCCTCCCTCCCTTCCTTCCTTTCTTTCTTTCTTAGATTTTATTTATTTAAATAAATAGAAGTGAGTGGTGGGGGAGAGAAAGAGGAGAAAAACACTAATGTATGCTTGTCTCTTGCATGCTTCCCACTGGGGATCTGGCCCGCAAACCAGGCATGTGTCCTGGCTGGCAATTGAACTGGCGACCCTTTGGTTTGTAGGCAGGCACTCACTCCACTGAGCCACACCAGCCAGGGATGCACAAATCTTTTCTTGTATTTCAGGTGCACTTTTACCTTTCTTGAAATAATAAAGCATAATATGCCAAAAATGTTGTGTATCTTCTTCCATCTTCAGTATTAAAATGGCTGCACAAAAATTCACCAATGTTGATGTTTTTTTTTAAATGCACTCTGATATGACAGCTCTAACAATACAATCTAACAAAATTGTTCCAAACGAAGTTCAAGACGGCCATTGTACGGAAAAAACTAAACAAACATTTTGGCCAATGTGTTTTCTAGTCATAGTGGAATTAAGCTAGAAATATTTGACTGAAAGACAGCAAGAAAATCCCCAGAATAAGGAACCAGTTATAGTCATTGCAACAAGCCCACAACCTAAACTGAAATTTGAAAATTTTAATTTAACAAACATGTGCAAAACCCAGAAACTATTCTCGGCACTGTATATAGAATCAGTCTCTAACGAGCTTGCAATAGAGATTCTGATTCTCATTTTATGGATGAAGAAACCCAGGGATAAGAAATGTATTTGCTCAAGGTCACACTGCCAGCGACAGAATCAAAATTAGAGCCCTGTAGCAACACGCAGATCGTGCTCTGCAATCTTTGGAAGTGCTTCTGTTTTTCTCATTCGGGTGGACTTGGCTCCCTGAGCCCTGACCACCAAGGCGTGGATTGCCCAGCAAGCAGAGCTCCAGCTGGAGCAAAAACACCTTTGTGTTTGTCCTCTGGGGCAGGTCCTGTTGCACGGAGCAGAAGGCAGAGGCCCTGGCGCACCCAAGCGTGGCATCGCCCAGGCCGGCTTACTACCTTCTGCTGCAGGAGGCGTTAGCGTGCCCTTGTCCCTACAGCCTGTGCCTGCTTTCAGTTCACCAGATGGGTGTGGCTCTGCAATGACCAGCAGGGGGGCAAGCGCCCCTCCTTTCGGCCCGGGGTTGCAAACTTGTCGGTGACAGCTGCAGGGCCTCGTCAGTTTGGGGAGCTGTCAGCTCGGTTCCGCCGCGTCGCGGGTTTCCTTCCTCTTTATCAGATCGGTCAGGGCTGCTGCGCCAGGCGAAGGCACCTCCGGCCTCCTTCCCTCCTTCCTGTGCAGAACCGACGCTCCCCCAGGCAGCCACTGATCGACACCTTCGCTCCCTCCGCCTGCCAGGAGCAAGACCAGCCCTCTCCCCCACCCTGCTCGCACCTTTTGGGGGAGGGGCGGGACCCTCCCCCGCCCCTCCATCAGCTCAGAGCCGAGGTGCGCCAGATGCGTGCAGACCTTTAGTACTTCTGCACACCCTTAGCTCTCCTCGGCCTGCAAGGCAGCTGGGGGAGGCAAAACTACCAGATCTGGGTGGCAGTTGGGTCGAGGGAGAGCAAGGGGTGTGCTGTTGTTAGTCCCGGGGCCCTCCCGCTCCTCCCAGGCCCCGCGAGCGCAGAGGCCTCTTAACGCCCCTGCGACTGAAGACCGGTGCCCAGGACCTGCGGCGCGCCACCACCTCCTGGGTTCTGGGTCGCGGAGCTCCGGCAGCTAGACCACGCCGATGCCCAGCAGGTCAATGCAGAGCAAGATCAAGAGCCACCTGGAAATCAGACAGACAAGGACAGCCTCTCTCGGAAGAGGGGCCCTGCGCTAAGATTTGGATGATG
Source organism: Tonatia bakeri (assembly GCA_004024845.1). Classification (NCBI taxonomy): domain Eukaryota; kingdom Metazoa; phylum Chordata; class Mammalia; order Chiroptera; family Phyllostomidae; genus Tonatia; species Tonatia bakeri. The sequence continues at coordinate 403,493 of PVIA01000490.1, read as the reverse complement.
ACACCATCTCCAGAGAAAAAGTCACCTATGCAGACTTCCCCGGAGGGAGGAGGGGCATCCAGTAAGCCAAGCTGGCGTTGGGGGTCCTTTCATGAAAACAAGGGAAAGCCAGTGACAGATTTCGGATCCAGCTCGGATCTACTTCAGTGTCTTCAAATGTTCCCTCTTTCTCTGATGTCCTCAGTCAAATAAGAATAAACAATTCTCATTAAACACTATGTTAATGTACTGAACTTATATGCATATATTATAAATACATTTTGAAAATATGTGTTTTAAATCTTTTATTCTTGTCAACAATCTATTGAGGTGGGATGACTATTAACACCTTCCGCCCTTTTTTTTAGATGAGGAAATTTAAGCATAGAGAGGCTCAGTAATCCGGCTCCAGAGCTTAACCACCAGGACACTTGGGTTCCGTGCTGATGCTGCCACCTTCCCTATGCGGGGAGGGGCTCAGGTGGGATTCCGGAAGGCTGATCTCTGGGCCAGCAGTGGAGCAGCCGAAGGTCCCCAAGGAGACTGTTTCTAGAGGAAAGCTCAGGAGGTTCGCCGCTGTGTCCGCCCAGCCTCCAAAGCACGCAGAGCGGGGACAATGCAAAACAGGGCTGGCGGGTCCAATGCACCAAGTGCACTGGTGTGCCATATCTGTGTAAAGGGTGTGTGTGGGTGGGAATCCTGTCTGGTGAGAGCGGATCCTGGGAGGCGGGCAGAGCAGGAGGGGCCTCTCCTCCTCGGCAGCTCCGAGACAGCTGTGCGTCCCCCGGTAGTCTGCAGAGGTCACTGTAAGCCAGCGCTGGATGAACTGGATGTTTGTTTCCAGATGGGGAAGGAGCACAAGTCCACGTCCCTCTCCATTTCCTTCCTCTGTGGGAAACGGTCATTTCGACGATGTCATCTCACGCTCTTAAATAGTTTACTGCCAAGGCATTGTTCCTGATCTTTCCTAATGCTCCAAGGATTCTATGCCAGAATCTCAAGATTGCCGATTTTAGTTATTTTTAAAACTGGGGATAAAGACCAAAAAAATGGAAATAAAGTGAATGGGAGCCCAATTCACTGGTGCGCCGTATTGATTTGATTATCGGTAGAGTGTTGTTGTTTTTTTCAAATACTCTGCAACGTTCTAAAGACACCTTTCAACATAATATTCTAAACCAACTTTCTCAGATGCTTTTTAGAAATCCGGTGACAGCTAGCTAGAAATACTCCAGCATCTTGGCTCATCAGGGAAGGAACTGAGGGTGAGTGACTTGCCCCAGGCCCCGCAGGCTGCAGAAACGGGACTGCTCCAGGACAGAGTTATCAGGACTGGACAGCAGGTTTGGCCTAAACCTGTGAAGACCACCCGACGGGAAGAGTTGCCGCTGGAACTGCATGTTGATCCCCTCTCCTTGGGGTCCAGGGAGTTCCCTGACCTCAGAGAGAATGGGCTTAACCATCCTCGGCACCCAGAGTCTTTTTCGCGTGTGTGAAATATCTTTATCTCGTGTTAAAACGCACTTACCCAAATGAGATGCCCCGTTCGTGAGAAACAACACAGTTGAGCAGCCTCCTGGGTGCAAGGCACTGGCTGGATGGGAATACATGGAGACACCTGACTTCTGCCTTCCAGGAGCTTCCAGGATCGCCAGGGAGAAAAGACATCAACACTAAGAACCAGGCAATAAAAGCAGAAGGTCAGAAACAATTCACAAAAGACTTAAAAGCTCTATGTGTCACTGACTCATGGGTATTACTGAGCCTACCTTGTGCCAAGTCACAGAGGAGACAGTGGCTTGTGCTGGTCCCTAGGTGTTCAACAGTGCATCAAGGAGGATGATTTTATCACAGTTTTTAAGAGCTGTTTATCGAAGTAATTCTGCTCATTGTAGAAATTCTGGAAAGTACAGAAAAGGGTAAAGGACCTCACCACACAAACTCCCCCCAAGTTCACCACCCAAGAGGAAACCCATTTGTGTTTTTCAGCCTATTGGCTAGGATTTTTTTTTCTTTAAGAATTTTAGGGCTGACTTTCCATCACAAATTCATTATATCATAAGCATTTTTCCTCATCATTTGGAATTCTTGAGTATTACGGGCCGTTTACCCCATGCTGTCCGTCACATGGACGCATCAAAATGGACTCGCCCCTCCCCCGACTGTGGGACGTTTAGGTTGTTTCCAGCTTTTCGTTATTACTCATTTCCACTGCAATGGGCATCTCGGGCAGACGTGCGCAGCTGGAGCTCAGCTTCTGGGCGGCAGAGGAAACCATCAGAAACGGGGGCTGAAAGTATGAACATCTTAAGCAGATTGATAAGTATCAAATTATTTGCCAGAAAGTTTTGAAGGAAACGTTTTTTAAAAAGTAGATGGAGAAAAAGTAGGAACACTGTGCCAAATGTCATTAAGTGGCCCATCGGGCGTGTCTCGCTGGAGGACACCCCCCCCCCCCCCCCCCCCGGGGCCACCATCTCTCTGGGCCTCCGCCAGCAGTGAGCGGGGCAGTGTCTCTGCTGGGCCAGTGTTGTCCAATTGCTGTTTGCATTTCTTTGGCCCTTAGAGAAACTGAGCACTCTTTTCTTTCCCCCAAATGTTTATTGACACTTATATTTGCTTTTTATTATGTCCTTTGCCCTTTTATCCATTGTCTCTTTGTGTGTGTGTTTTTAAATTGATTTATGTGGGTTCTTTATCAATTAAGGGTTCTAACCATCTGCCTGTGGCATTAGTTACAAACATTTTTTTTACCATTGTCTTTTAATTTTGCTTGTGTTTTTTAATCACACCGGAATTTTTTGTTTTTCTTTAGCACAGATCTGGTCAAACATTTCCTTTGTGGTTTCTTCCCCAGCTCTGAAGCTTAGAAAGCCCTTCGCCGTGTGAAGACCACTCGGTGAACAGAGTTCCCAGGTGGGGGATGCACTGGGACCTGGGCCTGGAGGCCAGAGGTGGCCCAGTCTCGGGTGCATGGATTGCCTTGTAGTTTGGGGACAGATCAGGGACGCCCTTTAAGGCTATACATGGAGGGTGACGGGTTGGGGAGCCACTGACAGGTTTTGCCACTGATGTGTGGGAGGGGCTGCAGGTCGACTGTGTTCAGGACAATGCCTAAGTATTGGAATGTGTAAGTTCTTTGGAGAACAATGGGGAGGCTATCCTGGTAAGCAATTATGGGAAACCCAACGTTCAGAGTTCAGGGAAACTTGAAGATTTCTCTATATCCTTCTGAGTCTGCATCCATTTTGGGATTTGGGGGTGATGCTTCTGTTCTGATTCTGTGACTATCAGTGACTGTGTTATTATCAGGACCGGAAAGGACCCTCTGTGTCACAAATTTCCTTCTCCCCTCACAGCAAAGTGATACTCACTGCCCTGTTTGCCCGCGTGTCGCCGACACCTTCTCGCCCTGCCTGGCACGGTGTCACTGAAGCTCAGCTGGGCTGCGAACCTCGGGGGCAGGCCTCCACTCTTCTGCTTTAATGAAAACGGTAGTTTCAATCACTGATTCTGCAAGAGAAACCGCACTTGAACAATTTGGAAAATCTCTGGGAAGGAGCTGTTCTGGGTGGCCACATTGTTAGTGAATAAAAAGCTCACTTCTTAGAGGACTGTGTTTTCGTTTCTGGTTGGACACCCACCCTGTGGAACCGTGTGATGCCTCTGGGCTTTCATTTTTTTCATTCTCCTTGACAGGACAGTCTAATACATTCTTAAATGAAACAGTTAAAGACTCCAGATGGCCTGGGCTCCCTGCTCCACCACACAGACCTCTCAGTCCTCTCCGCCGTGCCTCCCCCGGAGGTGTGCACTTCACAGGCCAGCACACCATCCTGCAGGCTCCCCGGAGGTTCGGCCCTTTTCGGGGACCGCGGCCGGGTCACAGTGTCTGGAGCTCCTGCTGTGCACATAAAGTGGTCGTTTTTGAACACGTTTGTGTTGAAATACGGTGCACACACAGACTAGCGCACCGATCACACGCATTCAGCTCGATGACCTTTTGCAAACTAAGCACACACGTGACCAGCAGCCTGCAGACCCAGCGGCAGAGGCTGTGAGCGCCAAGGCCCTGCCGCTGGCTCCCAGTCCCTCACTCCCCCTGCCCCAAGGTGCCGACGGCACAGGTTCACTCTGTGTGCTCAGATTTGGAATCAGTAAAGTCGCCCAAAATGTCCCTTTGCTTCACATGACCACAGTAAAATTCACCCAGGTTGTTGAGAGGAACAGTAGTTTATTCACTTTCACCACTGCGTGGTACCCACACATTGTTGGGGCGTCGGTTCTCGGCTGCAGAGCAGATTACCCCAACACCTAGGCACCCAAAGCAGTAACACTGGCTGTCCCTCAGCGTTCCTGTGGGGTAAGAACTTCAGGAGCGGCTCAGCTGGCTTCCTCCTGAGGTGGTGCGTGCATGTCAGGCAGGGCCACCATCCTCCGAAAGGTTGGCTGGGGCTGGCGAGTGTCTGTCCCAGGAGGACACACATGCAGGTGGCCGCAGGCAGCAGACTCCAGAATCCCCCCACCCCCCCGACGTGGGCCCCTCCATATCACAGCTCCTGTTTTCTCAGGACGTGGCGGCCGTCTTGTCCCAGAACGAATAATGGAGACCAAGGTGGAAAGTGTTTATGGCCTCTCCTTGGAAGTCACACGTGGTCACCGTGACCACATCCTGCAGCTCCCCGAGTCAGCCCTAGTCAGCGCTGAGAGGGGACGTCATAAGGGTGTGACTGTCAGGAGGCAAAGGGCATGGGGGCATCGTGGAGACTGGCTGCCACGTCCGGACAAACTGTCCCTTGTTGCAAGATCGCTGGTCGCAGCACCTCCCACCTCGTGGTTGGATTACAAATGACTCGCCATTGTAGTTACTGCTGCCACGAACGGCTTTACACACGTGGCTTTCTGTTTCTGCTGAAGGAAGTTGTTCTCAGAAGTAGTTCCCTGGAAACAGAACTCCTGAGTCGAAAGCGCTCCACCTGTTTACAGCTCTTGCTCCACCGTCCCCTGTTGCTGCCCAAGGACTGTACCATTTTCGGTGCTCCTGGCCGCCAAACGGTAGACTGAGACCGCCTCGCCTTTATCTGCATTAGGCATTAACGCCACCAGACATAAAACAACCCTCTGTCATTAAAAAAAATGGCGCACAATAGTCATGGGTCACTGTTCTGGGCCGTAGCACAGCAGTGACCGGAGGGGCAGCTGTGTCCTGAAGAACCAGTGACCCCTCGCTAAGAGGCCCTGGGTAATAATAGGTCCTCTGGATGTTTTTAAAACACACTTTTTTTAAACTTTTAAAAATTTTTATTTTATTTTTCTATTTTTATTTTTTAAATATATTTTATTGATTATGCTATTACAGTTGTTCCATTTCCCCCCTTTTATTCCCTTCTGCCCTGCGCCCCCTTCCCCCCTGCATTTCCCCCCCTTAGTTCATGTCCATGGGTCATACATATAAGTCCCTTGGCTTCTACATTTCCTATATTATTCTTAACCTCCCCCTGTCTATTTTGTACCTACCATTTATGCTTCTTATTCTCTGTACCTTTTCCCTCACTCCCCGCTCCCCCTTTCCACTGATAACCCTCCAGGTGATCTCCATTTCTATGAATCTGTTCCCGTTCTAGTTGTTTGTTCAGTTAAAACACACTGGTTTTGAAATTGCACTTTCTACCACCTCGTGGGAAGGCACATGGGGAGTGGATAGAGCAAGGCACTTCCCCTCTGCCTGCCTCAGTACCCCGGCCTGTAAAATGGGCACTGCAGCGCCACACCCGCAGGGTGGTCGTCGGGATGGAAGAGGTCACGGAGGTAGTGTCCCTAGCACCAGACCTGCCGCAGAAGTGAGCACCCAGCAAATGCTGGTTTCCTCCCCTCTCTTTCTCCCATTTCCTCTTCTTGGTTTAACGAGGGCCACACAGTTTACTCTCACTGGCTAAAATACTTCCTGTGACACGTCTTTGTTTTCTCCTCAAGAAAAAAAAAAGTACAGTACTTTTTTTCTAATTATAATAGCCAGGCATGTTCACTGGATAAAAATTTGGAAACTGTGGGAAAGTACAAAGAAGGAAATAAAAATTGCCAACAATTTCACACCCCTGAGCTGCCACTGCTAACATCTGGGCGTGTCTCCTGAAAAGTGTAGCACCACTTCTCATTCTCAGAATTATAAGGTGCGGCTCTGGGACAGCGAGACAGCTCCATCCAGGCCCCCATGATTCTGGGGATGGGGTGAACCCTGGAGCCGTCAAGGCCCAACTGGGACTGGGGTCTTCGGGCCGGACCCTCCTTTTGCTGCACGTGTGAAACAGATAGGATTTCAAGACTCGGTCCTCATCGCCCGCAAACAGCAGCACCAGGAGCCCCACCGACGACAGGACTGGCCTTGACTCTTCCCCTCTCCCCCGCCGGTCCCTGGCCAAACTCATCCACACTTTGGGCACTTCCTGTCTCTGGGCCTCTACGTGATATAATGGAGTTGCTACGGCACTGTTGGTAGAGAGGGACTGCCCAGGTTCTACCCCTACCTCCGCCACTTACTAGCTCTGTGACCTTGGGCAAGTCACTTAACTGTTCTGGGCCTCGCTGGTCTCTAACTGGGAAAGACGGTAATAATACGTGAATTTGATTATGTTGATCAAATGGGTTAATATGCATGAAGCCTTTACAACAATTCCGGGCACATAGTAGGTGCTTTGTGAGTATTAGGTAGTATATCAGGTAGCATCATCACATTGTCTGACCTGTAGCGAGAGCTCGGAGGCACGTGCCATTCAGAATTGTAAAACGGATTCCAACAATGCACATGTGTGCAACGTGAAAAGTGAAAGTTTCTCTTCGTCTTCGCCCGCCACAAGTGACCTCTGGCAAGAGTGCAGTGGACCACCTTCCAGATCTTTCTCTAGAAATACGCAATGATCGTCTAGATCTGGTGTTTTCTTCTGAAAACATATCATACAAATTTTTCTGCAACTGGCTTGTTCACTCAGAATAGCACAGATATAGCTTTATGTCAGAATGCGCAGACAGACAGCTGTTCAATGTATGCCCCTAACTCCCCACCGAAGGACAGTTAGGTTATTTCCATTTTTATGATGCAACGTACAGCAGGGAACATCTTCCTCTAGACTTTCTCACCCTGAGAGGAGTAACTTGAGAGCGAGAGGTGATGGGAACATGAGCTCCTTGTCCCTGTTCTGGGGGGTGAGGGCCCACCCTTCTCAGGTCGCCGGCTCCCAAGTGGCTCTCGTGTGTCACCCTGGGAGGAGCCCCCACTGCTGCAGGAGGCTGGGTCCGCCCAGGAGGGTCCCTCCCGGGGCAGAGCCAGAGCGCGGGTTGGGAGAAGGCGAAGTGACCGCATGCAGCCCCAGAGCCCTCTTCCCCGTTTCCTTTTAAAAATTATTATTTCAATGTTTTTACTGTGAGAAAGATGCAAGAATAGCCCAACGTATATCTGCACACCACCTGTCTCAATGTGACAGGTGGTGACACTTGGGCATATTTCTCTTACTTTCCTATACTGGATCTCTAGCTCGTTGTATCTATATTTTGAAACACTTCAAAAATAAGTTGTACACACCATGCCACAGCTCCCTAAATAATCCATCTTCTAAGAATATGAATTCTCCTATATAACCAGTGCCCAAGGATCTTATCGATCATTTTCTAATATCATCTAATAATAACTTGGTTTTCAAATTTCCCAAGTTGTCCTCCCAATATGTACATTACACACAGTTCACCACCCTAGTGGATCACCATTCTCTTCTCTCCCTAGCACAGCCTGCTCCTGCAACCCCCATTGGTGACGGTGGCCGTGTCAGGCAGCGACAGCAAAGTCTCCACAGCCTGCATGCCCTGTGGAGGCAGGGGTGTGGGGCGGGGCTGGGACAGGCATGTTCCTGCTGGGGAGGGACTGGGAGCCAGACACTGGCCACCGCCCTCTCAGGCGGGCTGAGCTGGGGCTGGAGCACAGTGCTGGGCACACTTGGATCCGGAGCCCTTGATCCGCAGCATCTGGGGCAAGCTGGGCCCGGGCTCCCAAACTCCGGTCGTTCCCTAGACAGTGCTTTGGGGCAGATTAGGAAACACGCCGCTTGTGGCACAGCCTGCATGCCTAGCACCCCGTCCGCCTTAGCAGTGGCGTCGGGTGGACCTTGGCCCCAACCGCAGTGACGGGCACTTCAGGCAGTGCAGCTGCCACTCGACCCCACGTGGCAACTCTGTCTGGGAGGGGCAGTTTGGCCAGGAAGGCAGGAGAGACGGAGCCTCCAGCCTGAAAGTGGGCAAGCAGCAGTTAGCAGCCAGCCCTCGGCCACACGGCCACAGCAGTGCTGCTTCTGGCATCTGCTGGGCGTTCACTCTGTGCCCAGCCCTGCCCTGAGTGCTGTCCCGAATTCTCTCACAGTTTCTCGATGCCGCCTGTAGGGTAAGTGTCAGCGCTATCCCCTCTTCAGGGATGAGAACAGAAGCTCAGAGAGGTTTGATTATTTGTTCAAGGCTGCACAGCTCATAATGCACCGAACCAGGGCTTTGTCCTGGCATCTGTGGCTCCTGGGGCTGCGCCCCACAGTCAGGGGCACAGTTGTCAGGGGCCCGGGAGTCCGACTCAGGGCCAGGGCCCTGGGGATCCTGCACACTAGGTCTGGGGTGGGAGCTGAAGCCAAGTTCCAACAGGTGCCGCCCACCCCACTGGGTGACCCTGACATGCCCCCATCCTGGCTGAGAACCACTGGGTACAAGAGCACACGAGAATCCAAGGCCCCTGGCCTCTCTCAGCCACTGTCACTGTCGAGCGCTATGTACAGATCTTTAGGTCCCCAAGAAGCAGTGTATCACCTGGAGGTGAAGGGGGTCAGCATCAGGTGAAGGCAGGGTCGGTGGGAAGGAGGTGGGCTTGGGTGTGTCCCACACAGCACCCCACCGCCCTGGCTACCCCAGTGAGAGGAGCAGTCCTGGACGGTTGGGGAGCAAGACTTGCCCTGGATTCCCCTAGAAAATCGGGTGATATATCTGGCTCTCAGCCTGGGCCTGTGGGCTGTGCAGGTTGGCGGCAAATGTTGAGGACTCTGGAAGCCTCCAGCTCACATTCCCTAAAGGGGCAGGGAGTGCGGGCTAGGGGCAGATTCTGAGGCCACTGGGCTTGGTGACTGTCCCCTGACCAGTCCATCCTTCAGACAGTGGCTCATGTTGCTGAGGGCTCAGACCCGCACTTCCTTCTGGGGGAACCCGCTGTTCACTCTGGCAGACTCACTGCAGGGGCCTGGCAGTCCGAACAGGACTGGGGTTGCACCCTGAATAATTTGGAGTCTGCACTGGCCAGTCTGGGACCTGCCTGATCACCTGTCCTCCTGAACACAGGTCCCACTACAGCCGCACCAGAGCTTGGCACTGTTGCTCAACGGTCGCACGTGGTCAGGTTTTGAGCCTCTGGGCCTAAAAGAGATTAGGCAGGGCTTAAAGGAGATCGGGCGGCAGGCTCAACAGACACTTCGATTGTGACTCCTGGCTTGTTTGTTTTGGAAGGAGAGGCCGTTAGCAGAAATTGTTGGCTGTTGCCCCCGTTACAGAGGCTCCGAGGAGAGGAGGGGGCGGCTGTGGGTGAAGCGAGACACAGTCAGAAAGGTCAGATTGAGCCACAGACCTGTGGGGGGATGGGACCCCCAGACTCCCAGAGAGGAAACTGAGGCGCAGAGGGGTCAGCAGTGAGCCCATAGTCACACAGTCTGAGGCAAAGCTTCTACGCACGACTGCATGGACACTGGGCATCTTTCCAAGCCACCCCTACCCCTCCTTCTAGAGACAGAACCTGCAATTTCCGCTCCCATGCTCAGCAGTGAGTGCTTGTCCCCGATGCTCCTGTCCACATCCAGCCCTCGCTCCTGTCCACATCCAGCTTCCCGTCTGACTGCCAGTCTGCGCAAGCCGAGCGGCTTCAGGCCCGCACCCCTCCCTCTGCTGCAGGAGGCAGACCCTGTAGCAGACCCTCCCCCCTGGCCCCTCAGGCTGCGCCTGCATCTCTGCTCTTCCTCCCTCAGCACTCCTGCTCTGGCTTCCTCTGTCCTTTTGTCCCCTGTCCTCCACCCCCAACACAGGCCCTCCGGAGGTCCCTGCTGATGATAATATCATGACATGAAGAATAACGCAGCCCATTTGCCAAGACTCTGCAGTGGGCACAGTGCTTGGTGCTTACAAGCATCATCGGCCTGCCTACAAAGTCGGGGGGGGGGGCGGGGAGCATCTAAGCGGCTCCTCCTGCAGCCTGGGGCTGGGACTGGCAACTCTGGAAACAAAGAGGACATTTGGATGGTTTGGATGGTTGGTCAAGATGCCCTCCACCCAGAGGAAAATAAATTGAAGTGGGGTGTGTGTGTAGGGGTGGGGGCGGGGGACAAGGTCTCGCACCAGGTTCAGCTCCCAGGCCCTGCGGGCGGGGGAGTGGAGGACAAGGAAGTGAGACCCTGGTGCTCCCCACAGGCGACTGCACCCTGGGGAGCTTTCTGGAGCTGAGCTGAGCCTCTGACAGCGGCCGCCTCTCCCTCACTGCCTGTGACCCCTGACCTTGGGAAGTTCTAAACCAAGGGACTCTTTTTGGGGTGGTTCTGTTTTCTCCCCACTCCTTCTGTGTGTCAGTGTGGCTCTGTGTGTGTGCATGTGGGTGACTGTGTAAGTGTGTGCATGCTTGTGGGTATGTGTGCATGTGTGCAAATGTGTGTATGAGAATATGTGTGAATGTGCTTGTGTGAGTGTGTAAAAGTGTGGGTGGGTGTGTGAGAACGTGTGTGAGAGCGTACATGCGTGTACACGTGTGAGAGTGTGTGCGGGCACAGTGCATTTTTGTCCACCTTTCCCCGATTTCCTGCAGCTCCCCTGACTCAGTTCCCCAGATTTTCCGGAGTCTTCCTCGTTAGCGGCCGTGAGACTCGCTGTGTGGGGCATTTGGTGCTGCTCATAAAACACCACTTCACGCTGTTTTCTTTTTCCCCCTTTTCTCTCCGCCCCTCCACTGCGCAGCCTGTTTCTCCCCTCCGTTTGGCCAGATACATAAAATAAATACATCCACTGCGGGAGGAAATGACCTCTGGGTTTCGGGGGCCTTTTTAATGGCCTGAGCTGCTGACAGTTCCTCGCTTCCCTTTTACCATTTCACAACCTGAGACTTCACCTGGGAGCGGGTGTCTTAGATCCTGGGGGTTTGGGGCCCCTCACAAAGCCCTGAGTCACCAGGTCTCCCATTTGGCTTTACCTGGCCGCCTGTGCCGCTGTCTCCAGACTTCCACTAGCTTTGTGTTTTTTATCTTTTTAGTAACAAAAGAAATGTATGTTTGTCTCTACAACTATAAACAGTGCAGACAGGAAGATGCCCGTGGGGTCTCCTCTCCTCTTCTTGCTGGAATCGCTCTCCCGACAGGAAGGACGTGATTGGCGCTGTCTTGGGAGCAGCTAGAGATTTCTCATCCCCTTCTGGAGTGTCAGTTGCTCCCGGCCAGTTTTAAACTCTACCCGAGCAGGAGGCCCCAGCTGATGGCAGGCCCTCAGCAAAGGCTGAATGAATGGATGAAGGGATGAATGGAGGAAGCTGTGCGGAGTGGTCAGCCCCTGAGGGGGCAGCTCACCCCAGAGGACACGCCTGCAGCCATCACAGAGTCAAAGATCCTGCTTTGGGATGTGGTCCCACCCCTTCTTCCTGTGTCACCTTGGACAGCTGTCCTTTACTTTTTGGAACTTCAGTTTTTCCATCTGCAAGATGGAGATATTGCCTGCCAGCTCTCATCACAGATGGGCGAAGGTTGAGGTGGAAGGCAGGAGGGAAAACGGGGACATCTCTGAGATGGGGCGGAGTGGGAAGATCAAATTAAACCCGCACGCAATGGGATGGTGGTATTCCCCTCGTTGCTCCCCTTGTCTCTCCAGATGAGGAGGAAAAGATCTGGAAATCGTCAAACCGACTGTGGTTGCCAGGAACTTGTTAGCTTTGCTTGTAATGTTTTTATTTTGTATAACAGGAATGTACTAGGGTTCTACTTTCGTGTTGGAACTATTTTAATAACATATATGTACATAAATAAAATAACAGTGATAGTCTCTGTTCCCTGAACTCCGACTCGGTTGGAGGCTGTGAGGATGATGATAATCCCCATTCTACAGATGAGAAAACCAAAGCCCAGAGAGGTGAGGCAAGGCAGACGTAGACTCTGAATGAATGCCCTATGGGGAATTGTTAGCCCTAACCGATGTTGGCGACAACAGCCACTGGGCGACCGCACGGGGATTCACGCCAGGGAAGGAACAGCCCAAAGAATGTGTCGACAGGGACAGAATTTATGACGCTGAAGAACAAGGAATTTGTCAGAAAGACATGGGATCATGTCTCAGTGCTGCCACTTCTTGGGTCTGTGATGTCAGGCAAGTCTCGTCCCCTCTCTGGGGTGCACTTCACTCATCGTCAGAAGCAGGGGGCGGTGGTGAGAAACACCAGCCTCATAGGCTCCTGTAGACTGAGTGTCTTGTAGACAGGACAAGACTCTGAAAACTGTGAAGAGCTGCTTATTCATTTCTGAAATGAGTTTTTATGCCACCCTCTTCTCTCAGACCTGGGGGTACAGCAGCAGACACGACAGATGCTGTACCCCAGGTCCTGGTCCCCGGAGATGACTTTCCCACGGTCAGGGCCAGACAACCAATTGGGAAACCAGTGAGGCAGTGTGGGGGTGGGGATGAGGGTGAGGCAAAGGAGGCCAGGAGCTGGAGCCCCGGGGAAAGGGAGAACTGGTGTGGGTGAGGGACAGAGAAGACCAGGGCGTTTCCTGCTGGCAAAGGAGCCTGGGAGACGCAGCCGACGACGTAAGTCCCCTGCAACACAGAGAGGGCACTATTTGAGGCAGGAGGCGGCGGTCTGTGAGTGCCTCTGGACCTGGGAGCTCACCCTGCAACTCGAGAGGGAGGAGCTGCAGCCTGTCTCACTGCCCGCTGAGTACCAGCGTGGGCTCGGAATAGGGAAGAACGTTGGTTTCCCTGGGACTCCTGACCCAGGGGGTTGTCTTTGGAGCGCGAGCCCTGTGAGTAGGAGGGTTGGTTACGACATGCCTCCCGGCTCTGCTCCTGCAGTCACATCCCCAGGAATGCCCTTCCCGCCCTCCATCCTGCAGCTAACTTTTACCCCTCGGATGAGACGCAGCTCTTCCAGGAAGCCTTCCGGCATCCCTGCTCGGGGCGACAGTACCCGGTGCCCTTCCACGGCACCTGGTGCTTCCCTCTCTGTGGAGCACAAGCCACGCCATATGGAACGTGAATTTCCCTGTTGGTTCCACCGATTTTTTGGGTTGTGGAGGATGGTGGACTTGGCTTTGTCTTCCCAGTGCTGGAACCACGTTAAAGGGATGTTCTCTGAGGCCTCTACAATGTGCCTTACAGACGTTATCTGATTTAATCCTTCCAACTACCCTGTAAGTAGGTTTTTACTGTCCCTGTTTCTCAGCAGGAGAATCTGAGGTTCAAAGAGGAGAGCAGTCAAGGTCCCGGGCTGGTGCGGGGCAGAGCTGGGACTGGAATGCAGCTTCTCCCGGCTGTTGAAGACCACGTCCTTAGCCCGGGGGCCATGTGGTCTGGCCACTGGACAGCTGCGCGTCGGGTGGGGCCACAGGAGGTGCCTCTCCAGAGCGCTTTCAGTTCAGCTTCAGGCGCCTCTCTCTGACCCTCTGCCTGAGCCTCCACGTCAGCCCCTTGCAGACGAAGAGGCTGTTCCCATGGCCACTTCTCCATTCCGGAATGACCAAGAGGCCAGGCTGGGACAGCCGGTCTGACCGCGAATTGACAGATGTTTCCAGGAGTGGAAGTGGGGTTTCAGCCTTGGTGCGTGTTTTCATGGTTCCCTTTTCACTTTTTCCCCTGGGCGACAGGTCCAGTCCTGGTCTTGTCGCCCTGGGGTGTTTCATGTCCGTTGCCCACAACCTTCAGACTGTTCCCAACAACGCCTTCTGCGAGCAGAGCTCTTTCCTGTCTGCAGGACGTTTCTACCAGCTCAGTGGGTGTTCCCGGCCAACCCGGGGCTTGGGGCCGTTGGCCAGAGGGAGACTCGGAGAGTCTGGTGGCAACAGCTGCTTCTGCTGAGGTCTCAGCGTGCTCTGCTTCTATTGTAATGGCAACTGCACACCGCGTCTCCTGCAGTCTTCCCAGCCCTACCTGAGGCCAACAGTAGTATTCTTATCCCTACTTCAGAAGTAGAGCAACGGAAGCCCAGAGAGGGTAATCGACTTGCCCAAGGTCACACAGCAGCAAATCCAGACCTAGAACTCATCTATTGATTCTTGGTTCAGTGTTCTAACCAACTCTTGAGAATAATCATAACCCCCCCCCAAATTACTATATTCCAATAAATCTAAAACACCATTAAATATGGACATGCTGCTATGTATATGCCACAGGAAATAAAAGTACTGTCAAATAACTAAGACAATACTTTCTTACCACTTAGAATTTTTTTATTAATAAAAGAGTTCTTTTATTAAACTAAGATGCCTATCATATATATATGTATGTATTTATAATCACTCTTGTGCATGCATAAAGGGAATATTTATATGAACTGAAATGAAATCTACATGAAAATAAACTTTCCGTGTGAAATCCGGCCTTGCCTCAGCGTGCTCACGCTGTTCACACTCCGCACTTCCGGGCCGCGGGTGTCGGTGCCTCAGGCTCCTCCCTCTCTGTTTTCTGAAACATGCGGCTAAAGCTGACACGTCACAAAGCACACAAGTCTTAGTGCCTCTGATGAGTTTTCATCCATGTCCATGCCCCTCTGTGATCCGTGGTGTGCTGATGGTTAAATATTCAGGAATTCTGCAAACCATCTTTAAACCGTCCGTCACCTAAAATCAGCCCCTCTGGGAAGATTGACACCATGGGAATCGGCAAACGCTACGATACGGAGCTTCTTATCCCCTTCCACGGCCCACCCCTGGCTCTAGCCAGGGCTACGTCCAACACCTCTAGAAGCCCCTTTGTGCCCCCCGCCCGCTGCACCAAGGGGACAGCTCTGAAGTCCACTTCTGAGAAGAACGCAGAGCTGGGCCGGGAGCCAGGGCGCGGGGCCCTGACCCCGCTGTGCCGGCGTGCAGGGTCCCCGCTCTGTCCCCCACGGGAGGAATGCTGCCGAACACGTCTGCTTCCCCACTCCCCACCCTGCACCCACACCGTGGCTCCTCTCGGTTAGAAGAACACTCCTCTATTGTCTCCGGGGTTCTCTTCCGAGCCACAGAAACCCACACCACACCACGGCGATGCTTGGCCTGAGCTGGAAACGGCAGCTCCGTCCAGAGGCTCCTCCTGGCCAGTAGCCGTGGTAAAGACACACCCCAGTTTCAGAGACACTAAAGTGAAAATGGTACCTCTTAGGGCCGCCGGAATGCAGCGCATTGCTGCCCCCTTGAACACCCTCCCTCGCTGAAGAGGCTTCCTCAGCGAAGCAGTGTGTCTTGATGGTTAAGTCCCAGGGCCCGGTCTCCTCATGGCCAGCAGTCTCACAGGTCAGCTTGTTCCCAGACAGGTGACGTCCTGCTCATTTTTTCTGGGGTCAGCCAAGTGTCACTACCTCTGGACTCGACCTGGAAAGAGGACTGGGATGCTGTGGCAAACTTCTGGTCCTCAGGCCGCTTTGGGACAGTCCTTCTGGGTGCAGACCCAGCCTGGGCTTGTGCCCTCTGGGGATTGATGGTTTAAGCTGTTCTTTATGGGGTCACACCTGGGACATACCCCTGGAAGACTGTTTCAGGGTCAGGGTCGCTTTCCCAACCTGGCTGTGACCTTGTGCAACTGGGTTTCAATCACTTTTGTGTCCCCTTGAAGCCCAGCACAGCCCTGGCATGGAGTAAGCACCCAGGAAGTATATGAATGAACGAGCCCACGGCAGACCCCCTGCGCTGACACAGCCACCGCTCTGTAAAACTGACAACAGCAATGAGACAGCCGTGCAAAGTGGCTCCCTGCGAGCTCTGAGGGCATCACTGGGAGTATGTTACACGACTCCTTCGGAAACCTGGGGCCCGCCCCTCCCCTTCCTTCTGTGACTGTGTATAGGCTGCCTCACCGCAGCCCTGCCTGCCAGCACCAAGGCCTGGATCTGGGGAGAGGCAGGGAGTGGCAGGGAGGACCAGGCTGGGACCTGCTCCGGGGCTGGGAAAGGGGTGGCAGGAAGCAGCGTCCCCAGTGAAATGGATCCAGAGCGTCAGGTTCAGATAACACCTCAGAGCAGCCAGGGAGATGGCAGTGAGTGTGCGGGGAGGGGAGGGGAGGGGAGGGGAGGTAGGAGGGGAGGGGGGGCGGGAGCGCCAGTGTCTGGGACGGGCCTCACCTGACCTGTGCTTCAGGAGGCGTGGGAATTCGGAGGGAAGTGTGCTGGCTCCCCGGCAGGGAAGAGTCTTCAGCCTGGACCAGGATCCTCAGGCGCAAGTCCCGCCCCTGCCACCTCCAGGCCTGGCGACTCCGTGTGTGCTTTCTCTGGGCCTCAGTTTCCCCAACTGGAAAACCAAGATAGTAACGCTGGTCTGGCCAACCTCCCAGTTCCGGATGTGGGAGTAATGAAACTGCTCAGGCGATGCCTCGGCCTCTATCGGGGCCGGACACAGAGCACTGCACATGACCCCGTTCAGCGTCCTCAGAGTGGGGTCCAGCAGGGCCCTGGCCCCTCGGGAGTTCGTTGGAAATGCCAATTCCTGGGCTCCTGCTAAATGTGAGACCCTGGGCATGTGGCCAGCAGTTGAATTTTAACAAACTCTCGGAGACTCTGCTGAAACCTAAAATTTGAGGATCACGGTGTTACTCTGAGCCGGGTCCCGTTAACATGGAGAGTAAATGCCTCAGTCATGCCAGCAGGTCCCCATTTCTCCAGACTTGAAAGCAGGTTTCTTAAAAAAAGATACGATTTGTATACCACACAATAAGCCCTTTTACAAAATATACAATTCGGTGGCTTTTAGTATATTCACAAGGTTATGCAACCATAACAACTAATTCCAGAATATTTTCATTGCCCCTCCCTCCAAATTACACTTCCCAGCAGTCATTCCACTTTCCCCAAGCCTTTGTCAATCACTACTCTGCTTTCTGTCCTTACGGATTTGTTCACTCTGGACATTTCGTATAAATGGATTCACATAATATGCGGTCTGTTGTTTCATTTAGCAAAATGCTTTCAAGGCTCATCCATGTTGTCGCACAGCTCAGGACTTCAGCACTTTTGCCGCTGCAGAACAGTCTGCTGTGTGGATACACCACATGGTCTTTGCCCGCTCACCCACTGATGGACACTGGGGTTGCTTCGGCCTTTTGGCGGTTGTGAATAGTGCTGCTATAAATATTCGCGAACAAGTACTTGCTTGAGTACCTATTTTTTTTTCTTTTTAAAAAGGTTTTATTTATTTATTTTTAGAGAGAGGGGAAGGGAAGGAGGAAGAGAGGGAGAGAAACATCAATGTGTGGTTGCCTCTTGCACACCTTCTACCGGGGAACTGGCCTGCAACCCAGGCTTGTGCCATGGCTGGGAATCAAACCAGTGACCCTTCGGTTTGCAGGCCAGCACTCAGTCCACTGAGCCACACCAGCCAGGGCTGAATACCTACTTCATTTCTTCTGGGCATACACATCTAGGAGCAGAATTGCTGGGTCACATGGTAACTTTGTGTATAATTTTTTGAGGAGCTGCCAGGCTGTTTTCCAAAGGGGCTGCACCATTTTCCATCTTCGCAAGCCAGGTACAAGGCTTCTGATTTCTTCATTTTCACCAACACTTGCTATTTTCTTTTTGTCTTTAATTCTAGCCATTCTAGTGGATGTGAAGCGGTTCCCCGTTACAGTTTGATCTGCACTTCCCCAGTGATTAGTACTGTCGAGAGTCTTTTCATGTGCGACAGTCCCAGGAGGCCTCCCCTTTCGCTACCACAGCGGCTTTGCACACATGCACGCACATGCACACACACGTGCACACACATGTGCGCACACAGCCACTTTCATAAGTTCTCTGGAGAAATGTTCATTTAAGGCCTTTGCACATTTTCCCATCAGGGTGTCTATCTAATTGTCACTGAGTTTTAGGAATCTATACATTCTGGAGTCCCTCATCAGCTATGAAATACACAAATATTTTTTCTCAGCCTGCAGATCATCTTTTCAATTGGTCAACAGTGTCTGTTGATGCTCCAATTTTTTTTATTTTGATGAAGTCCAATTTACCTATTTTTTGTTGTTGTTGGTTGTGCTTTGGTGTCATATTTAAGATTTTTTTTTTGCCAGATTCAAGGTCATGAAGATTTAACTCCTATGTTATCTTCTGGGAGTCTTGCAGCTTTAGGCCCTTGCTGTGGTTTAAGCTGATTTTTCTGTGCGATGTGAGATAGGGGTCCAACCTCATTCTTTTGCATGTGATATGTTGAGTTGTTGAAGAGACTAGACAGAGGCAACATTTTAAAGAGAAATGCTGAGGAAAACACGAGTTAGCTGATACGGGCCAGAGAAGGCAAGAAGTGAGGAGATGGTACTTGAGTGAGCGAAGTTGGGGAGACACCGTTTCTAGTGGATCCTTGCTCTCTGAGGGGTTCCTCTGGCCTGGGAGACACTCTGCTCAATAAAAGGTAATGGAACGGAGGTGACACGGCTGCCGATGTCCCACCCCAAGGGATAACTCAGCAAGACCCTCCTTTGCTCTCCCTCGATCTGCATCCATGAGCAAGGGGCCCCCGGGAGCAAAGGGTGGAGACCCCCCCCCATCATTCACCTGGTGCCCAGCTGCTCCCTCCTCATCCCCCACCTGGGCCTTGGTCCAGCTGCCAAGCCCCACGCCTCTACCATCTGGCCAGATGTGGTTCCAAAAACAACCTCGGGAGCTTTGGGGTAGGTTCCCCAGCTGTACCTACTGGCGCTGCCTGAACCCAGCTTCCTGTTGGCGGGGAGGCAGCTCCTCGTCCCCTGGAAGGTAGTGGAAGTGCGTGGTTTTTCCTTCTCTCATTTTGGAACATAAGAATCTTCCTGAGTCCCTCCGGCCGAATGATGACGTGCAGGCCCGTCGACCTCCCTGGCAGAGCTCAGCGGCTCCGTGTGCC
Organism: Tonatia bakeri; assembly: GCA_004024845.1. NCBI lineage: Eukaryota > Metazoa > Chordata > Mammalia > Chiroptera > Phyllostomidae > Tonatia > Tonatia bakeri. The sequence continues at coordinate 384,423 of PVIA01000490.1, read as the reverse complement.
GTCGCTGTTACCTGTCACCAAGGTGGTCCAGGAATATTCATTTCCTGGAGCTGCCATAAAAATGTGCCACACACTGGGTGCTTAAACCAGCAGAAATGTATTCTCTCGTAGTTTTGAAGACTGGAAATTCCAAATCAAAGTGTTGGAAGAGCTGGTTCCTTTGGAGGCTGTGAGGGAGAATCTGTCCCATGCCTCCCTCTGGCTTCTGGCGGCCACCAGCAGCCGTGGTGTCCCCTGCCTCGTAGGTACATCACTCTAGTCTCTGCCTTTTTCTTCACATGACCCCTTCTTCCCATGGCTTCGTGAACTCTGTGCCTCCTCTCCTCTCACAAGGACGCCAGTCTCATTGGATTAAAAGCCCACCCAACTCCAGCGTGACCTCATCTTACCCGAACTGCATCTGCAGTGACCCTATACACAAGTAAGGTGAGAGGAGAGGAGGCACAGAGTGCCTCCTTCCGTACCTGGGAAGGAGGCTGCCTGGAGCTGACACCCATTTCTGCGAGCCCCTCCTTTGCTCCTAACAACCTGCACCTGCGAAACTGTCTTTAGAGGCCTCCTCTCAAGCCCCTAGAGCTGCTTTGTACCCATGCACACAGCAGCCAGCAGTGCCTGGGCGTTTGGGTCCCCTGGGGCCGCCTTCGCATGATAATGACTGGTCGGCGTGTGTGCGTGCATGCAGGAGTATGACAGTCCAGAGCACGGAGGGGTCTCCCACACATCAGGCAGGCCTCCCCCAACCTCAGCTCCTAAGATCTTCTAATCTTGTTTTCCTCGCTGCTGACCGGCCAGCCGGGAGTTAATGCTGGTGTGTCACCCTCCTTCCACCACATGAAGGGATGACCACGCCTTTTGTTCACCATCCTGTGTGCCAGCCCACGAACTGGTGTCCTTGCTCCTCTGACAGCTGACCATTAGGGACTGTGACCGAGAGGCTACACATGTGTTGCTGAGGGATGGGCACAGATGCAACAGAAGTAGGTGACATGGGGACCTGGCACCTCTTCGTGGGACCTACTTGAATTCCCGGGACTTGCCCTGTCTCGATTCCAAGCACATCACTTCCATCTGTAACGGCTGCCACAGTGCCCCGCCATGACGGCCTGCTGGCTCTGATAATACGCGGCTCACGACGGAAGCTCAGGAGGTACAGCTGCTTGGTGCTGCATGGGCAGGCCCTCAGTCTCTGTTACGATCCAGTTGCACACCGAGGTTGCTTTTCAAAGGGGGCATAGTTCTTTGCTACAGAAAATCCCAGGAGTCTTCACTAGCACTCTTCCACCGGGGTTTGCCGAAGATTCCACCCAATATTCCTGGCTATCTTCTCGGTCAAGTGGCTTAAAGAGCAGGGAACTCACCCTGAAGCTCGGACCTCCCCACAGGGTTATCTCTTTCTTTTGTCTCAAAACTGGTAGCGTTGTGCAGCAATGTGGGTGAAGGTGTGGAGAAACTGGAGCCCTTGTGCACTGAGCGTGGGAGTGTCAGTGGTACAGCCACCGAGGAAAACAGCATAGTGGCTGCACCTCGAAAATTAAAAATAGAACTAGCGTATAACTCAGCAATTCCAATTCGGGGTCCATAACCCCAAAGAATGGAAAACAAGGTTCTGAAGAGACAGTTTTACACCCATGTTTATAGCAATGTTGTTTAAAATAGATGGATAAGCCCTGGCTGGTGGTGTGACTCAGTGGATTGAGTGCCGGCCTGCAAACCAGAGGGTTGCCAGTTCGATTCCCAGCCTAGGGCCAGGTCTTCATCAAGGGAGTGCTAGAGAGGCAAACACAAATTGATGTTACTTTCCCTGTCTTTCTCTCTCCCTTCCTCTCTCTCTGAAAATAAATAAATAAAATCTTTAATAAAATAGGATAAGCAAAATGTTGTATATCTGTACAATGACATGTCATTCAGCCTTAGAATACAAGGAGACCCTGTCACATGCCACAGCATGGGGGAACCTTGAGGGCATTATGTTACATGAAATCAACCCGTCACAAAAAGACAGCACTGTCTGATTCCACCATATGAGACACAGCCATCAATGTCACCAAGACAGAAAGCAGCACGACGGCTGCCAGGGGCAGGGGAGAGGGGAGTGGGGGTTCCTGTTCCATGAACTGAGAGTTCTGGCTGTATAAAATGTGATGGAAGGAATGGTGGTAGGCGCATCACAACGTGAATGGATTTAACACCCCTGAACTGCGCACTTGGTCGGTCGGGATGGTGAGTTTTGTGTTGTGTGCATTTGAACACAATGAAAAACCGACAGCTTCATGATCTCCTAACAAACAGGTCGGAAGAGTATCCCCGAGTGTGGCATACGCCGCTCCAACACTCAGAGGCCCAAGGGCGTGGCTCAGAACAACAGGGACGCGTTCTCCCCAGGTGCCGGAGGTCAGAGGTCGACATCAAGACATTGGCTCCAGACTCTGGCCCTGCGGTCACTTCGTATCCTCTTCTTCCCGTGTGTCTCTTATGAGGACATTTGTCATTAGATCTGGGACCTGCTTGCATCATCCCCATCTCGAGAGCTCTAACCTAATCATGTCTTTAAAGACCCATTTTCCAAATCGGGCGAAAATCATGGGTTTCAGGGATTAGAACATGGACATTTTATTGGGGGGGGGTGCATTTTTTGTCACTTGCAGCAACTTGTCTTTTATCTTAGAGGTGATGGCCTGGCATGGGGGTCATTTTCCAGCAGCGTCCAGGATGGTGTCCTTGAGCAGCCTGACATCCCACCGACATCGCCCAGGTCCACCACGTGGACATCACCTGAGCGTGGTCCGCTAACAGCTTGCATCCACCCCTTCTCTGGAGCACTGATCTCTGCCTAACGATAGGGATCTTACCAGGGAGGTCACACCCCTGCCGGGGGCTGGCCAACCACACCCCTGGGGTGACTGCCCTGGGGGGGCAATTCCTGGTGAAGTTCATGCTCCAGAGGCCCTGTGAAGCCTTGAGGCCAGTCCCCAGCCCAAAGACACCATGGGTCAGCTTTCTTCCATGCTACATCCCGCTTTCTGAGAGCCCCCCACACACAAGCAGCGTCCCTGGCAGTGATCTTACTGAGAGGGAACAGTGAGCAGACCCCTTGGGCAGGGCCGGGAAGGTGCTCGGTGGCCCCCACCATGGAGAGGCACGCTACTGCGTCTCCTCTCTCCTGGTGGACATCACGAAGAAAATCTTTGCCAAAGCAGTAGTAGCACCCCGAATTCCGGACGCCCTGCTGACCTGTCCCAGTTAAGGACACCACGTCCAGCACAGTGGCTGACACTGGGTCATACTGGCTGCACCGGCAGTCTGCGGTCACCCAGGAGAGGGACTGTCTCTGACCACCTTACCTAACGTCCCCCTGCAACTCCCAGGCTTCCTCTACCGCATTCCCCCATTTCTTTGTCCGCAGCCCTGACTACTGTCTAAACTCGTGTTGCGCCTGCCTTTATCTGTGTGTGTGTGTGTGTGTGTGTGGCCTCTGTCCCAGGGGGGCGTCGACTTACTCACAGCTGCGTCCCAAGCACCCAGCACGGGAGGAGGGGCTTCACCAGCACGTGTCGAATGAGTGAAAGAGCAGGCCCACGTTCCTCCACATGAGGAGGACGGAAAGGAAGAAAGAGGGTTTTCTGTGGAGACTCGAAAGCGGAGGCCATTTCCGAGGGTCACTGGGTGGGCCAAGGCAGGTCAGGTGGTGAAAATCCCCTTGGCCTGTACCGGCCCGTACCAGCCCCTCCCCGGCCGGGTCTTTCTGTTGGGTCTGGCGCAGACCTCAAGGAAACATAACATTTTTAATAAAACCTCAGAGTCAATAAAGCCGAATGGTCTCGAGTGACCCTCCCGCTGGCCCCGGCTGTTGACTTTAGAAGTCAAGAGGTTGGGGTGTTGCCCAGCGCCCGTGTAGTTCAGGGAGATATAAGCTGGAAGGGCCTGGTCTGCTTTATATGAAAAAAAAAACAAAGCAAAACAAAACTCACCGGGTCCTGGAAAGATTCCACCGCCAGCCAGAATCAAAGGTCCATTCAGAGGGACAGGACTCTTCACATTCACGGCTAATGAAAACCAAATTTCGCGTCCCTCCAAGCATTTCCAGGGGCTGCACGTGGAAGGGCTGCCGCGCGCTCTGGGCCTCCCCTCCCGCCCCCGAGAGGGCCCCACTGTGTTAAAATAGTTTTATGATAATATGGGCCTCGTATTTTTCTAATTTCAGGCGTCGGTGATTTAGGCCTGAGTTGTTTCCATGGAAAAAGAAATGGAACTTGTGCGAGATGGGCGGGCGAAGGCTGCCCCCTCGGCCGGTACTCCTGCCGAGCGCACACCCAGGCTGAGGGGCCGCCGCCTGGGGGCTGGGGCCTCGCACCAGGGCGTCCCCTTGAGTGGGGCAGGATGGGTGGGGGTCACCGTAGGGTCCAGGGATGGCGAGCTCTGTATCTGGACTTCAAATTTGTGGAATCTTAGCATCACTACTCAGAGAGGCAGACACAATCGCTCTCAGAAGCAGAGAAAGGGCTGTAAAGACTGTGTCCTTTCTGCTTCCGCTTAAAAAAAAAAGGCATTTTCTCATTTCTCTCTCCCTTCTTCCCCTTGGTGATCAGTCTTTGTAGCAAGTATAAGTCGTGGCACACAGACTCGGGGGGGTGCAGGAAACATCACCTGTTTTGTAAAGTTAATTTAACTCTTCCTTTGAGCCTCCAATAACCTTCAGCTGATGGGAAACTTACATTGGACCTTTTCAGGTATTGTTCTGCCCTTGTTAGGATGGAGAGGGGAGTCTGTCCTGATTCCTCAGTTTTCTCGTCTATAAAATGGGGGTAATGGTGGTGCATACCTTAACAGGCTGAGCTAAACATAGTAAAATATTCCTACAGTGCCTGGCATACAGCGTTTGTTGTTGTTGCTATTCTAAAGATAAGTGTACAGAGAAGGCAGTGAACCCAGCATGGGCGTATCAGGGAAGGCTCCCTAGAGGAGGTGACACATCAGCTAATGTCAAATGAGTTGGTCCAAGCATACTTTTGACTATTCTGCTTGGATATTTATTGAGGTCTAGAAGTTAAACACACTATACCTTTAACAAATGTGCTCAATTCAGAAAACTTGGAAAACACCAAAAAATAGCCCTGGCTAGTGTGATTCAATAGATTGAGCACCAGCCTGCGAACCAAAGGCTCGCCGGTTCGATTCCCAGTCAGGGCACATGCCTGGGTTGCTGGCCAGGTCCCCAGCAGGGGGCGTGCGAGAGGCAACCACACACTGATGTTTCTCTCCCTCTCTCCCTCCTTTCCCCTCTCTCTAAAAATAAATAAATGAAATCTTTAAAAAAGAAAAACACCCCAAAATATAAAGGACAAAACAACTATAACCCTATCTTTTCAGTGATTTCATTCTACATTACTTTTATTTCTATTTTTAAATTACCTTAATTGACATACTGTGTATGCAATGCATACCTGGCTAGAAAAATGTTTATTCCTATGAAAGTATTTACATATTTATAGAAAATAAAGACCTGAATGGGGAGAAAAATGCTGAAATATTAACAATGGTTATCTTTGAAGGGGATTATGAATAATTTTTCTTGTGTTCTTGTTGGTAATCTATAATATCTTTCTCTCCCATAATTATGTATTATTTAGTGTAATTTTAAAATGTGATTTTATAGAATCACATTTTTAAAAAGCTTATTTTTAAAAAGCTTTTATTTATTTATTTTTAGAGAGAGAAGGGAAGGAGAAAGAGAGGGAGAAAAACATCAATGCATCGTTACCTCTCTCGTGCCCCCTACTGGGGACCTGGTTTGCAACCCAGACTTGTGCCCTGACTGGGAATCGAACCGGCCACCCTCTGGTTGGCAGGCCAGCACTCAATTCACTTAACCACATCAGCCAGGGCTAAAATGTGATTTTAAAATGTGATACATAGAACTTGGGAACCTCTGACTCGGTCTCACAGTCATTGCACCTTTGGGCCACACAGATGGAGAACAGTTGGGTGATTGGACTGGAGTCTGAGCCCTAGACCTTTTAGTAAAGTGGATGCACGTGGCCCCACGTGTGGTCAGGCGGTTGTCATGAAGCAGAACATGAAACTTCACTAAAAACCTGGGGGTGGGGGAGTCAGGGAGAGGGCAGGGCTGGTGGTACTGCACAGTTGGGAATAACAAAAACTATTATTACAGAACCATGTCCACAGTGGTTCCATCAAATGCCACGACCCCAAGGAACCAAGAGACACTGAAAACGAGGGTGGTGGCACGGGGTCCTTCCTGTCACTTCAGTGCTAAAGATGCCTTAGGAACACTTAGCTCCCCTGCATGCCACTTTGCACAAGCTTTACCCTCCTTCGCCTGGACTATTGCAGCAGCCCGTGGACAGGTCTCAGCACCCCCACACAGCACACGTTCCATACTGCCACGGCACTCCCCTCCCACGAACCCACCAGAATGTACCACGGCACCTCACCTGGGCACCTCAGTGCCCCCAGGACCAAACCCGAGTCCCTCAGCTTGGCCTCAGCGCCCATGACCTGGCCCTGCTCACCTCCCCCTCCCGTCGCCATCATTCCACCTCCCTCACCGTCCTCTCCAGTTCAGCCACACTCCTGTCCTCCAGGCCGTGTGGTTCCTTCTGCTTAGACGGCCTTCCTGCTGCCTCTCTGGAATGTCTACTCATCTCTCTGCATTGTCTCACCCCCCCAAGCATCCCATGGGGTAGCACCGTTTTCCTGTCTCTCTGCCCTATGAGCTCCTCAATGGCATGGCTGTGACTTACGTGCCTTTTCTTCTTGCTGCCTGGCACCTGGGGGTGGGGAGTGGCTTGGGTCTATGTTTGGTGAGTGAGGGAATGAACTCTGGCTAAGGCCTCGCAGACACCAGGCCCACAGTGCAGAGTAGAGTGGTGTGGCCCAAACAGCTGCCACCCATTAGGACACCCACGAGGCCACACTGTTTCCAGCAGTCGGCATGGGCACAAAGGAAGGGTGGCCCCAGAAAGCTGGCTCGAGGGCTGCTCCCCGCCCTTCCGCAAGAGGGCTTCCTACAAGCTGGCCCAGGGCAGGCGCTCTCTGCGGGTGAATATAAATATATAAAACAAACAGCACGCATTTAGCTGCAAAACTAAAAATAGGAAGCCTGGAATCCGGCTCTGGGCTCCTCGAGCCGCCGGACCACACAGTGTGGGTGCGAAGGTTGGGGATACGGCCCCTTGCCCGCTTCCAGCTCCCCAGCCCTCATGGTGGGGATTGGGAGCGCTCTGGGTTTCCACAAGGAACAGTTCATTCTTTCACTGTGGCTCCCTCCACCCCCGTCTGTTTGACAGCTCATTTCATTAATGACCCCAAAATGAGCAGACCGCTGAGGCACATTCCTTGCTCATGTGGTCGAGCAAGGGTGTCTGGTGGGGCTGAGAGCTGGCCCATGGGTCCTGCTGGGGGGAACCTGGGCGGCTGCGTTTATGGGGTGCAGTCTGGGGCAAGGGAAGAATGAGGCCGGCCAGGGCCTGTGTCCAGCTTGGTCCTGCCCCATGACACTGGGGCAGGCCCAGCCCTGGGACAGCCCTCACAGCCGGCTCCTCAGACCCTCAAAATTTCCTCCTCGGGCACACACCATCCTCTCAGGCCTGCAAAACCCTGCTAGAACTTCCCTTTTTCAGACTAAAAGCCAGAGCCATCCTCGGGTGAGAAGCCTAGCAGTGCAGGGTTGCTCCCCAAGGCCAGGGGGGCAGGTCCTCCACTTCACCCCTCAGGAGGTGCCAAGCACAGCCCAGGGCACAGGGGGCGCCTCTGGAAGCCTGGAGGCCTGCAGCACTCTCCCAGCCCATCGCCAGCCAGTCCTGGGCTCTGGCGGCTGGGGTGGGCGGCGCTGGAGAAATTTCCAGCATGGCCCAAGTCGGAGGGACTTTTCGAGCCTCTGAAATGGAGTTCTGGGGTTCAAGGGCTCCTGGACTCTGGGACGAGGGGGCCTCCTCACCCTGGACTGGCTGCTTCGTGTCCCACTGGTGGCTCAGGGGAGGCAGGAAGGCAGGGCAGGGTCGGGCTCCAGGAAGCTGGGGCTTCTGGGCTATAGATGTCAGTCTTCCTTTCAGATGGGGCAAACCCGTCCCAAAGTAGGGCCTCTAGGGACAGGGGTTCTGCCACACACAGGGAACACAATAGGTGCCCATGTAAGATTTGAGTAAAAAAGAGGCTCAGAGGGTCAAGGGCTCATTTAGCCACCTATTGTAGCTAAAGAAGGGGAGAAAACACTTCTTCCACATCAGGACATTTCCCCCACCCTTCCAGGGGTGGACTCCTGAGGTTAGTAAGTTCTTCCTAATACCTAACCTGAATTCTGGCTGCAATCGAGGTAGGAGAGGAATGTCCGCTCTCCCCTCCTGCTGCCACCTGCAGGCCACTGTAGTTACTGCAGTGCTTCCCCCAGCAACCTTCAAACTGTGTGACGGGGGCAAGTCCCAGACTTCCCTGGGCCTCAGTTTTCCCGTGAGGAAGCCGGGTGCCCTGGTCTGTTCCTGGTGAGATGAAGGTAATGGAGCTGAGTCGGGGGCTCTGGAGCACACAGTTCCTCTCTCATCAGCTGCGGCGCCAAAGTGTGGCTGGTGGGGAGGGGCTTGAGCTGCGGTCACCTGATAATCCCCATCATCCCTACAACGTGGTCCCAGATAAACAAATACGTGTAGGGGAAGAGTGTGTCGGCCTGCGGACGCTGCTTCAGGGCCAGCCCCGCTCACCAGGCAGATGCGACTCACAGCACATCCCAGAGGAAAACTGCAGCTATGGCTGGGATCCTGCTCCCCGGAGAGCCTGCTGCCCCCTCAGGCAGAGCGGGTGCTGGGGGTGGGGGTGGGGCTGGGTTGGGCTGGGGAAATGGAACTTCCTGTTGGGTGTTGGGTTTCAGGCAGACAGATCCAACTGAACCCTGCTAAATCTTGGGATTAGTTTTTGAAGTGGGCACTTTCACCCCAAAATAAGGTCTGTTTTATGAAAATTCCCCTCTACAAGATCCAACTAGACAAGCATGGTGGGCCAGGCCTCCTGGCGGGCAGGGTTGGGGGAGGAGGTGCTGGCAAGACAGGCCCCCCACACCCTCTGTCCCCCCCACCAGGCTGCGGTCCTCGCTCAGCCACAAACAACTCCCGGGACGTGCACAGCCAGATGACACTCCTTCTTTGCACCTCAGTCGCTTCGTCTGCAAAACGGGGGAGCTGACATAGCTGCTGCTTTGCAGTTCTGACTGCCACTAACCTGCCGCTGGGCCAGCGAGCACAGGTCGCAGAGGGGCGTGCTCTCGCTGAGGCGGCCTCTGCTCCGCCGGCCTCTCCCTCTCCCAACCTCTGAGCCTGGGGACAAGCTGGAGGGGCTGCACCGTTTCTTCTGTTTACTCGTGAAAAGTCACAGGCCACTGGTGAGGGGAGAAGCTGGCACCTTGAAGACCTACCCGCCATTCCTCTGGCGTCCCAGGCGCGGCGGGAGGAGCCTCACCAACTGCCCTGGCCTGGGTTGGGGTCTGTGGTCATTCCTGATGGAGCGGATGAGGGGAGAGGCGCCACAGCGGTGGGCTTAGTCCAGCTTCTGCCCAGAGACCCCGCCCCCTCCTCCGCGGCCACCGCGTCGGAGCGGGTCTCCACCCTCTCGCACCTCCCACGCACACCACCCTAGAAGCCTGGTATTGGACTGGAATCCTTCAACGTGTTTCAGTTATATTAACAAATAAGTCAAAATTCCATTTTACAGTTAAATATTACAAAGGTATAGGCCATTTACTGTCCGAGCGAGTTGTGCATTAGAAACACACCAAGCAAATTATAGTGCAAAGCAGTCCCCGCCCTCCCCCACCCTCTTCCCAGCTCCGGATGGCTCACGAAGCCGTGAGCGGCGCAGGCACCAACACTCAGCATGACAATATGTCACAATGGATCTGCGCCCACCACCGAGGGCCTGCAGTAGGGTGGTCTCAAACCCCGCGTTTTCTTGTGCTTTTCTAAAAATCAGTGTGTTTGCCTAGTATAACTTTAAAGTAGCCTTATAAATGAGGACCCATTTCTACAAGCCCAAGCCGTCTGCACCCACCATGGGCCTTGAGACAGCATGGCTGCTGTCACTTTCAGTCTGGGGCTGCAGGGAGGGTCCATTTATTTCCTGTCCCTGCCCCTATCAAGCCTTGGATGTCAGGAAGGGGCAGAAATCTGGGGTGGGGCTACAAAGTGCTGGGCGCTGGGAACCGGAGGGTGCCTCCCACACAGGCCTGGGCCAGTCCACAACCGCAGAAAACAGGTATGAAGATGATACAGGACAATGGATTTGTAGCTGCTTCCTGAGAAGGGGTGGGGAGCCCCCTGGGTGTATGGAGTCAGCTGGACACCCCCCGGCAGCTCTTTTGAAGAGATGGAGGCAGCTTTTTCCAGTGAAGGCAGGACGACAGAACCTTAAGCAGGAAGGGCTTGGATAATGAATGAGATCACCAGGTGGACTTGCTAACCTGCCGGTCAGTGGGTACCCAGTGTGTTCATCCGGTTGCTGTTACAGGTTGGGGGTGGAGCAGCAGGCCCAGTGCAATGGCAGACAACCACGAAGGAGCATTCTGTAGGGGAGATTTCCACATGCAGAGGATGTGGCTGAAATAACTGCTAAAAACCACATGCCATCTACCCCTTGTAAGTTTTGCCCCTTCCTAACATAACCCTTCCTAGAACTGAGGAACTCAGGCTCGGGAATCTGCGCAGCCTGAACCCTCAGGCAAGGCTTGTTTGCCCACGTGCAAGTGGAAGGGGCATTGCCTGGCCTCTGAGCATGTGGGGTTGGGGGAGGGTTGCTGAGCTCTTTCCACTGTTCTGCCGTCACCTGGCCACTGCTCTCCGCATCTGGTACATCCCACCCACCTGTACCAGGGCACACAGGGTGTTCTCTTGGACAAGGGTCTAAGAGCCACACACGTGAGATTCCAGCATCTCACCAGCGTTTCCCTTGGTCTCCCTCAGGGCTAGCTGTTGGGGGATGTCGGCGGGATGCTGCCCAAGGCATGTGGCCAGTGAGGCAGTACCCAGGACCCAGCAATGCCACACTCGGGAGAGGGGAGGATCTTGTTCATTACTATGGGGCTCCACCTGTAAGAGGCTGAGGGTTTGGAAATGTCTGCCTGAAGCTTCTTTTTCTAAAACCAGCTTTAAAAACTACCTTTTGTTCAAGACGGCTTTTGGGCCATAGATTGGTTCAAGGTGAGAGGCTGGAAGGCGTGCTGGGGGGCATGTTGGGAGTGCACAGCTTGGCTGGGCCTGGGTGGGACAGGTATACTCATGTCAGGCCCCAGCTCTTCCTGCTAGTTCCTGTCTGGTCCCTGAACTCTCTTCAAAAACTGCAGTTTTGAGACCAGCATGGGGTGAGGGGGTCCTCGGCCCTCCACCGTGAGAACAGCGGGTAAACGCCTCAGGTTGGTAAAGTGCTTGGAGGCCCGTCTGCTGGTGCCATTCCCGGTTTCAGGGAGCTGCTGCCACAGGCTGGTCTACTCAGGGGCTTGGGGCCCCCGGGGCAGCTAGTAGGGATGAGGGCTTCATGGCTGTTAGGAATTGTGGGGGGACTGGGTGCCTTCATCCAATCTCTGCCTGTGCTTTTCTGGGAACTCTGGATGGGTCCTTTCCCCATGTTTACAATGAGGGAACCCCCTCTTAGGGTGGGGTGGACTTTCCAGTTTGGCCCCAGTCTGTGTACATGACGAGGAAGGCCTGGGCCCATGGGTGTCTGAGGAAGGTGGGGGTGGGGAGGTCTTTCCAGGGCCCTGTGACAGCTCCGGGCCTTGCTGGTGACAGCAAGGTCACCAGGGGAGGTGGCAAGGAGGATACTTTGCCCAAGGAGAGTGGGGAGAGATGGCTAAGATGTGGGCCGGGGCCATCCCACCGCTCTGTACAAAGCTGTGGCTGGACTGGATGCTCTCGGAGCCATTGCCAGCTCTGGGCCTGTGACTGCCCTGAGCCTCGCAGCTGGGCCGGCCACTAGCCGGGAAGGTTCCTGGGATTCCCGCTTCCACTGGGAGCAGTCCGCTTTGACCCGGGAGGTCAGTAGGGCCGCCACACGGCCTCGTCCATGCGGCCTGGCGTGCTCAAGGCGGTGGGCGAGTTGCTGTGGCTGCCGTCCGCCTCCACGCCGTCGCTCTGGCCACCCAGGCTGGGGTTCATGAGGTTGCCGGCAGCCACGGAGGCGGCACTGCTGGTGCAGGAGGCCAGCATGCGGGTGGGTGAGCGGTCACCCCCGCCGCTGCTGCCGGCCACCATGGAGAACTGGTAGGAGCCAGAGGAGGCGCCGTAGTAGAGGTGGTAAGGGGACGGGTTGGCCTGGAAGGGCCCGCTCTGGTTCTGCGGGGCCCCGGGGTAGGGCGGCGGGAGGTAGGTGTGGTGGAAGCGGCTGGTGGCCGGCATGCTGGCCACGCTGAGGCTGCTGATGCTTGTGCCCGAGGGCGTGGCGCTGTAGGGGAAGGCGGCCGACATGGCCCCCGGGTAATGCATCCTGGGGTCTGGGAAGCGGCTCTCCGTGAGGGTCTGCAGTGCTGGGAAGGAGCGGTCAAACTGGCGGGGGTCCGAGAAAGGGTTCAGGTCTGAGGTTCCTGGGGGTAACAGGAAGGATGGTTAGTCACAGCTGGATGCCACCCCAGTGGCCTTTTTAAAGAACCACCTCAGTAAACAGGGTCCATTGCATGGAGATGGGAGGGGGCTGGGTTTCGGGTGCTGAACACACCATGGAGTATGTAAACACTTGAAATCCATGTATCTTGTTAACCAATGTCGCCCCAATAAATTTAATTAAAAAAAAAAAAAAAAGAACCACTTCAGGGCTCTGGTTCACAGGCCCAGGGTAGGGGGCTCCCTGGTTCTGCATCTGCCTCTGCTCTTACTGCCTCAGCTGTAAGGGGGTGGAGCCGTCCTGACACTGACGCAGCCCTGCCTGGGGAGCGGGAGGGAGCAGGCACCTGGGCCGCAAGTGGCCGTGGGGGCCTCCCGGCGAAGATGGAGGAGGGTGCCTCTTCTTTACCTCGTGGACTGACTCCTCTTCACAACCTAGCAGTGCAGAGGCTGGCCAAGGGGGTGTTGGGGGTGTGGGGGGCTGACAGGGATGGGGCAGGCCTGGCCTGGAGCTCCTGCCTCCCTCCCTCCCTCCTGGTGGAGAGCTGGCAAAAATGTGCGTGTGAAGGGTGTCTGCAACGGCCCTGCAGAAAGGGATTCAGAGCCTGCTTTTGCAGAGAGGAACACTGAGGCCAGAAAGATGCATTTTCCGGATGTTGTGGACAGGACTCAAACTCCTCGTGAGGCCTCTGCTGTCTGCTCTTTGCCAGGGTGCTGTGCACGCCCGCACCTCCCCTTCCCGGGCCCTGTGTCTCCAGGGCCGCCTTGCAGACAGTAATGAGAGGCCACCTTCATTTGCCTCAACAGCAAAGTGAGACAGCAGCCAGAGGGACTTGGTGGCCTGAACCCTGCCCTTGTCAGGGTGACACTGAGTGTCCAGCCCAGGTCCTGCCCCAGCTCCCCCAGTGTGACTCCCCACAGGACTCTAAGAGCCTCTGTCCCCTACTTTTGGATTTATTGGCCGCCAAAACCTCAGCATTCAAAGGGGCTTTGGGATTGAGTCTAACGCCCTCATTAGCAAAACTCAGGCCCAGAGAGGGTGAGGCACTTGCCTAAGGGTCACACAGCACACTGGACCTGGCACCAAACCCTAGGGTTCTAGTTCAGAGCCCTGCTATGGGCCTGACAGGTAGCTGTCCCATCTCTGAGGCAGCACAGCACAAAGGCTAACTGTGGGGTCCCTGCAGCTGGATACTTATCTTGGGTCGGACACTTCCTAGCTGTGTGTTCTTGGGAAAGTCACTTAACCTTTCTGTGCATCAGTCTTCCCTCATGAAATATGGAGACAGGAACCAATCCTAGGAATTACACTAGTTAATACTTGGAGCGTGCTTAGACTGGGCGGAAAGCAGAGGCCTGTAAGGGTCAGTGTGGCTGCAGCGGCTGTGACACACTTCTTGCTCTGGGTCACCAGGAGAACTGGCCTACCCAGGGCCCTGCCAAGATGATCCCCCGACCTTGGGCCTTCCCTGTGCCCCGGCCAAGGGGGCAACTCTGGCAGCAATGAGGACATGATGAGCCCCCAGCAGTGGTCCTGAGGGAAAGTCTGTCTGCCCCAACCCCACTGTGTCACTCCACCAAAGAGGGGTCAGGGAGACCAGCCTCTGCCCCTGGGTGGCTCTGGGTCGGCAATGCCCACTGTGACTGAGGCTTGTCTGAGGATGGAAAGCTGCAGCTGCCCTCAGGCCTCTTGCTTCCCCAGACCTGCCCCAGTTGCTATGTGACCTCAGGTGAGACTTGCAACTTTTCCAGGCTTTGAGGTCTTCCCAACCCAGCTGGGGAGTGCTTCCTCGGCAGTGAGCTCTGGTCCTGGCTGTGGATCAGAATGCAATGATTCTCCTGGGCTCAAGGTCGGGGGGTGTGGAAAGCTAGGGTCCTCCTGGAATGTCTGGTACCCTCCCTACCAGGTTCTTTGGCTGCTCAGTGCTGCCTTGAAGCCTCATGGGCCAGGGGTGGCTGGCCGCCCCTCAGAGCAGCAGGGGAGCTGACCTTGTGGCAGTGCCTAGCTCCCCAAACACAGCTGAGCATGGGGCCGACTCCTCCGCTCTGAGCCCAGGAAGTGCGTGTTGCCCTCCTGACAGGAACCCCATTCTCAAAGCAAAGGAAACCCAGACAGGGAGTCCAGGAGGAGAGAGCTGGGCCGCACTGGGAAACACGGGCCAGGCAAGGTGCGTGTGGACGCTGCAGTTCCCATGGGCCATGGGTTCTGAGTGGGCCTGCCCACAATGCCACTGTCCCCTCCTGCCTCCCTCCCAGGGTGGTGGGGAAGCGTGTGCCCTCAGCACCCCTGAGGCCTCTGCCCCCAGCCCCTCCTAGCCCAGTAGCCCCAGGAAACTGGAGCTGGCCGGCTGTCGAGCCGCCAATCCCAACACTGGAAGGAAATGTTTATTTTCTTCTCCAAATTGCCCCAGCTGCTGCATGGTGGCTGAATGAGCCCTTTGAGCTGTTAGAAGCCCCCATTGTGGGCAGCCGCAGCTGGGGGGGCTAGGGGCTGGGGTATAGAGGGGACGGAGCCTTGGCATGCTTGCCAGCAACCAAAGCCGGGGGGTCAAAGCTATTAACAGGCACCAAGAGAAGTGGTGGTGGGTGTTCTGAAGGGATCCCCAGGATGGAGTCTGAAGGTAGAGGCTAGTTCCACCAGAAAGGGAGGGGCCGTGACTGGGCCCCAAACCCAGCCTTGCCAATGCCCCTCTGTAGCAGATATCTCCTTCTTCCCACTTTGCAGATAAGAAAACTGAGGCTCAGAAAAGTGAAGTGACTAGCCTAGGAACACACAGCCAGTGCCTGGCAGAAGCAGAATTCCAAGCCTGGTACATCTGACTACAGAGTTCATCATCCTTCCCTGGTCCTGCATGTCAAGAGCCCTTCCTCTCACTCCAAAGGGGACCACCCTGGCACAGGGAGGCCTGGCTGGGCTGAAAGGCCACCTAGGCAGCCTGAGGCCCAGTGCTGTGGGTGGTCAGGGAGGGGCTGGGGGCCCTGCTAGGGTGCAGCAGAAGCGGAAGGACTGGGTCAGCCATGCCCTCCCCTCCACCCCAGACCTCCCCTACCTCTCCTCCCAGCCCCAGAGAGGAGGCAGGGGCTTTGCCTGCTGCCCTGCTAGACCCTGTCCTTTGGGACTCAACAGAGGGTGGATAGCCTGCCTTGGGCTCCTTTAGGGTTGAATCCCCAGCCCTGTCCACACAACTGGGGGAGGGCAGAGGTGGGCTCTCCTTCCCTGAGAACTGCTACCTGCTGGATTCCAGGACTCCCTGGCTGGGGCCCAATACCCCACTGGGCCCCAGCTCTGCCCATGGCAAGGTGAGGCCTGCAGTGTTAGGCTGCTGTACCTCAACAAATGCAAGATGTGGGACTCTGAAGCCCAGACATCTTTGGGGCAGGGGTGGGCATAAGAGTATCTCCCACTGTCTCTTAAGGTCAGATTGCAGCCTCAGTCTCCCCCCACCTCCAGCTCAAGAGCTGCCCACCTGCTCAGAGCATCTGGAGCTGGTCCCCCACCCCCTCACACCACCAAGGCCCAGCTTCTCAGGCCAGAATGAGAGGGACTTCCTCTTTACATTAAGGGCCTATATCAAGTCCACCACCATCACCGATTTGCCAAATGGGTTCTAACCAGGCCCTGGAGCACCAAGAAAGAATGACAGCCACAGAGCGTGGCGTCAGCCAGCCCTCCTGCCTTGGCTCAGGACGGCCGATGAGTGCACTCTGCCCCAGCCCGGCCCAAGGGCCAGCTGTGCACAGCCTCCTGCGTCCCACCCACTGACTGACAGGGCCTGGGGAACAGCAAATATTCATCATCCAACCATTTACTGAGCAGTTGCTAAGTGCCAGGTGTCCGTCTACTCTGGAAGGCCTGCCTGAGATCTAGTTTCGATTGTACCTGCTGTATCCATCTAGACAATGGATACCCATTCCTGGGCCTCAGCCCAGAGGCATTCCTCCTGCCTTCTGTTTGGGAGGAGTCTCTGGGCCCGTGGGACCTTTCCCAGGAGACACTGTGTGTCTCCCCAGAGCTGCAATGTCACTTAACAGTTTACCAAGTTTGTCTGAGTGCAGTACCAGCATCTGCATGTCACCCCAGCCCTGGGGAGGGGCATTCACCACGACCCCACTTTCAGATGAGAAAGCTGAGGCTTGGGGGGTGGGGCATGTCTTCAGCAATGACACATCTGCCACTGGCCCCGTGGACAACTCACACCTCAAGGTAATGGGTGCACTATGAGACAAATGCCCCCTTCCCAGGGGAGAGGGAGTGCCTGCAGGACAGGGATTGTGCCGGTTCCCGAGGGTCCTGGGGCCAGGTGCCAGCGCAGCACAGGGTGGGGTTGGTAAACATTTGCTGTGTGAGTGGGTGGCGGGCCTCGTCCAGGCCTGGGCACCGAACACCCCTCCGGAAACACCGTAGGAGCAGGTGGGCATGGCTGCCTCCCTGGTGACACGAAGGCAACACCACCAACAACCTCTGGGAGAGCTTTCAGCCTGGACGAGGACCACATCTGGACCCTCGCTGCCCTCCCACCCTTCCGCCGCCCGTGGCCCCTGCCGTGCTGTACCTTGGATGGGGGTCTGGGCCTGGCTGTTGAAGTGGCTTGTGGTGCTGAGCGAGCCGCGGGGGCTGGGCATGCTCGGTGTCACCCGCATGCGCACCCGTTCCAGGTCCCCAAAGCGGTCGGAGAATGCCTTGGTCTGGTCCTCCAGCTTCTGCCGGTGCCCTGCAGAACACAGGGAGCCCATCAGCCGCTGGTTTCCGAGGGAGCCTCAGCAGGACAGAACTGCCTCGCTCTGCAGGGAAGTTCTCCCCGAGGTCTTCCTTAGGCCTCTGCAGGAAGAACCTTACACCAACCTCTTTCCTCAGGTTCTCCAGAGACTTTCTGAACAGATTGAGGTCACACATACTGCCCTGGGCCGCCATCGCGGTCCCACCCCTGCCTTCTTGAGCAGGAACACTCATTCTCACGCCTGAGCCTCCACAGCATACTGTTGGGCAGGAGGGGGCGACTCCAGCAGGCTCCGGTGGGGAATCAGGGCCAGGATCCAGGAAAGCGGCAACCCTCAGCCTCCCAGCACCCCTGGGAGGCAGCCCTGCAGTGGGCCTGCCACCTGCCCCCTCCAGCAATGAGTCCCCTGGTACCCACATGCCTTCTCCTCTCTGGGCCTCGGACAGAAGGAAATGTCACCAGGAAGCTGAGAAAAGGCCCTGGGCACCTCACTGAGGGGCTGGACTCCCGTCTCTGACTGGAAGCCGGGGACAGGGGACCAATGCACCTGCCTTGGGACATTGCACCTGGAGAAACCGCCAGCACTTCCCATTACCCCTCTGCCATGGCCCACATGGGAAGGACTCCAGCCTGTCTCCCAGGCCCAAGAGGTGCTGGTGGCATGAAGGCGGCCATTCCCTGGCTTCTTCGTGCAGTTTCTTGAAAGGTATAGGCTCACAGGGATACCACACACACACACACACACACACACACACACACACACACACACCAGTTTCTAATGAATCATTTCACATTTCACAAGCAACACATGAACATCTGCAAAAATAAAAGCATTACAGGTAAGGCAATGGCCCCTTTGAGCCCCTTCTGGAAGTCCCCACACGCAGTCTTTCCTTCCAGCCTTTTTTTGGTTTTGCATGCATGGAAAACACAGAGCAAGCTTCTCATGGAACTTTCTAGAATGCTGTCAGCCTGCCTGTATCATTCTGTCACTTGCTCTTCCAGCAGCACACCCTGGAATGCTGTCTCAGTTTTCCCATCTGTAAAATGGGGAGGGCAAGCCAGCCCCGTGCAAACAATAGTTACCGCAAAGAGCCTGAGGAGGACCGCACCGCTCTGCTGGGCGCCACCCTCCTGCTGGCCACATCCACTGGACACCCAGTTTCCTCGGCCGTTCTTCTCCAATGGGCACTTCAGTTGTTTCCAAATGTCCTGCATTAGCCCCTCAACGGCGAGACCCCCAGGGACACCCTTGTTCACACCTCCATGTTTCTGGGGATTTCTCCAGGGCACACGCTGCCCAGACCACCTCGAGGCTGGCCCGTTCTGCTCCACCCGACCCCGAGGGAGGGGGCCAGGCAGGCATGGGGTCTTTTCTTCTTTTCACGGGCAAGAGAAACTTTCGGGAGGCGAAGAGGCTTGCCCAAGGTCACAGAGCTGGGGAGAGCGAAGGATTTCCTCATTCTGGGGTCTCTGGGAAAGAAGTGTAGGGAGGGGCCAAGGGAGAGGGCAAGGCTGGCTTGAGTCCTTAGGTCTGCAGTGATGTGCAGAATTTTCTAGACTGACAGGGAGAGAAGAGAGAAGTACGTGGGAGGCAAAACAGAACTCCTCACCGGCCTTTCTGGGGCCTTGAAAAGTGCTGACCACCTCTGGGAATGAGGGAATGGGCAGGAATGGGCCTGATTTCTGGCTTTCACAATGGGATGCAATGGGTTCTGGGATGCCCAGGCCCTCATGCTCTCTACACGGCCCTGCCACAAGCTCAAACAGGCATCCAAGAACCCTTAGAAATGGAGCAGGTAGTCCTGGGAGCCGCAGAGGGCTCAGCAAGTCACCAAGAACCTGGAACCAGTTTCTCCTGCGAGGAAGCTCCAGGCCTGGAGCCCAGGGGACACTTGGCAGCGGGGGTGAGACCACGAGGCCTCCAACCAGGCCCCCCAGTGCTGCCTCCCAGGACCCGTGGCAACAAAGAGCATGTGAGTTTGGCCGGAGTGCGGTGGGAAATTCAGATGCCTCTGAGGACTGGGCAAGTCAAGTAAATGAGGCACAAGGGATGGGTGGAGACTGGGGCAGACCAGAGACACCCCTCCTTCTTAGAGGGGTAGGTAGCATCTGTACCTGCTGACTGGTGCTCTGATGGGGGTGGGCCCAGTGTTGCCAGAGCTTCCAACTGACCAGGAGAGACCATAAACCTACTGTTACATGAAATCTCCATTATTTTGTATGTTGGCAATGAACTCAGATACCGAACAATAACAAAAAAGCCAAACTGATCACTCGGTAGGATGTGCCCCGCCCAGGGGCTGCCAGGTTGTAATCTCCAAGTTCAAAACTTCATTATCTGGGGAGTTGTGCAACAGCAGCCACCGAGAACTGGCCAGTGGCTGCCCCTCAGGAGGTTATGTGCTCTCTAGGTGGAGGCCGGAAGGCTCAGCCTCAGCCCTGGGGGAAATGTCGCCCTTGTTGCGGAGGCTGCCAAAGATGGCCTAGCAGGGACACACACTGGGGGGCGGGCAGATTCGGAGCAATCTCTACAGGCAGGAAGGCGGCAGATGGGTCCAGGGACTGCTGGCTGACCTGACAGCAGCGGAGGCGCAGAGGGTCGGGGTGCCTCAGTCAACCACAAACCTGGAGGGGGCCAGTGGGGCCACACGAGAGCTGCTGCAAAACCTCAGGCCACATGACATTCGTCCCGGCAAACCAAGTCCCGTTTCTGAGTCACACTGTGTACCGAGCGTTCACAGGTGCTCTTGTGGCCCAGCAGGACGAGGGCGGAGTTCACAGCAGGCTGGGGTTCCAGGGTGGGCTCCGCTGCTTGCAGGCTGGTGGCCTCCTTAAAATCACACTCCCCTCCCTGTACCCTAGGGCGCAGCGCCCCTGTCGTGGTGCCCTCACAGGTGTGGTGCTGGCCAAACAAGGTATGTGGGTCACTGTCATGCTGACTGGACCTGCTACCCCACCTCATTCCAAGGGAGGCAGGCTGATCATCCTCACCTCGGAGACCAGGGCACTGGGGCCAGGACGGTGCGTTGTGTCTGGGACATGGACCCAGGATGGCAGAGCCAGCATCATCATCTAGAACCCAAGAACTAGGAACAGATGGGACCACTGAGGCTTCAGGATGGGGCCCATGCTAAGCGTGTCGTCGGGGGACATCAGTCAGGTCCTCAGAGCACACGCTCCTGCCAGGTGTTGTTCTGCCCCCACGTAGGGCAGAGTTTCTGGAGGAGGGGAGTTTTAACAGCACATGGGGAACTGCTCCCTCGTTGCCAGGCAGGGGCACAGGGAAGCTGAGGCGGCTCCACATGGCAGGGGAGCCAGAAAGTCTCGGTGCCCTGGGGCCCACTGAAGCAGGAGGGAACTTCCTGTGCCCGAGGAAAGAAGATGGCCCTGTGGAAGAGACCTCTTTCATCTGGCCACCCACGGTGGGAGCAGAGAGGGCATCTCCTGCGGTGCCTCAGTTTCCCCTCTGCACAGGCCGCTCACTGAAGCCCCTCTAGCTCTGGAAGTCCCTGACTTAAGACTGCAAGGATCAGCAGCTGGCTGGAGAGTGGCCCCAAGTGAAGAAGGCAGGGTTGCTCGCTCCAGGGCTCAGCCACCACCTCCCGCCGCTGTTCCCAGGGTTTCTCTAGTATTCTCCGGCTCCCACACTTGGAGCCACAGCCCAGGCACAGTCACAGCCAGGCCAGGAATGCTTTCCTGCCCTTGGGGGCTCAGCCCGGAGCCTCTCCCCCGGGAGGCCCCCTTCTCCCGGTGCTGAGCCTGCAGCCCCTCTGCAAACTGAGAGCAGCGGCAGCGGGAGCGGCACGGAACAGCAGCCCCACTCCCCGGGTGCTCCCTCCGCGCCGGGGTCTTCGCGGGGGACACGCACTGCCACACTTCACCCTGCACTGTCCCGCGTGCAAGGTCTTCCTCTGTCTCTGTTTCACAGGTGAGTAAACTGTGGCTTGCAGACAGTCAGTGACATGCCTGAGGTCACACAGAAAGTGCCTGGCCCCTTCTCTTCCCGGAGCCCATCCTGCAGGGCAGGAGCCTGGGTTGTGAAAACCTGGGGCTCCAGACAATGGGTATTGGGGCCTAGCCCAGGCCCGGGCCGAGAGAGGCTCTCTGCAGGCCCCAGGGGACAGGCCTGGGGAGAGGATGGCAGGGTCCGAGGGGACTGGGTCAGGGCTCTGCCCCACTCTGCAGTGCAATGCTCTGACCCGCCAGGCCCTCTCCTCCTCCGCCTATAAGATGGTTAGCATACTGTCAACCCCCCTCCTGAGAGTGACAAGAGCTGAGGACAGACCCCGAGTGTTCAAAAATGCAGCGTTTTGGCCCTGGCTGATGTGGCTCAGTGGATTAAGTGCCGTCTGTGAAGCAAAGGGTCTCTGGTTCGATTCCCAGTCAGGGCACATGCCTGGGTTGCGCATTCCAGGTCCCCAGTGATGGGGCGTGTGAGAGGCAACCACACATTGATGTTTCTCTCCCTCTCTTTTTCCCTCCCTTTCCCTCTCTCTAAAAATAAATAAAATATTAAAAAATAAAAATACAGCATTTTATGGGGAGGATGGGGAAAGCCCTGGCCCATGGGACCTGGTTTAGTCTGCCCATCAGCCTCCAGCAGCTGGGCTCAGACCACTGGCGGCCCCTCCAGTGTCACCAAGCACTGTGCCAGGTGGCCCATGCACATTGTAAACACAGGCCACAACCCCGTGAGAAGCTGTTATGGTCACCCCCTTTTTACAGATAGGAAAGTGGGGGTATGTGGTCAAGGTCAAACAGAGAGGGGCTGGCACACTGCATGGAGCTTGGCTGCTAAGGTCTTGACTTCCTCAGACCTCCGTGAGAGAGGAGCTGGGCTGCCTGGCGAGGTCTGACGGGCAGGAAGGCAGCGCAGTGTCCGGCCTCAGCCAGGTGGAGGGGGCAGGAGGCCAGCAGGGGCATAGAGGAGGGTGCGGAGGAGCTAGGCAGGGCCACAGGAACAGAGTTGTCTGGGGAACAATGTGGGCCCCAACGATGGGGCCCTTCGCCCATATGAAGCCACTCAGCTGCCTCCCCGGCTGCCCGGCGCGGCTCTGGTGCGGCCACAGCCCAGACACAGCAGCCACTGTCTACCCAGCCGTGGGGTGGGGCTCCTGGGCCCTAGGCCCGCTCTGCGGCCTGTCAGGAGATTTACACCCGACTCTTAACAACCGCGTGGAATCGCGGGCGGGTGCTGGGCCCGGGGTGGTCTGCCGTGAATCGGCCCCCTGTGAGCAGATGAAAGCCGGCCGGGGGCTGGCGGGGGGCCAGCGGGCAGGGAGGCAAGCAGCTCCTTCCCAGGGCTGCAACTGGGCTTCCAGCAGCCTGGGGTTGATTAGGGGAACCAGGGAGGTCTGAGGTTAACCCCTTCCCTCCTGCTGGGTGCACGCCCCTGGGGATCGTGGGGGGCCAGGAGTGGTTGGCTCTCCTCCACCAGGGCATCCCTCTGCCCACACCTGGAGCTGGGGACAAAGCTGTGGCAACTGTAGAACCCTCAAAGGACCAGCTGGAGGCGGAGGGTCGCTTTTCCTGCCCATGCTGCCCGGAGCCTCCAGCAGCCACAAGGGCTGTTTGCTCCTTTCCCTCAGGGCTCTGCTCAGATGTCACCTCTTCAGGAGGTCTTCCCTGTCCCCTGCCCTTGCCATGTCCTATCCCCTACACTCTGGCCCCTTACCTCCAGCTTTGCCTTTTTCATAGGACTTCATATGACCTGAAATGAACTAGCCAATCATTTGTTTAT
The DNA here is from genome assembly GCA_004024845.1 of Tonatia bakeri. Classification (NCBI taxonomy): domain Eukaryota; kingdom Metazoa; phylum Chordata; class Mammalia; order Chiroptera; family Phyllostomidae; genus Tonatia; species Tonatia bakeri. The sequence goes on along the minus strand of PVIA01000490.1, from coordinate 361,369 downwards.
TCTGTTCATTCCACAATAGTTTCCAAGCACCTACTAAGTGCTCATGACTGTGTTCTGGGGTCTGTGCCAGTGCCTGGCAAAGCAGAGGGAAGAGCCTCCACCCGGCAGAATGGATGCAACAGTGGGGGAGAGGGAAAAGGAATAGAATACATGAGTGAATAGAGAGCATCTCAGACGGCGCTAAGTGCTTCAGGTAAAATTAAAGCTGGGGAGTGTAAGGGGAAGTGGGGGCACTGCTGTGCGCCTGCGATTTGAAACAGGGTGGTCAGGAAAGTGCTCACCACAGGGTCTGAGGAAAGACTCCAGGGAGGGATGGAGGCCGCCATCACCTGGGGGCATCTGGGGAGGAGTGTTCCAGGGGAGGGAAGGGTAGTGCAAAGGCCCAGAGGCAGATCTCAGACCAGCCAGGAGCCCAGGGTGGGGTGAGTGAGGAGGAGGTCGTTGAGAGGAAGAGAGAAGAGCAAAGGCACAGGTCAGGTGGAGCCTGTTGCCATGGTGACAACAGAACTGTTTAGCATCTCTCTCCACCCCTATGTGTGAGACCCTAGAGGACGAGAGCCCATCTGTTGGATTCGCTGACGTGCCCCCAGCTTCTAGAACAGTGCCTAACACATGGTAGGTGCCTAGGAAAATATTTGTTGAAATCGCTCCACGTACATTTTTGGGAAGGGCCCACAGGCCAGATGGCAGGGCTGCCCTGTCTCTGCCTCAGGCGGGATTAGGAGCCTGGGTCTTATCCTTTCAGGTGCCATCACCTGCTAAGCCTGGAAGACGTGGGGTAAACAGTCCCCAAACTGAGGTCCACGACAGAATCGCCAGGCCCTGTGCTGCCCCCTGCCTAGCCGCCTGGATCCCGCTCAGCCACCTGCTTTGTCACTAGCCCCCAGTGACTGTGAGGGACACCAGCCTTGAGAACCTCAGAAACCGAGGCCACACAGGCAGGAAGCCACCAAGCCAGCCTTCAAACCCAGCTGGCCACCTGGCTGCAGATTGGGCATGCTTTGCAGGGCACCGGAGGGGAACAACCCGGCCACAGAACCCACAGCGGCCTCAGGGATCTGCAGGCTCCACTCCTGGGCTCCCTGGACCAGCCCCTACTCCCACCCCACCCCACCCCACAAAAGGCTCTGCCGTCACACGGCGCTGGAGGTTAAAAACCAGGAAAAAGAGCCAGAAAGAAAATCCTATGATAATCCATGAGGGTTCTTGGGCACTTCCTGCAGGCTGGGCAGCTGTATGTTGGTTTGATGCTCACAAGAACTCCCCAGAGAAGATGCTAATATCATCCCCATTTTACAGATGAGCACGCAGAGGTGAGAAGGCCCTTCCAAGTGGCTCATTTTCCTGAGCCCCAGGCGGGAGCCCTGGGGCACCGAAGCTCGCCTTTGGACACCTTTGGACAGGGGCTTTGCCTCTTGGCCTGTCCCCTCCTGGGGCTGCTAAGGATCAGTTGACAGAGACTCTGAAGAGGGCCTGGCACTGCAAGAGGGCCTGATGACCAGCAGCAGTTAGACTGACCTCTTATCTCTTATAGGTAGGGAAACTGAGGCCCTGAAAGGGGTGGATCTGTCCAAGGTCACAGACTGAAGGCCAGGCTGGGCCTGGAACCCAGGGAGCTAGGGAGACCAGCCCTTAGGGCAGGGGTGGGCTGGGGGTGGGGCGGGCAGGTCGGGAAGGGAGACCTGGAGACCTGCCCGCCTTCCACTGCTGCTCTTTTCCCAAAATGAACTTCTGCTAAGCTTTTGTTTGAACAAGTCCCTTTAAAAACACTGAGCTGGCCTGTGCCGAGGCCCAGAGAGGGACGCCATCTGCCTCAGGCCACGCAGCAAGCCTGGCCTCTGATTCGGGCTTATCTCCAGGCCCAGCTTTCCCTTCCTCTTGCTGCCTCTTCCGGTGCCACCCCTCCCCCTCTGGCTCACTGCAAGAAGGGGTTGCCTCAGGTCTGAGAGACCTCGAGGAAGAAGAGCAGGCAGGGGGGTTGAGTGGGGGCCGAGTCTCCCCCCTCATCCAGGGGCCTCAGTGGGGGCCCGGTGGGCAGCTCTGGGCTGGACCGGCTGAACGTGGAGGGTTCTGAGGGATTCTGGGCATCGCCTGGCCCCTGGAAACTTTCCCGCCAGGCTCCAGCCCAACCCCGCCCCCTGGCTCACACGCCTCTCCACGTGGGGTGCTCACTGCTTCGTGGAGTGGCCCCCATGTGCTGCATCACCCTACTGAGCCTAACTGTGGCTCCCGTCCATCCTGATTCTGCCCCTGGAAACTCAGAGTAGAACATCACCTCTTTTGACAGAAACTTACACCTCTATTGCCACGGCCTCGGGTTCTCAGCAGCCACCCGAATAGTGATGGTGGTGGTGTTGGGAGCCCAGGGGGATGGCCAGGTACCAGGGGTAACAGAACACCACCATCCAATGACTCACAAGGAGCCTCCCTCTGCTGCAGCCAGAGTCTACCCACCTGTGGGCACTGGCTGCCAGGCCTGCAGGGTGGGTGGTATTATCCCACTTCATGGAGGAGGCAGCTGAGGCCCTGAGAGGTCAGCAAATTGCCCAAGGCAGGCGAGCTGGCTTGGAACCTGCTCTCTGCGCAGTGGCCTATGGCTCACAAGGGCTTCCCAGCCATCAGCACCTTGAGACTTCGGGCATCACTGACCCAGTTCACAGATGACAAAACTGAGGCCAAAAAGGAGACATGACTTGTCCAGGGCTATGAAGCCCAAGGCCAGGGCATGGACACACCCATGTCCAATCCTAGCAGGAATCTGGCCAGAACAAGAGCTGACTGCCTTGGGGCCTGATGACCACGTGCAGGAGCTCAGGGGAGGCCGAGGGAGGCAGCCCTGAGAGGCCTGGACAGAGCGCTTCCAGGGCCACTGGGCCCAGCTCTGAGCCTGTCCCAGTAGCCAGATACTGTGGTGGGCCCAGGAATTGGACAGATGGGCAGCCAGGTCTGCCCGATTCCCAAGAAGGGCCAGGCCTGGGTGGTCTCACTGACCCTGCCCTGGTGGAGTCGCTCTCCTGTTCTGAACCTCCTGGGCACTGGCAGAGACCACAAGCATGTCCTGCCCCAGGCCGGCTCCATCCGGAATCAGGATCAAAGGCTGCCCCTGGGACCCTGGACGCCGACCCCTCCCCCCGCCCAGCTAAGACAGTGTGAGGCCCCAGCCAGGATCTCAATTTGTCCCCAGGCCTGGATTCTCTCCTCACTGGAACTGGGCGACTCTTTGGCTCTGGCTGTCACGAGGATCCCACATGAGACAGATGATAAATGTGAGAGGTTTTCTGAGCTGCAAGGGGCCACAGTTACGAAGAAAGAGAAGGACGGGGCAGCTCTCGATACACCAGGCAAACACGCGCGCGTGAGGCACAGTCCGGACAAGAGCTCCGCTCAGAGTAGGACGCAGGCAGTGCAGAGATGGCCCTCTGGTTCTTCATCTCTCTCACTCACTCACTCATTCACCCAGGGAGCACCGGCCTGGGCGGTGGGGGGGGTGGGGGCTCGACCTGACTCTGCGAACTCCAGGTCCTCCAGCAGGCAGAAGCAATCAAACACCAGCTCTCTCTTTATGCTAAAATGCAAAACTAGGGCTCCCCACACTTAGTAGGTGCTCAATGAACATCTGCAGAATCAAATCTGCATTCCTGATGGTGAGAGTGTGGGTCCTGGGGTGACAGCGCCTGGGCTCTGTGAGACCTGAGGAAGTTCCATCCACACTAAGATTCAAAGAAAGACCTTCCTAGGAGGGGTCTGGCCTCCTGCAGCCACTGGCAGAGGCCACTGGGATGGAAGAGGGCAGGCACACCTGGCCCAGCCTCCAGCCCCAACACACACACACTCTCACTCTCCCTTTCTCTCCAGCCTTTTCTAGATGCTTCCTTTCCTTAATGATGCAAGACCATACCCCCAGCAGGCCCCCAAAGGCAGTCTCCCACCAGAGAAGGGCTCAGCTGATCCTGTTCTCTCCGTGCCCCAGCCTCTTGTCGGGCCTCCACAAGTCTCGGCCAAGCAGAGAGGGTCTGGGGCTTTGCTGGCAGACACACAGTGCGTGGAGGTGCAGGGCGGTGGACCGCAACTCCCCACAGGGGTGCTTCCAGGACCCAGTGCCACCTGCCTGACCTCGGTGGCTGCCCTTCCTCCTCCAGACCCTCTTTCCCCCACCCAGGGGACTCAGCAGCTCTGGCACTTACGTCTGGGCTCCCGGGGTCCGTCCACAGTCACCTTGATGGCTCGGTGGTAGGTGGCCACTTGGGTGGGGTTGGTGAACACGGTGATGGTCAGTGTGAAACTCTTCCCTGCGGGGAGTGAGGGAAAAGCAGGAGGTTGGTGCCTGGAGCCATTCAAAACACACTGGTCTCCCATCTTCTCTGCCTCCCCAAGAAGCCCCCTAACCTTCTAGAAGGGGTAGGTCTCTGTCTTTGGAACCTGGGGAGAAGATGGGGTTCTGGGTCAAGTTCCAGCTACTGGGGTTGGCATTCAAGGCTCTGGCAGGGTGGGCACCAACTTTATTCCCCCCACCTCCCCCACTGCTCTGGCTTCTTTCCTCCATTTCTTGTCCCGTTTCTGCTGTTCTTCTATCCCGAGACCTTGCACTCTGGGGATGGGGAGCAAGGATGGGTATATATTTTTTCCTCAAAGTAATTAGTGATCTTTACAGAAAAATTTAAAAACATAAAAGATATAAAAACGAAGAAGAAAACACCCATAGTTCCACTAGCCAGAGATAAATCCTGTTGCTATTTGGGTGTTCTCCCCTCTGACCCTTTTTAGGGTGTGTGTGTTCAGAGTCGCAGTGATCCTGAAATACGTATTTTTGCACCCTGCTTTATTTTTCACTGAACGTCACATCATAAGCACTTTCCCGTGCCATTAAAAATTCTTCATAAACTTCGTTTTTAATGGCTGCAGAATATTTCAGCTCACAGGAGCCTCATCTTCTGTGTATCCATCTCCTTCCCTCGGGTAGTTAGGTTGCTGCTAATTTCTCACTGGCGCGTGTGGCCGGGGCTGGCAAAGGGCTGATTGGGGAGCTGCAGACGTTTCATTTGTAGACATGACTGTTATTTCCAGAACCTGTTCTATTTTTAAATAGACAGTTGGCTCCAAAGCCTCCATTCAAAATTCCTGAGAGGGGAAAAAACTTTTAAAATAATAATAATTTATTTTTTACCATTCGAAATAAAATGAAATGACCTCCTGTTTATAAAAATCTTTGTCCACACCTCTGTGTATTTCCTTAGCATAGATTCCAAGAAGTGGCGAGTGACTTCATCACGTCAGAGGGTGAGGACGCAGTGAGGGGCACTGGTCTCTCTGGCGAGATGACTCTTCGGAGAGAGGCACCGTGCCTGGTGCAAGGCCACAGGGCTATCGAGGTGGAAGATCTTTTAAACTCTTCTGACTGAACTTGCCTTTCTTCTGTTCCCAGTGAGAATGAAACTTTTTGTATGTTTATCATTAGCCCTAACACAACCCAAATTATGGCTTCAAGCTCTCTAATCCTGCCCTACTGGGGTTTTAGTACCATTCAGACATCACTCGACTTTCCACCGCCTGCTCATGGCCACTGGCTTCCCAGATCTTTCTGACTCCGCTTTGCATGCTCAGTTCTACCCCTGGCTCCTGATTTCTCCTTTCGCCTTTATGTCAGGCAGGTTTCCCTATGTAACGGGCAGAGGAAGGTTCACCTCTGACAGACTGCGTTCTCTTTCCTTTCTGCAGCTAGTTCTTAGATTCTTCTGGGTTGAAGGTCAGGATTTCCCCTCCAAGGGCAGGCCCGGTTTCCCCAGTGCCTTCCCTGGAGGGAGAGCACCCTACCCCCACCGCTCTCTGTTCTCTCGAAAGCCTCCGCACAGATGTGCTTGGGAAGGTGTGGAGGAGCTTTGTGGACCCTCAAGTCCAACTTGGGCTCCGGTCTGAGCTGCCTGTCCCTGGACCCCAGTTACAGGCTTGGGGACTGACTCCCTGAGGGCAGAGGCCATTGGCTCTGGGCACCTGTGTCCCCCAGTCCTGGCTCAGGGTGGGCACCAGAGCGGGGGCTGCCCAAGTGGGCTGCCCTGCTTTCCCTGCACCCCCAACAACTCTGCAAGGCAGGCAGGTGGGGTCTGCTGTCCCCACTTCACAGGTGGGGGACCACCACTCGGGGCAGGGCTGACGACACAGTCCTCTCTGTGTGGCTCTTTCTGGGCACTTGGCGGTCCAGGGATCAGGCAAAAGCTCCAGCCCCTGGAACAGGGGACTCCAGAACCACACCAGGCCGCCAGGGCCACACCGAGGAGCCCAGGGGCTCTGAGATATCAGGGTCAGGGAGGAGGGTCCGCAAACTGAGGTGGGACTGGCACTAGGAAGAACGGGGCCTCTCTGGAAGGGTTTTCCTGAGCCAGCCAGTTGGATGCAAGGGTGCAAGTGCCGAAACTCATGCCTGCCCCTGGAGTCCTGGGTCTGAGCGAGGGACAGACATGGCCCCGCTCTCTCAGACCACGGGGACACTGTCCACAGCTTCTGGACACGGGCTGTGCAGATGGTCTAAGGGAACGCTGGGCAGGTGGGCTCCGGCTCCCTGCCCACCCCCTCCTCCTGCTTTCCCTCACTCTGAGGTCATTTCCCCCCTGGACACCTCTGCCCTCAACCAGTCAGGCACTCTCTGAGGTCCGAGGGGCCTCTCTGTCCCTCACCTCCTGGTACCGCAGGGCACTGAGCCACGGGGAGTTCAGGTGGGCAGCAGCAGAGCAGAGAGTGGCCGGAGGGCCGCCAGGCGGGATGGGCCCCAATCCCCTCCCGGGGCTCCTGTTTGTCACCTTGGCTCCCTCAGGTCTCCACTGAAGAGTGAGGCCCCCCAGTCACTTTATCAAAAGTAGGGGTTTTTAACTTGCTATCTGTGGCCTCCTCTTAGAACTGAGTACGCCCGTGAACTGGGATAGGACAAATGAAACAAAACAGCAATTGTACTGTCCCTAACCTCCCAATGAAACTTAGCATCATCTCTCTGGAGTGTGACGTAGGCAACCAGCCACAAAGCACCGCAGAAGTCCCCGTGACCTTGTCACGGCAGACGTCACTCGTCGTGACATCTCCCATCACAGGCATCGCAGACTTCTCCAAGTACCTCTTCTGCCCGTCACAGCTTCAAAGTCGCGGTCGTCATCAGCCCCACTGCGGGCCTCACGACTTCATGTGCTCACAAAGCGGCACATTTATCACAATTTAAAAGACATCTCGCTAACTGTGTTTTCACATAATGGGTTTTCATTGTAATCCTCTGTGTTTTGTTTTGTTCCCTAAAAGGCATTATTCTGAGACTGTCAGAGGGGTCCGTGGGGTGAAAAAAGATTAAGAGCCTCAATCAGAAGCACCATAGACCCCCCATTCCCACTATCCCTGCTTGAATTTCCCCTAAATGCTTATTATGTCTAATAATTCATCAACTTACTTATTTTACTTGGTCTCTCCCTACTAGACCGTACACTCCTTGGGGCCGGCATTTCTGTGTTGTTTACTGCGGTTTGCCCAGCCTCCAGGAGAGTCTCCGGCACACAGTACGTGCTTGGTAAACGTTTATTAAAGAAACTAAGGACAGAGGCTACTACTCCCATGTTATAGATGAGTAAACTGAGGCATGGGACAAGGAGTGGTCCAGGGTACCCGGTACCCAGGCAGGGCCCACCCAGAAAGGGGAGGGTGTGCCAGGGCCAGTCCCTCCACACAGACGCTAAGGACCCGCTGTGAGACCCAGCGGCACAGCACAGGCCACTCCTGAGGCCGCCAGCTCTCCTCTACAGCTTCCTCCCAGTTTCCAGGCCTGGCGCTACCCCTCCTGGGTACTCCCAGACAGGAGGGAGGTGGGGGAGAGAGAGGGAGAGGCTGGGACCAGGAGCAGGAGCGGGAGGGCGGAGCAGGTGGCAGGTGCCGCTGGAGGCAGGGACCCCAGAACTGGGGCGAGGGAAAGCTGTCTTCCTGAGTGCCCCTGGCCCCTCTCGGTGGCCTGGCAGCAAACCTATTCGCCCTCTTTCTCCCCCTCTTGGAGGAGGAAGCCACAAAGACAAAGGAAGCGGACAACTTTGTGCAGGGCCCCCGGGGAAATGTGCGATCAGCCAGGAGTCTAGGAATTGCAGACCCAGGCACTCCAAGGGCTGGCCCTGCTTAGGGGATGAGAAGTCCTAGTCGGGAAATAGCTGCCCCTCGGGGCTCTGAGAGGCCCCAGACATTCCCGCAGGACCTGGGGCCCTGGATCACTCAGCATGCACAACTGGGTCTGGCAGTGAGACCTTGGGCAAGTCCCTGTCCCTCTCTGCCAGGGTTCCCATGTGGGATGCCCCAACCATGGGGCTCCTGGATAGCCGGAGGGGACATGTCTCAGGGAACCTCTGGGTTTTCTTAACAGTGGCCAAGAAGCCATCTCTCTCTTCCCCACCAGTGATCCCCCCAAGCCTGCAAGCCACACATCACCCCAAATCTCTCTCCACCTACTACATTTTCTTTTAAACCACTTATTGCCAGTTTGGGAACCCCTGCCCTTCCCACTTTTGCCTAGGCCCGTGGCTGCCTCCTAGAGGGGACTTTGGGATTTGTGGTGTGTGGTCCTCAATAGCAGGGCGTGGGGGCAATGCAAGTGTCCAGCACCACACAGGGCAGTGAGGTATTCATTCTGCCTGTGTGTGAAAAATTTGCTCATAAAGAGTCTCTGAGCTAAGAACCTAACTAAATTTTGCATAAAGCAAGGCGCATTTCTTTTTTTGCACGCTTTTAATGTCTGAATTTTCCAGGAGGAAAGACAGGTTTTAAAAAATTGTTGTTAAGAACTTTGCCAGGAATTGTTCCCAACTCCAGAAAATCACGTCATTGACAGTAGTGCCGCATTCAGACTCCGAGGCGCGGACACCTCGCCGGCTGGGCTCGCTGTGGCTGTCACCCGGCTTCTGCCAGGGGTGTGAGTGCCTGCCCACCAAACAGTGTGGTCTCACCCAACATTTGCATATTCAAATAGGTATTTTATTATAAATTACTCCCCGTGCTTTTCCCTTAGAGCTGAAGAATTATACAGATTTTGAAACTGCACATAAGCGGAGAGGCTAGGTTATCTACGCATTTCACTGTGGGATAGTAAAAGGTGCATTTCAATTTAGGAAGGGGGCACTACATCGGTCTGGGCGGAGGGACCTCGGCCTTAATCACTGCAGGAGACACCAATGACTTGGTTTCCTTCCCTCCCTTTTCTTGTTTTACACCTTCGGGCTAACCGTGAGCTCTGCGGCGGTGGTATGTGTCTGTCTTTCACAGAAAGGCATCTTCCTGGAACTGAGACAGAATCAAGGAACAGCACGGGAGCACACAGATGTTCCCATCTGGCTTCTTAGTCCTGGCGGAAGTCAGAGAACCAGGGAAGAGTGCTGGTTCCCCAGCGCCAACCTGTCCCTACTCCCGAAGCAGCCCAGCCTGCGTCAATCACTGACTTGTTCTCTCGGCGGGAATTTCCCAATGGGCAGGCCGGGCACGCCCGATGCGCTGCCGCCTGCCACAGGACCCCTTCGCCCTCCTCCTCGCCGCCACCCGCCTCCACTGCTCCCACTCAGCAACTCACGCCTTCTGGGTTTCCCCCACCCCCGCCCAAACCGCACCAGAGTCAGAGAATCAGTGACAGTCACCACTCAAAAGGACTTCAAAGGTCTCCTCTAGTCCCAGGCACTTGAAGCAACAAAATCTCTAACACGCATCCAGCTCTCGGTATGTGCTAACTGAGACACTTGTACCAAGTTCCTTAATCCTCACAAAATCCCACGAGGTCAACATCATTATGATCCCCATTTTACAGATGAGGAAACAGAGGCACAGGGAGATTAAGCCATTTGCTCGGTGACATCCAGCGAGTCACTGGTGGAGCTGGGCACTGAAATCCAGGTCAGCTGATTTTAGAGCCTCCGAGGTTCGAAAGCCTCATCAAGTTCTGTGGGCATCAGAACTCCCATTCAGGCCTCTTCCTGCTGCCCAGGACTACTGAGGCTGGTGAGGGAAACTCAGCCTCCTGCATCTACTTTCCAGAGCCACAATCCAGCCTCAGCCAGCCGTGCCAGCTCCAAGAGTGTGCTGTCCAACAGCGCTTTGGACACCCACCGCCCTCCAGGCAGGCCCCGCCGGTTGGGTGCAGGTCTGTGGGCATAAATGCCACAAGTACATCATTTTCAGCAGCAGGACGGCCAGGCAAGGCCTCAGGCAGGTCAGAGAATCATCGTCTCTTCCATGTCGCACCCCCCAGAAGAGGAGGGTGCGGCGCCACATTGCTGGTGCCGTCCAGGCCTCTGGGGACCGATCTTTCCTTCTGCCTGCCTCCCAAGGGACTGGAGCTATGGAGGGCCTGCCTCACTGCCACCACTCCTGGGCCGGCAGACAGGGCCACCACCCGCAGTTGCACTCAAGCAAGCCACCGCCAACCAGTGGCAGCGAGGGACTCTCCATTCAGGGCTGGGGCCGGGATTAAGTTGCAAGAGGCTTGAGATATTGGGGATGACAAAAGGAGCTTGGAGACTAATTAGGAGCAGCAATGAAAGCTTAATTCATAAAAGCAAACATTTTCCATCCATCAACCTGCAACCAGTTACGGGCAACGTTTGAAAGAAATCTGTGCGTGGGGAAGGGAGCCAACAGGAACAGGAAATGTCTGAAAGAATGTAAACTATTTCAGTTTCATAAAAAGTAACAAGTAAACAGTTATTACATGCAAATAATGCCCTGGTTTTAATTAATGCTGAAAAGTCAAAATATGTTTGACATTTGTATGTATACATTGAACGGCTGAAGAGGGGAAAATGGTGCCCAGATGCCCACTTCTGAGCAGGGCTGGCGGCTCGGACGGAACTAAAACCTTGATAAGGTCTTGTTTATTGGTGTTGAAAAGTACAATTCTGCCTCGGCCTCTGTTAAGACTGGGGGCAGAGGGAACCTAGCTTACTTTCTTAACAAAGCTGGACCTGCAGGCCAGGTGCTTGGGAAGGGCACTCTCGTTTTCAGCAGGATGGTCTTAAAGGGCCGGAGAGTCCTCAGCGACCCATTTCTCCAGGGCTTGGTTTCTATGGCTTCTCAACCCCAAGTGGTGAGGTGATGGGTTTCAGGTCCTAGCAGCCCCTCCTACTCAACAGCCCCTGGCGGCACCCACAGCGCGTCTGGTCCTACCTTCCTTCATGCTGCCCAAGGTGGATCCGACAGGCAGGCACATTGGCCTTGACCTTGGGGTGAGTACGGCCTTTGAGCAGTACTTTCCAGCGTTCAGCATCCTGTGCTGCGTTGTTTCTTTTCTAAACCACGTTAAGGCTCAAAGGGCTGGGGAAACTGTGGCTTTGGGAGACCACAGCTGTGGAGAGGCATCCTCTGAGTGTGGGGAGAATCTGCCCCAGTGGGGAGAGTAGCTGGGGTTCTTGGGCCCCACAGACCGAGGATTTGCTCTCTAAACCACCTGCCGAAAACCTTATAAGGCCCCTTTTCGAGCTTGTTAATCTTCCCCCAGCATCTTTTGTGAGAGCGGGGCACTTAATCAGGAGAGGGGCGGCATGGCAGGTTCAGGAATTAGTAAACTCCAGAAACTAGGAGAAAATTGTGGGGGTTTTTTTTGGCAAGAGACCCTAACATTCTTCACATCTTCAAAGGGGTCTGTAACCCCCTAACGGGCTCCAAATTGTTATTTTAGACAGAACCGACCTGTTTCTGGGGTTCCCATGTAGACCCCAGGGCCCCCTTCTCAGCTTCCTGCCCCCCAACCTTTGCGACTGCCAGTGCAGGGCGGCCGCAGCCTCCCTCCCACTCACCTCGCCCACTGCGGCCCACGAAGCGAAGGTCGTTGAACCTGGCCACTTGGTTCTTCATGACGGCGGAGGCATTGCGCAGTTCAGCAGAGTAGTTCTCATCGTTGCCGGCCATCACGGTCACCACCGTCCCATCTGGCACCTCCCCCAGCGCCACCACCTGAGGGCACGGGGCAGAGGGGCAGGTTAGAAAGGCAGGGGGAGGCAAAGGAAGGGGGGAAGGGCTGGGGCAGGCGGCTCCCCTAGGTCCCAGACGCACTGCGGATTTCTCAAATGCAGGGTGGAGAAAGGGCTTAAAAACAATAGAAGCCTTCCTCCAAACACAACAAAAACAAAAAGATCTCTACCTCTCATACCAAAATCCTCGACAACTTGGTTAAACCACACCCTGCAAAATTATTCTTTTAATTCAATTAAATCTAAGCGAGAGCTGGGGATGAGCTCAGTCATGATGTGGAGTGCAGTTTCCTTCTTCCCTTTGCTTGAGCAAAAAAAAGGAATCGATATCGCCTCTAGCAAAGTAAAAATAATATCAACAACAATAAAAATGGGACTCAAATAATGCAAAAGCCGTTTGGGGTATGAAATTGGGCCATGAAATGTGGCCCAGGCCCAGTTTATCGGCTTCTGCATAGTCTGAATTCGTTATGCAGGCAGAATGCAAAATGCAAAACAAACTGGCGTTTGGAGAGGGTTTGTGCAGAAAACCCTTTTAAAGTGGGAGGGGAGCTTTGGAGAGCAGGAGCACGCACCTGCTGGGGACTGCAGGATGGGGGTGAAGATGCCCCCCTAGGAGAGTGTCCCCCAACCCTCGCCCCAAGGAGCACGAAGAGGCGGATGCCTTCTGCAAAGGAATCAGACTACACACGCAGTCACAGCCATTTAAACGTGGCCACCGCGTGTAGGGACTAGGGATCCAGATGGTAAAAATTTCAAGGAGAAAATGTTTGGGGTCTGATTAAAAAGGCCAGATTTCCTGTCAACATCCTGTCTTCTTTTAATTTCAAAGATTCCTTTTAAGCTCCAAGTGACAGTAAAACCTCCGATCGGAGGATTAAAGTCACACGGGCCTCCCCAGCACCCCCCCTCCTCCCCAAGGAGATTTTCCCCACTGGTATTTTAAGATGTCACCCAGGAGACCTCAAAGAGCCACTCATCCTTTTTTCCAATTTGGAGTCGTCTTAATGGGAGCAAGGATGGACTCAGCTGCCAGGAGCCGCTGTTTCCAGCCACCTCGGGCACCGCCACCCCCAGCCGCTAGCCCTTCCTGCCCCGCTCTTTCTCACGGCAGCTGCGAGAGGTTTAGGGGAAAACCAAGGCGTTTTCGTTTCATCTCGCTGCCCCCTTAAAAAAAATGAAAATGAAACAGTCGCCTACTCCTTGGCAAAGAGAAAAAGATCTTCTGAATGACTGGGGACTGGCAGGGGGCGAGAGCGCCCCCAATCTTTGCCTGACATTTGGGATCCCTGCCGCAACCGTTTAGGGACAGTGTCTCTGATCGGGGCCCACAGTCGCCCGGTGTAAAATTTCTGAAGCCAGAGTCTGAGGGTGTGAGCAGGAAGTGTTTCTGAAGCCGTGCAGGAGGAGGGGTGCCGGCAGTGGAGGGTAGGCCCTACCCACCCTGCACACCCCACCTCCGCTGTCCTCGCCCTGGTCCCCGGCTCCTCTCCTCCCCTGCCCGCGGCTGTGTCCGTGGGATCCGGGCTGGAGAGAAGCCCGATCTGCCCGTTTCCATATTAATGTTTCTCCGCAGGGCTTCCCAAAGGTGGCGAAGGGGCAAGCCTCCTAAAATCACCCGTGCGGGGTGTATTCGAGAGGGAACGCCGAAGAAGTCTCCGGGAGGAACGCCCAGCCAGACCGAGGGAGCCCTTGGCCCAGTTGCCTGGGTCTCGCTGCGGGGTCGCAGGCACTTCCCCTCCCCCCCGTTTCCCCGCCCGGGCTCCTGCAGCTGAGACTCCCGGAGCCCCAGGGCCCGCGTCCTCCCTCCCTGGGCCCGTACTCACCTTAAAGGCGACAGGCAGTGTCTTGTTGCAGCGCCAGTGCGAGGGCAGCACAGAGCAGAGGAAGTTGGGGCTGTCCGTGCGCACCAGCTCGCCCGCGTGGTCCGCCAGCACGTCCACCATCGAGCGCACCTCGGGCCGGGTGCGCCCTCCGGGCCCCACGGCCGCCGGTGCGCTCAGCGTCCCGCTGTTCTCGCCCATCTTGCCGCCGCCGCCGCCGCCGCAGGGGAAGGCCGTGGAGGGAGGTGTGAAGCGGCGGCTGGTGCTCGGGTCTACAGGAATACGCATAACAGCGGCCGTCAGGGCGCCGGACGGGCGGCGGCGGCGGCGGCGGCGCGGCTCCCTCGGGGGCAGCCGGCGCGGGCGCCTCCTCGGCCGCCGCTGCCGCGAGAAGCGGGAAAGCAGAAGCGGCCGAACCGGGACCTCAGATCGCAGGGGGCGGCGCCCGGGGACGCCCCGCCGGGGTCCTCCCGCAGCGGGGCCTCGCAGCCCCGACGGCCGCGCGCTGCCCGCCGGCTAGTCTCGCATTCTGGGCGCGCGGCCCCAGTGCCGCCACCCCTCGCGGCGGTCCCGGCTGCTCCGGCCGTGGCGCGGCCCGCGCGGACTGTGCCGCCGCCGCCTTCCGCCCCCGCAGCCCGCTGGCGGCAGCCCCACCAACTACGCGGCCGCAGCCCCAAACAAATCCTCGAGAATCAAGTGGCGGCGCAGCGGCCGCCCGCGCGCGGGGTTAGTACCCCGGGGCCCGCGGGGCGGGGCCGCCCGAGCGACGCGCTGCGCAGCCAATCGGAGCCCCCATCGCGGGCACCTCGGCCTCTCCCGCGCGGGGGGAGCGGGGGAGACAGGGGGCCGCCGAAGGCCGCCCCACCCGGAGGGGCGGAAGGCTTGGCCTCGCGGAGGACAACCGGGGTTGGATCCCCCCGCGCGATGGCCCAGGGCTCTGCAAGGGTTCTGGGGAGCCGGGGCCGAGGCAAAAATGTGTTTGAAACGTCCGAGTCCTACAGAAGGCTCGTTTGCCGCCGTCTCCGGGGCCGCGCCTCCCTTTCTCTCCCCCTTCCCCGCCGCCTGCGGTCGAGCCTCCCCATCTCCAGCTGCTTTCGGCCTGCACCGCCTGCACCCTCACTGGGGAGCCGCAGGCGTCCCAAGGCGGGTGACATTGCGCGGGGAGCGGCCCCAAGGAGGCTTCTCACTGCCCCGCCCGGAAATTAGTTTGACCCAAGAGCCCCCACCTCACAGAGAGGGCGGGCGCGCCCGCAGCCTCTACAGCCCCCGGCCCTGTGCGGTTTGGTCCTGGCTCGGAGGCCCGGGTGCCGAGCCGGGGACAGAAAGAAGGGTGTCTGTGCCTCACGGGCCCGCATCCGTCTTGGAGGCAACTAACCCCGTTTCTCTTTACCCTCCCCTCAAAACAACGGTCAGAATCGCGCAGGCCTTGTGGCGTCGTTCTTCGTTGTGGAGGCCTGTGGCTTCTTGTAAAACGTGATGGAGCCTGAAAAACGCGAGTGCTTTCCCCCGATCTCTGCCCCACCCCCAGCCCCCGTGCTTGTAACCACGGTCCCGTATTGTGGAAGAGGACGCCAGTTCGTGGCGAGAAGAAAACTGTGCGGAGAACGGGACTGGCCGCAAAGCTAAGGGCCCCGGCTTCCAAAGGAGGAAATTTTCTTCCTCCACGTGGATGCAAACCGGCTCGCGAAGGTCCAAGCCCACGTCTTCCCCGGCGGTGCGCTCCGGCTGCGCCGCAGGAATGCAGACGGCTCTGCCGAGGCAGGGTCTGCTCGCTGGCCCTGGATCCTTGCTCCCAGTCCCGGCAGCGCGACCAACCACTCCTGGGGCTTCACGTCAAACAGCCCCTTCCTCTCCTGCACCCGAGGCCAGGCAAGCGGGCCTAAAGAACGGCCATAGAGAAGAGGGGAATAGGAAAAGACCAAACCCCATCCACTCTGGATTAGCGCCCCAGATGCGTTCCCTGGCGTCTGAGGAACGAACTCTTGCGGAGTGATCCCGCCGTTCTGGAGATCGGGGTGGATATTAGTTGTTCCCGGCCCTTTACAGGTGCAAAACGACGAATTCCAAGGCTCGAGAGCAAAGAAGCATAGGATCTGATGAGAACTGCAAGATCGCGCCCTGGATCTGACCTCGGCCCGGTGCGCGCCGTTTTGTCGCGGACAAACGAAATCAAGCCCGGCGTGTACTGCAGAGCAGATGGGACCCGGCTCAACCTCGCCCACAGGGAGAGCTGGTCCCTACCCCTCTCGGAGCCTCCCGTCAGCTCCTCGGCCCATTTCGAAGGCGAGGACTGCGACGGCCCCTTACTGGACTTTGCGTCGAGTCCACACCAAGGCCCGCGCTCTCGGGAACGCTGGCACTAGCAGCGGAACCAGGAGAAAGCGAGGGACCCGGACCTTAATGTGCCTGACCCCTGGGAGCTTCCCGACGAAAGGCCCGCCGCGTCGTAGCCAGGTAGGGCCCGGGGCCTGGGAGGGCGGGCCACGCGTGCTACCCTGGAGCAGCCTGGGGCCAGGACCCGCATCGTGGGGGCGTTGTAAATTCGATTCGTTTAATGGTTTCGGTTCACATCCGTGCCGTTACTTGCACCTCCGCCTGATTTCTCCCTCTCATCTGACAGCGGGTTTACAAACGGGTTTCCTGAGAACGGGGCTCACGTGGATCTCGGCACCTGGCACAGGACCGGGCTTGGCACCAGCCTCGGGAGGGCACTCGCAGAAAGTGGGCGCTGGAACCAGAGGACTTTGGCTGTTGGCGCCTGGGTCTCCAGCCCGAGGTCACCTGGGGCCGACGGAGCCCAGCAGTTCCGGGAGCTACCGCTAGTTGGCGCCTGCAGCCTGCCAGCGGCGGAGTTGCCCCTGCAAGCCCTGCGCACACATGTGCACCATCTGCGGTCCCCGTGTTCAGAAGCCGGGGGTCATCTCCTAAGAGCTGCCCTTTCTGGACAGACGTCCTGTCCGACTCCTCAATATCTGTGCGGCCACGTCTCAAACAAACCAAAGGCTGACCTCCTACCCCCCTCCGTGGACAAAACGCTTTGACACTGGCGTTTTTTTCATTTGCATCTCAGACATCCGAGGGTCCCTGCACCCCTAGACCCACAGGATATTCCTCCCGACAGAAACGCAATCCTTTTCTGCCCCCTTCTTGGGTCGGGGTTGAAGAGGATGCACAGAAAAGACAAGCACATTCCTTATTTCAACCTACTTCTCCATCCTGGAGGGACAGACCGAGGGCTGTCTCTCTCTCTCACACATTTGGAAGACAATTGGACAGTTCTCACCCCTCTGTCTGTAACACAGGGACACCGTCTCCCTTCCCCGTCTTAGATGGACAGCCGTCTTCTCTCTGTCTTGCAGGAGACTGATGGACAAACACCCTGCTTTCTCTCCAGTGGCTCCCACCTAAAAGCGCCCCAGGTTGTCTGCAGCAGGATGAGGAAGCCGGGAAGTCTGGGCCTACCTGGGCCAAGAGCTGGGTAAACAGGGGCCTAGCCTGGGGCCTGCAGAGCCCTGATTCTGGTGGCTGCTTCTTCTACCAGGGTCTTTGATCCAGGGAGTAGATCTGTGAGGTGAGCATGACCCTCTGTCAGGAAGCCCTCCTCCTGTCCCCAGAGGGTGGGGTGCCTCAGAGTGCACTCTGCATGCTTCCCTGGTAGTGAGGTGCTGGTCAGAGAGCTTTCGAGGGAAGATCTGATTGTTGGAGAGTCCTGGTGCTTGGGGAGGGTGAGGAACCCCCATAAGTGCCAGAAAATGGACGTCTGTATTTTGGAAAGCCTTTGTAGAAGTCCCTTGGTTGTGAAAGGAGCCTGGGCCTGCAACCCCACTGCCTGCGCTTTTCTTCTTCCACCACCTACTCGGGTCTAGGGAGAATTGCTGAACACCTCTTCGAGCCTCATCTGTGTCATCTGTAAAGTGGGCTCTTCACAGAATCGTCTGTGAAGGGCTTAGCACAGACCTGGCACGTAGGGGGCGCTCCACCCATGTGAGCAGTCACTGTTATCCTGTAAAAATAAGGCCTGATCACTCCTTGTCAGGGGCCTCTGGCAGGTCCCCTCCCCGGTCCTGGCCTCATGCTACCCATTGTGAAATATCCGGTTCTCATGCCATCCTGCCCCCTCGGTTTGCCAGGGGCTGCCGCTGGGGAGGTAAGCCTGTCTGTCTGGGCTCCAGACAGAGGCAGTTCAAAGGAGGGCTGTCGGCGTCCACCACAGGGCTTCCCTCGGATCTGCACCTTCCTTAGGCATTCACACCATCACTCTAGAAACCCACTGGCCCCCATCTCTCCCCCCTCCCCCACAGGCACTTTCCTGAGTAGGAACTGGCCTCAGTGGACACTGTCAGCCACCTGCCCCCTCTTGCCCTTCCTAGGAGGCATCTGTTCCCTTTATCCCGGGTCTCACAGGAGCCGCAGTCCAGTGGCTAGTACAGAGGACTGTCTTCTAGAAGCTAATGGTTTCTCCCACTCTAGTCTCCACACCCCAGCTCCAGAGGGATACATATCACCATGTCACCCTCCAGCCTGGTGCCCTGGAACTCAAGGTGGGACACTCCTGTTCCTCCCTGAGCCTGAGTTTCTTCTCCTATGAATGGAGGTCGTTCCAGTTGCTCCGGTTTACAAATCCAAACCACTGAAAACCCCATCTAGGAGGAGAGGGCCATTGAGTGTCACGGATCTGAAATACCACCAATTGTTCCACACGGAAGGAAGAAAAAGAACAAAACCGTTAATTAAACCAGCACTTGCCTGCATCCTGGTTTTAGATATACATATTTGCACGCATATAATTATACATTGTATTACATATGTTACGCACTAACTATATATAAGGTTAGAAAGGGTCATGAAAAAACTGCAAAGCTTATGTTGGATGGGTTGTTGCTTCAGGGTTTGGGGCCCTCATCCCAGAGATCCAGCTCTGAGCCATCCCTCCTGGGCAGCCTCTGGGAGGCTCCAGAATGTGCGGGCGGACAAGTGTGCTTCTCAAATTACCTAGTTTTGTTTTGCAAGGGGCCAGACTCCGTAGGGAGGAGGGGCGTGGGGGAGAGCACTGTGGTTCGGGTGCAGCTCCTGGCTCAGCCATGTGCTGGCTGCTGGCTGCGTAAGGTTTGCGTCTCCCCAAGCCTTGGTCCCCTGGCCAGTATAGTGGGAAGGACAGTGACGGCCACAGTTGCTGAGGTGTCACCGGGCCCAGGCCCTGTGTTCAGGCTCTAAAGCACATCACCCCATCCTCAGAGCAATTGCATGTGGTAGGTGTCACACACGTTTAAATGAAGAGGAACATTGCTCAGGGTTTTCTGGTCTAGGGAGAACCAGGGCCAGGTTAAAGGCCCCACCTGACTCAGGATTCGGGGAGCTGCAGCCCCTCCTGGTTATGCACGTCCTCCTCCTGGGTTGAACACAGTATCAGAAAGAGCCCGGGGCCCGGATGTTTGCTGTTCTGATGGTGGAACTAGAAGCAATAGAATCAGTTCCACAGCCACCCCTCTGACCCAGGCTGGGAGACAGGAAGGGTGCTGCAGGGGTCGCCACTGGGGCCCTCCCACCCTGTGCTCTCCTTCAGCCTCGGAACCACCCGGGAGGAGGTAGACTCAGCTGCAGTCCCTGATTTACAGATGGGAACGCTGGGGCCCAGCAAGGGGAAGAGATGTCACCTGAGTGACCAATGAAGAAGCGAGACTGAGACTGAGCTTGGGCAAAGCCAGGGGGCAGCATGAGGCTGCCCCCAGTGGGGGTTCTGACCTCTGCCTGCCTAGGCCCAGGTGGAGCCTGAGCCAGGACCCACACTATGGTCCCCAGGGTGTACCTCATGGCCGGACGCAGCCCCTGAGCGCCCAGCACCAGAGGGGGAAATGCCAGAGTCCCCACCTGAATACAGGAGTGCACTTCCGTGGCCCCTCTGGGCACCAGGCAGGCTCCCTGAGGGATCCCAGCTGGGTGTCCCGGTGACCACAGGTTGGACTACCCCCAGACCACTGGCCACCTCCTCGGGCGGCACTGGCTTCTAGCATCTTCAGCAGAGGAACCCACAGCTCCCACCCCCACCCCACTGCAGGTCCATCACACGTGGACGCCCCAGCTGGGGAATGAGAGAGGAAGGAGGGAAGGAGGGAAGGATTGTGAGAGGCAGCCTCTGGTGCAGGGAGGGGAGGCAGGGAAGTGAGTCCTGGTTTGGGCCCCCACACCCAGCCGGCCCTCCTGTCACCGCCCCGCTTCTCACGCTGGCCATCCATAAAATACAGAGATAGTTCTGGTAGAGCCCTCTGGTCTGTCACTAGTAATTGTCCCGATTTGCTGGACATGCGCTGGGAGTTTCACCCCGACTATTGCTCACCCTCGTGATACAGATTTCACCCTCTGCATTGTGCAGACGGGGAAATCGAGGCTCAGAGCATGAAGAGCTTCTTGGCTCCAGACCTTGGAACCTCAGGGCCCTTCTTTCAACACGACTCAGTCTGAGCTTCCTCCCTGTCCTGCCGGCCTGTCACAGAGCCATGGCCTCTCCGTCCACAGCTGCAGGCAGGAGCAGAGCGACCTGCGGGCAGAGCTGTTGGATTGGATGATTCTTCTGTGGGCGAGGCAGGGGGTGATAAATGGGCAGCTCCCTGGGCAGCCTGGGGCCCCAGCGGTTCTGGGATGGGTGTGCCCTTCCCCAGCCCCGGGATGGGCTTCAACTCTGTTAGCCGAGGAGGGAGACCGGCCCCTCTGAGTGGCTGTCATCTCTCACATCCCTGATAGTGGGGGAGGGACAGGAGAATTTCCGTGTTCACAATGCCTCCAAATCTTAATCACGTAGCAAGAATAGGAGCCAGTCAGAAACCAACTTTTGAAGTAGGATTGGAGCCGCAGGAGGCGAACCCTGACCACAGTCAGACTCTTCCGGCCGCAGGTCAGTTCGCACGGGACGCCGGGCTCATCCCACACTTCATGCTTGTTTATGCCTCATAGTAATCTTATGGGAGAGGTACAGTTATCGCCCCCATTTTACAAGTAAAATACTGGAGACAGAGAGGTTAAGCAGTTTGCCCAAGGACACACAGCTGGGGAAGTGCAGAGCTGGGATTCCAACCAGGCAGCCTGGCCTCAGAGCCCACATTCCTGGCCACCACGCTCTGTTCTCACGGACGAGAATCAGATGCTGGAAGTTACAGTCATGGAATAGAATTAGAATTCTGGCAGGAGCCTTGTGGGCAGTATTCAGGATATTATAATGTCAGACTCCATAGGGCTCTGAGATATCCTATCTAAATCTCCCATTTATCAAATGGCAGAACCCAGGCCCACTCCAGGTCACAGCCCAGGCCGGGGGCAGAGTCTGGAAGCCCCTCCTGGGTCCTCCCACTGACTCTGATCCCAGATGCCTTCCTCTCCACGTCGGCCCTCCTCGCGCCACCACCCACTCAGTGGCTCCCCGGCCCTGCTGGTCCCATTAGGGATTTTCCACCTCCCCAAAAAGGTCCTAATGACTGTCAGTCCTTGTGAAGCCTTAATTAATCTCAGAGGCCGATGGCTCAGAGGAGACCAGGGGCTTTGGCCTTACGCAGATGAAGATTACGGCTCCATTTCATGTGGTGGTGCAGGAACGCCTCAGACATTCCTCCCGGCAATAAAAGCCACATGGCTTTCCAGCGTCGCCCTTGGAAAAGAAAAAAAGCGCAGCCCTTTGCGGAAAGAAATCAACTATGTGCTGCGTGCATGGCAGGAGATAAAAACGGGGCATAAGGAGGTGGAGGACAGTTGGTCTTTCATGCTGCCTCTGATGGCCACCGAGAGTGGCAGGACCCAGCAGTCACGATCCCAGCTGCGGCCCTGGGGAGAGGGGGTGGCCCCCGGCACAGTGGTGGAGGCTACTGTGGAAGGGCCTCAACCCCTTCCCGTGACCTGGCTCTGAGCCGCCCCCCGTGCCCCACAGGCGGGACCTGGGACCCACGCAGTCACAGTGAAGGGCCCCGCTCTCAGCGAGTCCTGCACGTGGGCTGGCGCTCTGCCGTCGCTGCCTTACATTTCTGAGTTCTTTTTGAACAAGGGACCCGCCGTTTCACTTTGTACCGGGCCCCGAAGTTATGTAACCGGTCTTGCCCATAGGTTACTCCATCAGCCAATTACCACATGTCTCCTGGGCCCTACCATGTGCCCGGGCCTGGGGAGGATTGTATTTAAGCACCTGTTTTGCTTACATTATCTGAGATGAACTTCAAAATAACCTAGTGCATTGAGCGGCTGTGGAAACTGAGGCTCAGAGAGGCTTCCGGGTGGCAAGAAGGTCAGGGACCTCTGACTCCAGAGCAAGTGTCTGACCCGCCCCACATCCTGCAGTATCTCATCTTCACCACTCCCCAAGGCTCGGAGATGCGTGCTGTCAGGCTTCTTTGTTCCCAAGTAACAGAAAGGATAACTGAGGCCACAGAGACCAAGGTGCTGATGGTCACACACAGTCAATGACGAATCATTGAGTACTCAGTGCCAGGCTGTGCAGCCGTGAGCCCCCTGGGCCGGGGCTTGGATCTGCAGGGCCGGGGGGAGGGGGGGTGGGGCCTGGGGCGTGGGGTGTGTCCTGGTGTTCTAGATCTTTGTTCCTCTTGCAAACTTACTAGCACCCTCCACGTGGCTCACGGCCTCACTGTCTCCGTCGGGCGTGGCACGAGCTCTGGCCCCCGCAGCTCTCCTTTCTAAGCGTCTGCACGCCTGTCTTCGTGATCTCCTCCACTCTTTCTCGGCCCAGTTCTTCTCTGCTACCCTCACGGGCTCGGGACACAGTTGGGCCTTATACTTCGATCAACTCGAACGAGTCCCAGTCCCCCAGGGGTCCCAGAGCGCTGGGGCTGAGTGGGCCCTGAGGACAGTCAGGACCTGTGGCCTGGGCTGGGACTGAGGCTCACGGCCTGGCTGTGGGCTCCCGGGGACCTGGCCCTGTTTTTGGCCGGTGGCCCTGGGAAAACCCCTTCCCTCTCCGAGCCGTGGACACCTCAGCAGGGAGATAAGTGCATCGGACCACACTTGACCTCCAGGGGCATTGTCCAACTTCTAGAACTCCATGCCAATCTATGACAGGCCTGGGAAAACTGAGGCCCCAGAAAGGTCTCACAGGACCTTTCTTGAGCAAGGGACTTGCTCAAGGTCACACAGGACCTTGGGTCACACAGTGGCAGTGGGACCCAACTCCGAGGGACTGCCTACAGGCCCAGCTGCCCTCTGCAAAAGCCCTTGGGGGGCCTTGCCTCGGTCTCGTCTCCCTCCCCCACGCCCAGCCCGCCTCCGCCTGTCCGATGCCCTCAGTGCCCATGCCTGGGATCTGCAGCCAAGGGCCCCTGGCGGGAACTGAAGACTCACATTAGAAAACATGTGCCCAGTGATGGCCACATCTTTATTTTTCCCCGTTCACATTTAGGCCTCCCCAAGTCTCAGTTTCCTGCGTCATCGTTTCCGTAATAAAGGCCCCTCTTCCATGGGTTATACTTTGGCTGGAAAATGGGGAGGAAGAATCAGACTCCCAGATCTGAGGGGCAGCTGAAGGAGAGAATGCTGGGAAACCAGGATGGAAAGACTCCACTGGACCCATGGCACGCAGGGTATACACGCACACACCCCTTCTCGTGGACACGCGCACGCACAGCACATAATACTCATGGGTACACTCGCACACACTCAATGGCGACTCACACACGACCCCTCACGAAGGCCAGCAAGGTTGTGATGTGGCCACATGTGCAGACAGTCATGTGTGTGTGTGCAGACACACTCGCACGGAGACACGCACAGACGTGGAGGTGCAGATAGGCCTCCGTGTAAGGCTGTGCACACACACACACGCACATAGGGTTGTGTCGCACAGACAACACTGTGGATGGACCCCCACACAAACTTTGAGGCAGGTATGGAATCGGATCTGTAATCCAGGTCATCCCTGGCAGGCGCGGAGCCCTGGCCATGGAAGTTTCCGCTTCTCCTAATCCAGGGGCACTGACTTTCTAGGTAGTTTGCCAGCCTCAGGTTTCTGGGTGCTTCCCCAGCATCTGACTCTTAACCCCTAAGCCTGCCCTGCCGGTCCAGAGCACAGAGGCTGTAATAGGAGGGCTGCCCCTGGGGTTCCCCAAGGCATCAGGGCTGGAGGGCAGAGCATCAGCCTGGGGGCCCCAAGCTCCAGGGTCAGGGTCAGGCAGAGAGGCCCTGGGCCAGACCCCTGCCTCCCCGTGCCTTAGCCGCCACACCTGTAAAATGGGGGTAACTACTGCTGCTCAGAGCGGGTGTGAGGGTGCTGCTGGTGTGCAGTGGGAGCTCCGAAACAGCAGCTGTCACCGTTCAGCCATCCCTGGAGGACAAGTCAGGCCGAACCTCTCTGTTGGGGCCTAGGTGACACCTCCAGGGACCTCAGCGTGGGGAGTAGTATTGAAACCATGTCACATGATGAACTGCTGAAACACCTGGGGACTCTGTCCTGGAGAAGAGCAGGCCTGGGGGCGAAGAACTCCACTTTCAGATCTGTGAAGGGCTCCTGGGTGGCAGGGGACCCTGTGGGTGCTGGGGATGAAACTAGGGCCCGCAGGTGTGGGCAACATACAAGGAAAAGAAGCATTGACAGCCAGCTAGAGGGAGGAGACACATCCCTCCGGAGGTAGAGAGCTTTTCGTCATGGGAGATACTCAAGATGAGGCCAGGATATTGTAGAGGGAGTTCAACGTGTTGGAAGGGGCAGGAGGCTGGACCAGCTGCTGGTGTCCAGCCCAGGGTCGGCTCAGAGTAAACGCTTATTGATCAAACAAGACAACGAAACCAAGGCTCCATGACAGCCTGCAATTGAGTGCACACCAGCTCTGAGTTCCCACCCCGGTGTCTTCCCCTTCTGGCTATGTGACCTTGAGCCTCCCTAAGCCTCAGTTTTTTCATCTGTAAAATGGGGAGAACTGACCATCTTTCATCCTCTTCCCCCTATGTAGGCTTCTTCAGGAGCTTAATAGTTCACACCCCCTATTTCTTGCTTTCAGTTCGTCCCCCAATTTTTGTTCTCATAAGTGGAAAATGAAAGCAAAAAGCGTGCAGTCATGCAAGAGAATGATTAATACAAAGACCAGGAGAGTGGTCCTCCCGCACGCTTCCCCCACTGCTCGTCACGGCAGGGGAGGGAGGGAGGAGGGATGTGACTGGGGTGGGGACCCTGGGGGAGCCCTAAGTGCCTCTCAGTGGGGATCTTTAAAGCTAGGGGGTGGGTACATGAATATCTGCTTTATTCTTTTTCTCTAAACAATGTCTATACTCATACACTCAGCTAGAGGGAGGAGACACATCCCTCCGGAGGTAGAGAGCTTCTTGTCATGGGAGATACTCAAGGTGAGGCCAGGATATTGTAGAGGGAGTTCAACGTACACTCTCTGTTACTATTTTTTACAGTAAAATGTTTAAAAAGAAAAGCAAAAGATTAAAAAAACACACACACAGACAGAAAAAGCTCCCTTCCCCAAACCTCTGACAAAAGAATGGACAGAAATGCTTGCATTTGCATAAAGTCACAGGGCCTCCTGGGCGCATCCGAGTGTTTATTCTTGGCTGATCCCTGTTCTGACCAGGCTGCCCGAATCTCCTGGTGGCCCTTCTGGCTGTCCTCGTTAAGGCCGCCCCCACACGGAGCATTGCTGGGCACCCAGCCCCTGCTGAGCCCACTCCTCCCTACTGAGCCTCTTCAGTCTTACCAAAGCCTTCCAGGGACACGTCATTGGGCTACTTTATCGGCGGGGAACTGAGGTTTGTGGAGCAAGTCCCCTGAACCCAGCTAGGAAGGGGCAGAGCTGGGACTTGAACCAAGGTCTCCTGATGCTGAAATTGTGCCCTGCTGTCTGTAGCAGGGCCAGGCCCCTGGATTTAAATAACTAATGCCGTCTACACTTCACATATAGCATTTTTTTATTTAATCCTCACAGCCACCATTGCACGATCACCCCCATTATAACACTGGGAAAACTGAGGCACAGAGAGGTTAGTAACTTGCCCCAGTTCACACAGCAGGTGAACGTCAGAGCTGAGCTTTGAACCCAGGCAGCCTGTGCCGCATGGCCTGGCCCGTGGGGCGCACAGACACCACGGAAACAAGACACAGTTATGGCCCAGGGCCCACAGATGACCCCCAGGGACCAAAGGCCAGCAGGGGTGGGTGGCTGGGGTTAGGGGATGCAGCTTGGCAGGTCTGCTCCCAGAGTGATGAGTGACGCCAGCCCTGTGCAATGAGCTGTGTCCCCTGCATGCTGACGAGGCCTGTGGCCCTCGGGGAGGCACTGAGGATGTGGGCGAAGCTGAGCAGACGCTAGAGCAGGCTCACAAACCCCTGCCTGGCGTGTCTAGGCCAGAGGCTCAGACACGGGGCACTTTGTCACTTGCTGTGGGGATGACTTTGTCCCTGGCAAGAATGTGTGCGTCTCTGGCTGCCCCTGAGTCGGCTTCTGGAAGGGCATCACAGAACGTGCTCAGACCCAGGGTAGGGGCTGGGCCCTCTGACTGCCCCCTTTCTGGTCCTCAGTCAAATCAGGGGTGGGCTTGAGAGTCTCAAGGTCCTTTGCCCATAGAGGCCTGGCCCCCGCTCGGGTGTGCTGGGGAGCCCTGCCCTGGGGAGCCTTGCACTTGGTGGGGGAGGGGCCGGGATGGAGAGGAAAAGGAGAAATAAGACAGATGGAGAAGGAGGCCCCAGATTCGTTCAGTTGACAGCCATTCATTGAGCACCTACTATGCGCCAGGGGTTCTTTCAGGTGCTGGCTCACAGCGAAGGACAAGATAGCCACAGAGCTCTGTGGAGCTCTGACCCCATGGGAGAAGGCAGCAGGCAGACAAGGAGGCAAGTAGATAAACCGTCAAAATTTGATAGCATCTTCTAACGGTGCTAACAGATGGGGCAGAGGGGCAGAGAGAGACTGGGCGGGTGGGTGTGGTGAGGGGCGGTCACTGATACTTTGGACAGGGTGGTCAGTGATGGTGTCTCGGAGGAGGTGACCTTGGGGCAGAGGCCTGAAGGTTGAGAAGGACCCGGGTGGAGGAAGGGAGAGGGGCCTGGCAGGAGGGCCCTGCACAGGCGTGGCAACCGGCTTCTCCACGGCTTTCTCCCCCCTTCTGCACCCACACAGCCACGGTTTCTAAAACTTTGGTCTCCCTTGCATCCCTTTGCCTCTCCCGCAACAGTCCTAGGTGGGGTGAATTTAAGGATCCCACTGACAGCTGAGGAAACTAAGGCTAGAGATGGGAGGGGCTCATGTATCATTACTTGGTGCCTGGATGCCAGCACCTGACCCAACCCCCACCTCTAGCGGAGTGCTGTTCGGGGCCACCCCACAGTCCAGCATGTTCTTAAACTGCCCGAGTCCAGGCAGGCTGCAGCCAGTGTGGAGTCCGGCTGTGGGCACCTCTCCTCAGGGGTCACGGGGCTGGACGCGTGGGCTGCTGGGCAGGGCCCAGGAGGGGCTGGGTGGGGGTCTGGAGCGGAAGGCGCCCGGCGCTGATTGGAACAAGGTGGCGGCACTGGGAGCCCAGCCGGGCTTCATTGATCTTGCCCGGTGTTCCAGCCACCGGGTGGGGCCAGCACCGGGCAGGCTGCCGGTTTTCCCAGGTGTGGGGACACCCTGGGGGAATGGCCTTTCATGTGGTTCTGGGGTAGGCCTGCCACCCAGCACGTGGCGGAGGCTAGGGCGTTGGGGGCATGCTGGCCGTGGGGGGACTGGAGACTTGGAATCTCACAGCCAGCAAACGCCAGGCTCCTGGAGACTGGGCCGGGGACTGCAGGCCGGCTCCGTGGACGTTCAGGTCTTGGTCGCCAGAGCCTGTGTCGGAGCACTCACCGTGTGCCAGGCTCGCCCCGAGCACTCTGGGGCTCCATGCCTTTCATGCTCACTCCACCCTAGGACTTGGGTTCCATGGCCATCCCCAGTTACAGATGGGGAAACAGAGGTTCAGCGGGGTTGAGCAACCTGCCTAAGGTCACAGAGATACAAGGTTTTGTCTCGAGTACCCGATGTCTGGATCAGAGAGTCTTGGAGGGTGGGGAGCAACATGGTCAGCGCTGAGAGGACCTTGAGGGCCTTGAGTCTAACTCCCTCGTGTTGGAGAAACAGGTCTGGGGAGAGGACATGGCTTCTTGGGTCACAGGAGGACCAGTAGCCAAGGACAGCCCAGTGTCAGGACCCTCCAGGTCATGTCGGGAGCTTGGCCAGCCCCTGAATACAAGGTTTCTGAGGGCACTGGTCCCCCTGGCCCCCAGGGAAGATCTAGTCTGCTACGTGTTACCAGTCTTTCTGGTTGGTAATCAACAGTTTCCTGCTGGCACGCCAGAAGTCCTTCTGAACATCTAATCTGAATTCCTCATGGTGCAGGGAAACCCTGTTCCCTCTCATCTTGCAAGAGAAATGTGAGGAATTTGGCTTTTGAAGTGAGCACCCTTGGAGTGGGTGTCAGCTCAGCAGGACAGGAGGGGGCTGGGGCAGGGGCTGGGGGCAGTTGGAAACCAGGAGTGGGGAAGGGTATCGCCAATTCTTCCTTCCAATCAGCTGTACGGGGGGCTCTCCGTCCTCATCTTCTGTTCTCCCCATCCCCCATGCCGCTGTTGCCACACTGGCCTCCTCCCTGGTCCTTGACACACCAGCCACGCCCCGGCTGGACATCCTGTCCTTCACCTCCGTCTGCACGGCTCCACTCCCCGCCTCATGCGGCGCCCTGCAGCCCCTGTGAGATGCCTTCCGTGAGCTGCTATGGTCGGAAGGAGTAATGGCCCCCAAGGGCGTCCACACCCTGACCCCAGAAACCTGTGAGTATGCCACCATACACAGCAAACGGGACTTTGCAGAGGAAGGTTAAGGACTTTGAGATGGGGAGATTATTGTGGGTGGCCCAGTGGGCCCCGTGTATCACGGGGGTCCTTACACGTGGGAGAGCAGGTGTGTAGAACAGTCAGAGGGAGAGGCGATGTGGGAAACTGGTGGGAGAAGTGGAGAGACAGCAGGAACCGACCCGGCGCGGCCGGCTGCGAGGGCAAGGGAGGAGGTCACCAGCCAGGGAGAATGGTGGCCTTCAGAGGCTGGACAGGGTGAGGACCTCCCGGAACACGGTCCTATAAACACCCTGCGCTTAGCCCAGAGAGGCTCACGGAGGACTTCTAGCCCCTCTAAACCGTAAGACGAATACATTGTGTCGTATTGAGCGTGGTGATCTGTTACAGTAGCGATAGGAAATGGGTGCACGCCTCTTCCCTGATTTATCCTTCTTCAGTGCATTTATCCCCGCCTGGTAAGTTACTCCCTCACCTACAAATCATCTTCCCTGGAGGGAGGGCAGGGTTTCGTGTGTTCATTTGGTATTGCATTCCCAGTGAGAGTTGCCAGATTTACTAAATAAAAATACAAAACACCCAGTTAAATTGAACTCCAGATAACCAGAAAACACTTTTTTAATTATAATATTGTCCCAAATGTTGGAATTATTCATGGTTTGTGTGAAATTCAAGCAATTTGAGTGTCCTGTATTATGTCCTGCAACTCTCCTCCTGGTGCCTAAAAAGCCGCTCGGGTTCCTTCTAGGATCTCACTAAATATCTGTGGAATGAGTGAAACAAATGAATGAATGAATGAATGAACATCATTTCCAGCTTAAAAATCATTTTGGCTTCCAGACTGCCTGCAGGTATAAGTGTAAATAAGAGCAAATAATAAGAGCAAACAGCCTCATAGCCCTTCTTGCCCACCAGGCACTGTTCTGAGTGCATTACAATTTTTCATTCACTCAGTTCTTGCAGGAGCCCAATGAGACCATTCACCCATTTCCCAGATGAGGAAACTGAGGCCCAGGAGGTTTAGTGACTTGCTCAGAGTCACACAAACTTCAACACAGCCAAGCCATTCAAGGCATCTAAAGAACCTGGTTCACAGAACATTCTAGCTTCATCTCCTAACACATTCCTCCGAACACATCAGGTGCTTTCTCTCTCATAGCCCATGGTGCCTTTGCAAGGGGTGCTGTCCCACATTCTCTGGCTGCAGAACTCTTGCTCGTACACCAAAGCCCTTTCCTGATTCCCCTGCATTGTGAGACCATCTCTGACACTCCCAGGAGGAGCTGGCCCCCTGTGGGCCCTTGTTGGAGTGCACTTTAAGGACTTGCTCTTGTGTCCTTTACTCCCCCAGACTGTGACGTCCCTGTGGCCAGAGATGGGTCACTTCCAGCTCTTTGGCCACAGAACTTAGAACTGAGCCTGGCTCTGGGTGGGCTGGCGGGGGGGGGGGGGGTTGCTTCCAGAAGCATTTAAGGATGAAAAAGTGAATGAGTGAGCAAGTGAATGAATGGACATCTTCCCACGCTGGGCTTCTTCAGTTTTGGAGTCTGTGAAAGGGGAAGAACAATCTCTAGCTCCCCATTTCCCATCTCTTGGAACAAAATATTTTTTTTTCTGATTATAAGAATAATACACATTCAGCCCTGACTGGTGTGACTCAGTGGCTTGAGTGCCAGCCTGCAAGCCAAAGGGTCGCTGGTTCGATTCCCAGTTAGGGCACGTGCCTGGGTTGTGGACCAGGTCCCCAGTAGAGGGTGCATGAGAGGCAACCACACATAGATGTTTCTCTCCCTCTCTTTCTCCCTCCCTTCCTCTAAAGATAAATAAAATCTTTAAAAAAGAATAATACATATTCATTAAAGAAAAATTAGAAAATAATAAAAAATAATTATGAAGAAGAAAATTAAAACCACCCATACTCCTGTCTCCCAGAACAATTGTTAACATTTTGGTGTTCAGCCTTCTGGTGTTCTCACTGTACTTATAGATTTAATTTCTTCTCCCCCTTCCTTCCTTCCTTCCTTCCTTCCTTCCTTCCTTCCTTCCTTCCTTCCTTCCTTCCTTCCTTCCTTTACAATGTTGGGGACATATACTACATGCTTTGAACCTGCTTTTGAAACTCACTAACATCTAATGTGCATTTCCCCACATCATTAACCTTCTTCCTGAGGGCAGGAGTGTGCCTGTGCTGGCTGGGTGTGGTGGGGATAGGGGTTGGGGCCCCCCACCCCCGCTGCACTGGCTGGACCACTGTGATGTCCCCCCGTGGTTGGCTCTTCAGAGTGTTTCTGGATTTCAGTTCTGAAGACACTGCCCAGAGTACCCTAGCGTGGACATCTCAGTCACATCCCCGATTCCTCCCTCCCTCAGGACAGATTCTGGGGGCGCCCAGTGTGGACACTGCTGGGCTCTTCAGCCCCACGCCCACCGGCAGCCTTGGCCTCTGGGCTTGGCAGGAAACCCGTAAGGTCATTTGCCCTCCTCTGGAGAAAAGCCCCATTCATATCCAAGACCTCACTGGTTGCATTTCTACTGCAAATACCCATCTACTCAGCCATTGTTCACATTATGGTCTAAGGCTCCTGGTTTCCGTGTGAGACACTCGGTTGCAACCAAAACCGCCTCAGAGAGGGCCACGGACAGAGGGCGTGAGTGACTGAAGCCCTATGTGGACCTCACACTTGTTAATGACTCATGCGCTGAGCTCCCCTCAGACCAGGCCCTGTGCATCTCAGTGCACCTCGAAATCACTCTCAGTCCTCCAAGGGCTGTAGACCCCCTGGGCTGCAGACCATGGACTCTGCCTGCGTAGACCACTGAGCTGTGGACCTTGTAATCAAGGAGTGCAAAGACCTTGCTACACCACATCTGCTGCCTGCCACCTGAGGTGAACGCCATCCCAGCATCTCCGGGAAGCAAAGACTGAGCTTCGGCCTAAGAGCTGGGTGGCCAGATCCAGCCCCTGTCCTGACTCCATGCGTGTCCTGGGAGGTCACTGTGCCTCACCTTCTCCTTCTGTAACGTGGGAGGCCGGGGGCCCGGGCGGTGGCCACTCGGGTCCGCGGCTGCTCGAGCAGAGCGGCGGGGGTACTGAGTGCTGAGTCAAAAGGAGAAAGGACCCTGTCAGACGGGCTGCTTGGTCACAGGCAGCCACGCCTGATCCTCAGGGGGCTGCAGCAGGCCGGTCTGGGTCCCAAGTTGGGCTGGGAGGACCTGACATCCCCAGATGGAGCCGGCCCCCTGAGCCCCTACAGATGGGAGGCTATTTTTTAACTGACCCCACAGGAAGGCGAGGCCAGAAATGAGTTTAAGGGGTTAACCCGGGCCCCCGGGGACCCCTCCTATTTGCATCCTCTCTCCCCTCCCAGCCAAGGGGCTGTGTGGCCTTCACTGGAGCTCCCCAGAGCCTTCCAGAGCTGCCAGCACACCCGACTGTTGGAGCTGGAAGGCTCCTGATTGGCCCAAGTGTGATGGGGGAGGAAACTGAAGCCCAGAGAGGTCTGACCAGGCCTGCCTTCCTCACTGCCATCACTAGGTCTGCCTGCACCTTCCTGAGGAGATCCTGCCCCTCCCAGCCTCAGTCTCGCAACCTGCCAGGTGACACGGCCCCTCCAGGCATCAATGAGGCCTCTCCCAGAGAGGAGACCTCTGCGGAGCCTGGGCCTCCGTTCTGTCCCATCAACCCTGGGTTTCCTCCAGAGGCACCAGCCCCATGGACAGTGGCCCATAGAACATGTCTGGGGACCCTCCAGGAAGAAGAGGGGCTTCCTAAGCAGAGAAGTGGGGACGATGGACAGGAAAAAGCAGCTTCCCCCTGCGGCCTCCCTCAGACCACACCACCAGGTGTCCCTTGGTCCCCACAGGCAGAGGTTCCTGAAAAGTTGACTGTCTGCCACGGTGGGTGCGGCCCCGGAACTGTGTGATCCTGTGTCAGTGTGTGTGTGAGTACGTGTGCACACATGTGGGGTGGCAGTGGGTGGAGCATGGGGGCTTGGTGGGTGCAAGGTAGAGGTGGGACAGCTTGTGGCAGAAGCCCCACCACACCCACGGTCTCTACCCAAGACCTCTTTGCTACCGGTGCTGGTCTAACCTGAAGGTGGGGTGCGCAGGGGGGGAGGGACGCACGTGGGAAGGTGCAGGCAGGGGAGGGGTGCATGTCAGGAGGTCACAGGCACAAATGCTGTGAGGGCCTCTAGGAAGCTATGACCCCTGTGAATGCTTGAGGGGAACTGACTCTGACTTGCTTCCTTTTTTTTAAAAAAAACTGTGTTTTTTATTTATTTATAGAGAGAGAGGAGGGAGAAAGAGGGGGAGGGAAACATTGATGTGTGAGAGAAACATCCATCAGTTGCCCCTTGCATGCCCCCAACTGGGCACCTGACCCACAACCCAGGCATGTGCCCTGACTGGGAATCGAACCAGTGACCCTTCGGTCCACAAGCTGGTGCTCAATCCACTGAGTCACACCAGCCAGGGCAGCTTCCTTTCATTTGTTGCCCATTTAAAACAATGTAGTTAATAAATGACATTTATTGAGTCACACACACACATGTGATACAAGTAATAAAAGCACAATGAAAATCACTTGGAAACTACAGAAAAGCACTTAAGAAACGCTGAAGCCTAAAATTGCAGAGCCAGAGTGAGCATCTTTGAGGGGATAGGGGTCTTTGGGGTCTTATACAATCATATTAAACATTTCATACGGGCTTCCAGCAGAGTGAAGCACTTTAAATATTGTCCTACTTAATTCTCTATACTGTTATTCTCCCCATTGTACAGATGAGGAAACTGAGTAAAGGGAGGTGGAATATCTCCCAGGGGGAGTAAGTGGCAGAGTCAAGATTCGAACCCAGATCTGGCTGATTTGCACGTACAGCTCTTCTCAGGGTCCAGGTCTCGATCCCTGGGCAAACTGTGTCCTCACATGCATTCCTCCTAGAGTACTTACCAAGCCCCGCCCGTGAGTCAGATCTAGGTCAGCCCTGGGCACTCGACCACGAACAAGACAGACAAGGCCAGCTTTAGCCCCTAAATGGCCGCAAATCAAGGCCAACCTTGACCACAGCTTGATCCCAAGTCCAGCTTGTGGCTGATGGAGCTATGATCCTACCTCCCCCACTCAGAAGGAGCCTCTACAAGCTTTTCATCGGCCATGATGTATCTGAAAGCTACGTTCAGGTGATGCACCTCACCAGGTCCTTTGTACATGGAGGCAGGTAGCCCGTCAGCCAACACCTCAGGCCCATTACTCTGGGCCTGGATTCCCCCAGGGTGGGGGCTTGGCTGTGGCCAGGGGTGGCCTGGGGCCTGGCCCAGCCAGGGTGGGTATGGAAGTTCAGACCCCCTCTTGAACTTAGGCAAACAAGCCTCCGTCCGGGACTGCTCGGGGAGTGTGAGCTGGCACGTGTCTCCCAGCAGCCCCAGGCAGCACTGCTGAGCTCAGGGCAGCCACTGGGGGGCTTCCACGGGCCCAGGTCCTCCACCGGGTCTCCTCTTCCTCACAAGGCCCCAGACCCCGGAGGACACCCGAGGAACTGCGGCTCCTTCCACTCACTTGGGAAAAAGCAGCACGGTGGGTCTGGCTGGGCTCTCTCCCCACCTGCACCATATTTAGGGGTCCCTGAGCATTCTCCCCCATCCTCAGTCAAGGCCAGCTACCTACTTTGTGGCACCCACTGCAAAATGAAAATACAGGGCCTCTGTTCAAAAAGAAGGAAAAAAGCATGTTGTTTTCTTCCACAGTTTCTAGACCTGTCATGGTGTGCTGTATTTGCTATTTAATGTCACACTTCCCTGGGCCTGGGGACCCTTGCGGGGCTAGTGCAGACCCTCCCAGACACCTGGGGTCCCGCCCCAAACTTGGTGTATGGGTCACAGACCCGTCTTCCCCAAACCCATACTCCTGCCCAGGCCCCGCCCACGGTGGGGGTGAGAGCACTGTTGCATCGCACTTCACTTACAAAACGCCAATCAAATGTCAAAATTATTAAGAATTTCAAGATAGCAGCCACGGAGCATTAAACCCATGTGTGAGGCTCCCTTCCAAGCTGGAAGCCCAGTGACACCCCCTGGGTTGCAGCCTGAGAAGGGCACCCAGCTCAGACGAGAGGGTCAGCCACCCAACTCCCAGCCTGCAGGGGTGCAGGGAGGGTGTGTGGTCAAGGACATGCATTCAGGAGCTGGGGGACCCTGTGGCAGTGGTGAGCAGAGCCTGGGTTCGAACCCCAGCTCCACCACTTACAAGCTACGTGGACTTTGGCGAGTGGCTTCCCTTCTCTGGGCTTCTCTTTCCTTTTCTGTGAAATGGGGACAAGATACTGACCAAGGGGTTGTGGGAATAGCAGTGATATATATAAAGTCCCCAAGGCGATCCTGGCACATGGCTGATTTCAGAGATGATTGCAGGCAGGCAGGCCCGAGGGCCCACAAGCAGGGGCAGGGGGCTATCTGGGTGCATGTCCCTCATCACACACGGGGGACCTGGGAAGGGGACTCCAAGGGGCCTCAGCGGGATGCCTGAGGCAGCAGGCCTGGGGCACAATGCCAGAACACACAGAATCTGCACGGTGGGGGGAGGGCCCCCTGGGAGACCTGGGGGCCCAGGGAGAGGGGCCCACGGGCAAAGCCCCCCACCAAAGTGCTGTTTTGAGGAGGATAACACGGCCCCTGCCCATGAGAAAGAAGCCCTGTGCTGTGGACCTGGGCAGCCACGGGGTTTTTGCTGGGCTCCGTGGGGTGCCCGCCAAGCTCAGCTCTGGCAGTGCCCTCCTCTCTGTGTCCCAGTCTCCCCAGCGTGCTCTGGCGGAGGAGAGGACCCCCGCACACCAAGTGCCTGCTGAGTGGGCCGTGCCCTGAGTCCTACTGATCTCCCCTCCCCTGTCCCTCAGTGATCTCTGGCCCCCTTTTCCAATGAGAAACCCGGTTCTGATCAGCCAGGGTCATGGAAGCGCCACCTTCTCCCAAGGAAGGGGGCCGGTGGGAGCCAAGGGTGTTCCTTGATCCAGGAAAACCTCGGTTAACTCTAACTCGATTAGGTCCTACGCCGTGGCGAGGCACGCAGGCGCCGGATACAGGCTACCTGGGTTCGAACCCCAGCTGGGTGACCGCGGACGGGGGTTTAACTTCTCTGGACTTCAGTTTCCTCATCCATGAAATGGGCTTCATAATAGCCACTGGCCTTTGGGGCTATGAAGACGAAGTGACCGAAGACTCGCCGAGCACTGAGCACCTGGGGTCGGTGAGTGCTGTGTGCTTGCTGCTAACACGATGACTATTTCAGAGTTCGGTTGTCACTATTTATGTCTCCTAGGCAGCTGTCTCCAAACAGTCCGCCGCAAGAATTGTTAAAATGTGCACTACCTGGCTATTTAGTCAGGGGCACTGGCTTCTTTTCCCTTCAATTGTCAAATAAACAATGACAACGGCCAACACAATAATAGTCGTCCCATGTGAGTGGACCAAAAATTATACCTATTGTTTTTTGTCAGGTCGGCAAAAAATATAAATAATTTTTGGTGTACCACAGAATTGTAGTAATTAGTTTCCATGTGCCATGAAACAGAAAAGGTTTGAAAATCACTGTTCTAAACAATTATACATTTACTAATCCCAATTTTGTACTTTTTGTGTTTAGGACCTAAAAAACTTCCTTTCAAGTCTCATACAATCTTTTGGGTCCTTGAAAAGATCATTCTCTGCCCCCACGGCCACGGTGGATTTCACAGCTCTCCCTAGAGCAGCTTTTCCCGAAGTGGCCACCCCTCCAGCCCCAGGGAGCTGGTGAACCCGCACAGTCCCCAGGAGGGGAAGCCTACGTGCATCAGCGTAGCAAAGGCTCTGTAAAGTTCTGCAGCAGAGTACTCTGTCAAACAGTGTTGGATATAGCCATTCCCATCCTTGTCTGGCCAACGAGCCCCCTGCGTTTCCGCTCAGCACCTGATGGCGTCTGCCAAACCCTCGCTGGGAGAGATGCCCCCTCGTTTCCTTGTTTCTAGGAAATGCAGACCAGAGTGAGTGCTGTGAGTAACTCCCCCCGCAGAGATAAGCGGTTTCCCTCCGCAGAAGTCATCTCCCGTAACCAGTGCTTCCTTCACTCTGCTGCTGCCCTGGGTTCTCGCCTTCGCTGTCTGATCCTGTCCCCGCCACCACCAGGGAGGTCAGCAGCATCAATACCCCCATCTTCCAGATGAGGAAATCGAGGTTCACGGAGGTTAAGTGGCCACACAGCCAGTAAGTGGCAGATCTGGGAGACAGACCCACAACTTCTGATTCTAAATGCCGCATTCTTTCTTCTGGACATTAACAAGGAAAATAAAAATAGATCCCATTCTACCAGAATCAATCTTCCCTGGTGATATGCTTTTAAAAATCTGAAGCATCCCTCCCCCCCGCCCCAACACTGACTGTGTTAAAAACTTAAAATCTTCAGGAGCTTTTTTTCTGATGACTAAAAGCATCCATTCTTGTTATATATAAGACTTTTCAAACATTTTGAGTTGGAAAATGAGAAACTCCATGATCTCATTCCAAGAGATAGCCTGGGTTAACTGTTGGACAATGCCCTTCCGGATCTGTGTGGTTCAATGAGGTAGCCATTAGCCTGGGTGGCTGTTTCTGTTAAAATAATTAAAATGAACCAATGGAAAATTCAGTCCCTCAGGTGCCCACACTGCGGCCCTGCGCCGGCACGTGCAAGCATGGGGTATTCGCACGCAGCGAGTGGCTGCAGTGTTGGGCGGTGTGGACATCACACGTTTCCATCACCGCAGACAGTTCTGTGAGGCAGGGTGCTCTCTGCTCTTGCTAGACCCGCCCCAACACAGGCGCAGGATGATCACCAACATCCTCGCTGGGGTTCCCGGGTAAGCCGTGGGTCTGTGTGTGGTGGTGGGGGTATTGCGGGTTCATGCTCTCCTAAGGTTCTAGCTTTTCTAAAGTCTTCAAGGTCAGATCGCACCCAAGGCTTAAGTTACCATTACTATGGTTAAAATTGTGGCCTCGGGCAGAACAGAACCTGCACGAGTCAAAGACATAAAGGGCTGAGGAGGAAGAGCAGGCAAAGTCTTGCTTCCAGCCCCTGCAGGCAGGGCCACTTCCTGGGCACCCAGGCCGTGCCACCACCCAGGGGCCCTTGCTCAGAAGGGCCCCGCGCCTGATGTGAGGTTCAATGTGCTGAAATCCCTAGTGGCTTTTAACAAGGGGCCTGCCTTTGTCTTTTGTGCCAGGCCCTGCCAACTGTGTCACGGGCACTGTCCTGGGATTCTCCCCGGGATGGGTCTCATTTGGCTGCTCCGCCCCCTGCCCTCGTCCCGGTCAGACTGTGGACACGGTCATCCATGGGGCACTGTGCGTGCCCACAGATGACGCGCTCCCTCCAGATGCGTATCTAGAGAGTGATAAAAATAGGGCTTCCGAGTGGGTGTAGGAGGGCCCCTGTGGTCTCTGTCCACACACGGACACACGCTCGAGGTGCACGTCTACACTGGCCTATTTCAGAGAGGGGCAGAGTGCACCATGGGAGTCTGCTCCACACCATTGCCCAGCTCAGAGCCTGCCTGGATCCCCACTCTCCGAAGGCCATACCCAACCTCCAGGCCTGGCCCACCGCCTCCCCAAACCTCTTCCGTGCTCCCACCGTGCTGTTCACTCTGTCTGGACCACCAGTGGTTCTTCCTTCTCTGCTGGAGCTATTCTAGACCCATGTCAGATTCCGCCCTTTTGGGGAAGCCTTCTGGAATTATTTAAGAAGGATCTGAAGGTTCTTTGGTGGCATCCAGGAGGATATGAGTCCCCTTGCCTGGAGGAATCAGGGAGGGCTCCATGGAGGTGGTGAGTCTGGACCTTAAGGAAGATTAGATGCCTGCCAGGTAGAAGGGAGAGTTTTGTTGGGCTGGCTTAAATGTCAGACAGACCCTGGCATAAGTCTGGGCTTTGCCTATTATTAGCTTCACAAGTTACTTCCCTTTGCTGAGCCTCAGTTTCCCCAACTATAAGATGAGGATGTTAACAATAACACCTACTACATAGATTATTGTAGAGATTCAGTGAAATGAGATATGCTTGCCAAGGAACCACCATAGTGCCTGGTAAGCCATCAACAAATGTGGTTCCCTTCTCCCTCCCTCATTGCCTTTTCCCCCCTTAAATGATGGTTTCAGCAGGTCACCCCATCACTCTGAGTCCACTTGTTAATTCCCTTATGCAGTGGAGGTAGTGATGCCCGGCAGGCAGAGCTGTGATGAGAATTTCAGGGAGTAACGGGATCACCTGTAGGAGTCCCAGAAAGCTGAGATTCTGCATTGACAGAAAGAACATGATCCTCAGGGCTGCCGGCCTCTCTCACGGGGGTGCTTTCCTGAGGTGCACTTCTCCCACACGGCACCAGAGCATGAGCGCCTGGTGCTCCAGGAGGGTCGGTTTTGTTTGCTCCTGACTCCCCAGTAAGAAGAGCAGTGCCTGGTCGGTGCTCCATAAATGTCTGTTGAATGATCAGCAGCACCAACTGACCTGTATCGCACCCCAAACCTTGAGCACCGGGAATGTGAGAATCCAGGGAGACCAACACTTTCTGGGGAGACCATCTCCAGGTTTCGGCCATAGTGCAAGCCATGCGAGTTTCCTGAGCACCTGCTGTATGCACAGCTCTGCCCAGCCCAAGGCAGACCCTCCCTCCATAGCCTGATGGGGTGGGGCCGGGGAGTGAGATGGCGGACACAACGGCTTGGGAAGAGGAAGAGAGAGGAGGGGTGGCCAGAGGGCCTTGGCTGGACTGGAAGGGGCCCACTCCCAGCTGCAGTCTGGCCAGACAGTGGGCCCAGCTCACCTGATCCTGGGAGGGTGGGGCTGCCTCTTCCTCTTCCTTTCTTTGAAAAATAACCCCCCCACCAAACTACAAGGCATACATGGTTGGCGTGTACAGGCTTGGACAACACACAATTACTAAGAGAGTTAGAAATCAGGCATTAATGCACCATGCAGCACTAACTATGACATTTTAGTGTTTTCCTTCTGGTCTTTTTTCTAAGGCGGCGTTATTCCTCCCCCTGGGGAAGGGGTATGGCTGCTTGTAGAGGAGGACCAGGCTCTCCCCGGGCCTCTCACCGCCCTAACACAGGGCTCCTTACTCCAGCCATTCTGGACTTGACACGTCTTCCTAAGCCATGAGGCCGCAGAGCTCCAGGAGGGGTCAGCAGCTCTAGCCTCCTGTCCCACTTCCCCCATGGGGCGGGAAGGCAGGTCTAAACTCCTGCTCCAGCCCCCTCCACAGGAAGGGAGAAGGTCTAGCCTTCTGCCCTTGTTTTCTCCGTGGAGTGGGGGCAGAGCTCAGGTTCACTGAGGGGGCTGACAGAATACCCTCAGGGAGGGGACACTCCCTGGTGCTCTGGAGTGCTGGTCCTCAGCCAGTGGGGCACCCAGGCAGGTTGAGTTGGGGGCAGGGGCATGACCCTCTTTGTACCCTTTTCGTCTCAGGGTACATTCAAGTGCCCTGACTTCTCCTTCCCTTAATCCTGGCCGCCTTCCCCTTGTGGACAAACATGAGTAGACCAGGCGAACTCAGAGACGGTGAGGTGTGCATGATGAGAAAGGCCCTGCGTGTTTAAAAAGCCCTGACGTGCCGTGCTTCAGTCCAAAGGGACTGCATGCTCACGGTGGTATTTTAGTCACCGTGTAGCAGCGAAGGATGTTTTGAGGGGGGGCTGGCTTTGGTCACCTCTGCAAATCATAAGTTATGGCGTCTGCCCTTTCCGCCCACACATACGTCTGAACCTTTTGCCAAAAACACTTTTCCCAGACGCACAAGAAAACCCCAAAGAGGAACCTAAACCTTCGCGCTGCTGCACCGATTGGACGCCGGGACGTGAGAGCGCCGGCTCTCACCAGCAGGCGTTTCAAAGAACAAGCCAGACGGCGAAGGGGGAAGTGAGGGGAGAAGCGAGAAACTTCTGGGGCTGGTTAGTCGCTGGTCTGCTCGTCCATTCATTCGTTCGTCCATTCGTTCCCCCTTTCCTCCATCCACTTAGTGAGAAACGGCCTCTGCTCCGCGGGGCTGCCCTCCTGACGAGTGGGAGGCGAGGGGTGCATGAGGATGGGGGTGGGGGTGAGGGGTGGCCTCTCCAAGGCCTGGAGGGAGGAGGGGAAGCACCTGGGAGGCTCCCAGAGGGGCTGGGCCTTGGGAGGAGAGGGGCAGGTTCCTCACCTTCCCCATTCTGCTTGCAGTCAGGGGGCCTCTTTTGCCCCAAGGAGGGAGAACATGAAATAGTAATTATTAAAGAGTAAATACAGATTTACGGAGGGCTGGCCTCTGGGTCAGGCCCTATAGTAAGCACACAATGTACATTATCGCATTAAATCCACCCAACAAGGCTTGAGGTGGGTACTGTTTGTTCTCCCCATTTAACGGATGAGGAAACTGAGCTCCGAGAAGGCAAGCACTCTTTCTAAAGACACACGGTGAGAAAGGGATGGGGCCTGGGTCTCAGAATGGCATTTCATGTTGCCTCCTTCCCAAAGAGGCGCCCCCTTCCTCACCCCCATTTCCGCAAGCCACTGAAAAGGGCCTGACAGTGTTGGAGAGGGAGCAGGGGCTGAGACAAGGGAGCATCTGCCAGGTGGCAAGCAATCGAACCGGAGGCATGTTGAGCAGCCCGGGGGGGCTAACCATGCCGCATGCGCACTCACTACATGTGAGGTGCCATGCTTGGGGCTTCAGGGAGGCTGTGACCACTCCATGCAAGTACCCTTTGAGGTCAGTGCTCCTAGCCTCATCTTACAGAGTTGGGAACAGACGCAAAGGGGTGAATTAACATGTTGGGTGACCCAGGTATAAACAGCCTAAATCTGGCCTGACTCCTCAACCACGCGCACAGCAGAGGGTTGGCATCCAGGTAGCCAAGGAAAGTCAGTGTTCCTGCTGCTGAATTCGACCTCATACATGACCACACCCCTGTCTGGGACTCAGCACCTCTCCTGAACTTGCTCATCGTTCCTGATTCTTGTGAGTGCTTGGGTACCACCGAGCCTCACTCCCAGCCCCCATCCTGCAGTTCCTAACCCCCACCGTGTGCGGGCGCCTCCTCCAGCAGCTGCGGTTTCAAGGCTGGTGATGGAGGCCGGGGCTCCGAATCCACCCGGGGCTAACGCCCACCCTCCCTCCCCTTTGTGTCCACCAGCACTGGTGAAGGAAGACAGGCACTCAGCACTAAGGTGGGAACAACTGGCTGAGTTCCAGGCTGGCCCTGAGACTGAGTTCAGAGGGGCCAGGGCTCCCTGGTGGCCGCGGGTGGTCCTGGGGAGACTCCTGGCAGAATGGGGATCAAATTCAGTCTGAAGGTTGGGTGAGACTCGCCAGCCACTCCTGATGGTGCTCGTGAGGACGGGTCTGCAGACGGGGCCTCTCCAGGAGACTGGAGCAAGAGCTGGTGTTTCAGCCATCCCCTGAACCTTGGGCCCAGCCCCCTCAGTCATCCCATCCATGGAGAGGTCTGGACTGGCAGGAGTCAGGACACGGCACCTTCTCCCTGCCTCTCAGAGCCCTCTGGAAGGTCAGGCTTTCAGGCAGTTAGTTGCTCAGGGTCATCCGTCTCCTGGCCCCCACCCGCCATGCAAGCTCCCCACCCCCTCAGGTAACGGAGCAAGCCTCAGCTTTGATGCAGCCACCTCAAGGCCGCGCTGTCAATGGGCCCTCTATGTGACCAGTGGGGCCGCTGGCCGTAGTGGGCGCGGTGAGGCCCAGACACACAGCCCCACTGTGTGGCCCATGCCCGCCCATGCCCGCCCAGACCCTGTGGCTGGTGGGGGGCTCCCAGGAATGCCCTTCCAGCCTGGGGGGCACTTTGGACAGGCAGGGTGGTCTGGGGAGACGGGCATGTGAGGCGTGGCCTCAGGAGCCACCATCAAAGGGCCTGGCAGGGGTGGCGCCAGGCAAGTGCCATAGTGGTAGCAAGACGGCTGGCGGTCAGTGCATTCATCCCCCAGGGTTGGTGGGGGAGGGGGTGCAGAGAAGTGGACGCCACAGGCACACCACTCAGGGTGACTGGCTGTCCTGGGGTGCCTGGGACTCAAGACTTCCAGTGGTAGAACCAGGAGAGTCCCCTCCTGTTGGCCGCTGCCCAGAGTTTAGGAAAGGACACAGCGGCTGACCTCCTTCGTCTGGGTAGCTTCCTTCCTGTCCAGTGACCTCTGAGTCAGCCCAGCCCAGCGAGACCTGCCCGGAGTCATTTTGTCCTCCGCTGCCTGCACACAGGACAGGCCTGCCTCACACTGTAGGCCATTTTCCGTTTGTCCTGGGCGTCTTCAGGGGAGCAGCTGCTGGCCAGCCACCCACCCAGCTGCTGCTAAGAGAACCTGGGCCGGACAGCTGGACCGTCCAGTCACCACCCTCCAGCCCTTGTAGGGGGGCACCTGCAATCTCTCATGCTCGACGGCCCCCACACCTTTGCCAGCCCATTCCCTCAGCCTGGGACATCCTTTCCCCCATTGTCACATCCTCACCCTACGAGACCCATCGGAGTGTCACGACGCCAGGGAACTATTCTCTCTGCCCAGAGGGGGTCCATGCGCCTCTTTGATCTCCAGCCCCTGGTTCTCCGCCCATAACACGCATCATACCCCAGGGCCGTGTTCAGTTCACCCGTCTCTTTCCACACCAGCCCATGTACTCCTCCGGGGCAGAGCACCCCCCCCCGGCCAGCTACCCTGGTGCCCGAGCCCTAGCATGAGGCCAGGCCCCTAGTCATGGAAACACGTATGGAGCATTTACTCTGTGCCAGCAGCCTGCTCGCCTCACTCTTCCCCCGGCCCCCGAAGGCTGGTGCA
This sequence comes from Tonatia bakeri, assembly GCA_004024845.1. Lineage (NCBI taxonomy): Eukaryota > Metazoa > Chordata > Mammalia > Chiroptera > Phyllostomidae > Tonatia > Tonatia bakeri. The sequence goes on along the minus strand of PVIA01000490.1, from coordinate 317,975 downwards.
GGCATCACCCCTCTTTTACAGGTGGAAAAACAGAGTCACAGAGAGGTGAAGTGACTTGCCCCAGGCCACACGGCTAGTGAAAGGCAGAGTCAAGGCTCGAACCTGGGGAGTGGGATTCCAGAGCCCAAGTGTGAACCTTGATACTCTAGTCCTCACTAAGCTTTTCTGGAATTAGTGAATAAATGAAAATCTGCCTCTCCAGGGTCTAAATCCTGCATGTGGCGGTTGAAGGCTGTTTTCTCGGGTTCCCCCCCAACCAGGGAGGGTACTTTTGCCTGTGGGGACGAGTTCAGGTGTGCTGTGAGGGGGACCTGCTGTGAGGGGTCACCCCAGGGGATGCAGAGAAGAGCCTCGGGGGGCTGCAGGATGAGGGTGCTGGCCCATGCCTGAGCTGTGGATGGGCCCTCGGGCATCCTAAAGCCACTGCCTGCGTTGACAGCTGGGGAAACCAAGGTCCAGCGAGAGGAGAGGACTTGCCCATGGTCATGCAGTGTGGCCAAGTCACGGCCATTAGGTCTCAGCTTCCCTACTTGCCAAAGAAAGGAATAGGCACCCCTTGTCCTGCCTGGAGAGTCCCAGACGCGGGGACGGGATGGAGACGAGGTGCCGAGGGCCCAGCAGCTCCCCCGGGAGGCCCCGAGGCCCCCTCAGGCCTGCCGTCCCAGTGTCTGGAATCCTGCCACTAGCCCGCCCTGCCCTTGTCTCCTCCCGTTCACCTGTGGGGTGGAACCACAGGCCTCCCACCCTCGTCCCAAGCCTCTTCTCCACAGTGAACTGAGGCGTTCTGGTCCTTGGCTCACAGTGAATGTTCCCTACTCTCCTAAGTCAGAGGAACCCAGATGAGGCGTGCAGGGTGGGGGGAGGCAGGGGCAGTTGTTGGGTGTCACTCACAAAAAGTCAGACTCTTCGGCGGATCCAGGGCTCTGCCTTCCTGCTCCCAAGAGGCCCCTGAGCCCAAGAAGACCCTTGTTCCTAGTTGGCTGTAGATGCAGGGCTTCAGCCTCACCCTGCCTTCGCCAGTGCAGACAAAAGAATAGTCACCTCCCTTTTGTCTGTGTGGACACAGGTAGCAGCAGCTTGGTGCTGGTGACCACCTGGGCAGTTGGGGGAGTGGAAATAGTGAAGGCCACACTGGGGGCTGGGCCACATCCAGGAGCATCAAATCCAACTCACTTGTCCCCTTTTACCTATGAAAGAATGGCAGCCCAGAGATGTCAAGCGACTCAGAGGGGTCACACAGCACATGGGTGGGAGAGCCAAGCAGAGTACCGGGCTCCTGGTCAGTGGTATCCAGATCTGTACAGAATCACCTTGGGGGGATGCTCGAAACAACACGTGCCCAGACACCAACTCAAGAGATTCTGATTCCACGGCCACGGGTGAGAATTGGGAGTCCAGGTGTTCAAAAGTTGTCTGGGGTAGAGATGCCCCATTCCCGTGGGCCCCATCACTGCCTGCTGAGGGACTGGGGTTTCCGCTCACATAGAATTCAGGGGTGTCCGTGAACTTGGGCAGGGAGCACATGGACTTCTTTCCTTCCACTGGTCTCTAACTGAAATTTAGCATCTGTTTCCTCTGTGAATTGGCCACAGTGGAAATCACAGGTATTCTCCAGTCCCATTAGGGCTGCCACACATGATCCTGAAATACTGTTCATGCTCGTCACCCATCACCGCTGCGTGCTGGCAGTTGCTGGAGCTGCTGTGAGACCTTTTCACTCACTGTGGTGCTAAAGAGTCACATGGTCCCAGTCTCACAACCTGGCTTTTTTATAGTTTGCTAACTACATTTCCAAAGATTTGGTTTCCTCTCTAATCCTATGGATTTTATTTTATGCATTTAAAAATGCACTTCTGAGGAGTCCGTGGACCTCCTGAGATTCCAGAAAGATCCATGGACCAGAATAGGTTAAGGACCCTGCATGGGGCAGCGTGAAGCCGAGCTCTGCAGGATTCAGGGCTTGGATCTCTGTGGGGACAGAATGGGCAGTTACACTCTGGTGAGCCTCCAGAGACGAACCGGGGAGACAGGTCCCCTGAAGTGAGCTGTAAGTGGAGTGTGGGGAACAGACCTGGGCAGGAGAGGGGGCACCAACAGGGTGGCCAGACCTTCTCCACGGGATTGCAGGGAAAGCCTGAGTCCCCAGGCCCCAAGCCCACAGGGCATGTCAGTGTCCCTGTTCACCAGCGGCCTCCTGTCTCTGGGCACACACTGGGCCACCACCCACCGGCCTCCTCTTCCTCTCCCTCTGTGTTGCTGTCTGCTGTCTCCTGGGCTGCATGCACAGCAGCATCAGGAGCCCATGCTACGTGGGTCAGCCCTTGAGTCCTGTCTCCCAAAGTTCCTTTGTTCTAAACTCTGCATTTCTTCATTTTGCTCATGGAGAGAGAAATACAGATTACAAAGACCCAGCAAATGGTTTTTATAAACTCTTATTTTCTTGCCACAGAACAGCCTTTAATTAGCTGCAAGGACTACAAAGGGAACAGCGTTATAATGGGAACTGCTTAAAGGGAAGAGCCTGAGGCTCTCGGCTCCTGCACTGGGGCTGCTGCTGCCGTCAGCCACAACCAGGTTTGGTGGGAGTGGCCCTCCTGCCAGGGGGATGGCAGGTCCCCCTGTCCCCCCACTCAGTCCTCGTCTGCAGCGGCACAGCCTGCCTCAGTGTTTCTCCAGATAAGCGATCCTGCTGTCAGGCAAGCCCTTTGAACGAGAAGCACCGGAGTGTGCCCCAGTCCCTGACCACAGGCAGCCGCCCAAAGACTGTCAGCCAGCCCCGGGACAGGCAGAGGGGCAGACAGGCAGAAGGGCAGGCAGACTGACTTCGGCGTCTCAGCTGGGTAAACAGTACAACACCAGCCCCCTGAACCCTGGAGTTCTAGAGCCTACTCAGCTCCTCTGTTCGGGAGAAGAGCTGGTTTCTGTGTTCAGTCCAGAAGCACTGCCCTCAGACACAGTCCATTCTCAGTCTCAGACCTTCAGCATGTCACAACCAGAGGGGCCTCTGTTCGGGGCACAGAGAGGTTAAGTGACTTGACTAAGGGCGCTCAGCAAGGCGGCACCCGAGTTAGGACTCAAGCTCGAGGCCTCTGGACCCCCAGTCTCAGGTGCTGCAGGCCCATCTGGGCTCCTGCTGGAGAAGGGGGTAGGAAGGCAGTCCGGGGTTGTCTGAGGTCACAGCACATCAGCCCCACGACCTAAGGAGTCAGGGAGTCTCCTCCTGAGTTCCAGTCTCAATCAGAGGTTCTAAGTTGGAAGTCGTGGACTGCTATCCTTGTTGAGGGACTCAGTTCAACCCAGACCTCTGGGACCCTTTAGGCCATGCATGGAGGCCAACGCCGCCCAGAAACACTTTCCTGTCCTCCATAACTACGTTTGCAAACCTTCCCGAAGCCCGTTCTCCCGCAACGATCCTGTTTCACTGCCATCCAAGCTCACAAGTGCTCAACAGAAGCTGGTAGCCTCCTGTTCCTCCCGCTGCGCCCCTCACCCCAGGGATCACGTGGAGTACACGGGAGAGGGTTCCCGGGGGGGTCTCAGAAAGGGGCAGCTTTGCTTCTGCCTGCTGCACAGCCCTCAGAAGCTGGCCTGGCTCTGGGAGAACTAAGTGTCTCCTTGAGTCCGGGTCTGCCTGAGCCCCAGCGGAGGGTCCAAGCTCTCTGGGAGGGCCAGGGACTGGGGTCGCAGGACCCAGGAGCCCTGTTAGAGAGGCAGGAAGCCACAGGTCGCAGGGACACCCCCCAATCCTCTCTACCCTGGGACCCCCGAGATCTGTCCTTTGAAGTCTTGTGGTATCCATTGCCCCTACCACTAAACCGTCCCCACCCGTTGAGGACAAAAAAAGTACACTTTGCTCCAGGAGACCACGGAGGCCACCATCCCTCTTCCCACCTCCGGCTTCCAGGGGCCAGCGGATTTAGGTGGACAGACTGTGCCCTTGCAGGCAGCCGGCACAGTCGGTGGAGGGACGTGGTCTGGGGCCTGGCCACAGCTCCCCACCCTAAACGACCACCCCAGAGCCCAGGGCAATAGTTAGGTACTCACCGCGGATGAAGGTCGGCGTGTAGGTCGGGAAGGAATCGAAGATGCTGTTTGATGCCATGCCCCGCGCTGAGGAAGGCGAGAACTCGACCCTTCGGGGGGATGGGTTGCGATTGATTCGGTTGGTTGCTGCTATATTTTTTCCTAGCTACTTAGGAAAATAAAGGGGTGGTGGTGTGTTGCTTTTTGTTTGTTTTTGTTTTGTTTTGCCTCTTCCCCCCCTACTGCTACAAAAAAGAAAAAGGAAAGAACGCGAGAGTGTGTGTGAGCGAGAGAGAAAAAAAAATCCTCCCCAAGGAAAGTAAGTTTCTGTTTGTACCCAAGAATTTGGATTCTCGGTCCCACAGGAATGTCTAGCCACAAATGCTCAACAGAAGCGCATGCAGAGTGTATCATTAGATGGCGGGAAGGGGCCTTCGGCAGCCAGGGCGGAAGAGCTCACAGGGCAGGGAGAGCCAAGCCAGGCCAGCATCCGCGCCACAGGGAATGAATGAATGAGGCTCACCCCCCGACACAGCCCGGGCTCCAGTGGGTGCGAGGGTGGCCCCGGGGGTGGGGAGGACCGGGAGCCAACCAGCTCCCTCGCAGGCCCCTGAAGGCAGCTGAGGGCCTGGCCTTGTGGTTCTGTGGTTGAGGGACCAGGCCTTCACAGTGTCAACCCAACCTCAGCTCACAGGATGCAAGAAGCCAGCTCGCGGCCTTGGCCCATTGGCTGGGCTGTGGTCACCTGGGTTGTGATGTCACGGCCTCTTAGCTGATCTGTGGCTGTCTTTCTCGCTTTTTTGGAAAAGAAAAAAAAAGAAAAGAAAGAAAAGGAAAGGAAAGGAAGAAAGGGAAAGAGAGAGAAAAAAGTGATGGCTTTTATTTGTGGGGCTGGCCTCAGCACACTGTCCAGAAAGAGAACTGAAAGCAGTTGGAGAGGGGGCGGCCGGGACCGCGGTTTGGATCCTGTGGGAGAGTCCTTTTTAATTAAGGCCAGCGCTGGCCTGGGCAGGCGGGGAGCCCCAAAGGGCCCTCACCGGGCACGGGGCATGGGCCCACCAGCGGTCGGAGGGCTTCTCTCCACGCACCCCGCTCCTGGGCTGCAGCCAACGCCACCGTTGTCCACCGCCAGTGCTGCCAGAGAGAGGCGTCCACATGTGTGGCTGGGTGGCACTTCGGGGGAGTTTTATGGGAGCTGGGATTAAGTACAAATAGGAAACATATGAAGCACCGTCTCCAGCGCTCACGCCTCACTGCGGCCTGCCCACCGAGAAAGGCATCCTTGTGAAAGCCGGCAGCACGGGGTGCCGCAGGGCCCTCCACGGAGCCGGGGTTCTGAGGCCCGAGCTTGTCGTTGAAGGCCTTCTACTCATTTTGCTAACCTGTGCATCCCCTCTGGGTTTCCTGATCCAGTCTGGTGTGCCTGGGCTTTCCTGCCTCGTGACCTTTGCTCGTGCTGCGCCCTCAGCATGCCTTTTGTCAGCCCCTTCTCGAACCCTTCCTGTCCCAGAGGGTTTGAGTCTCAGAGGGACTCAGAAGTAAAAAAGACATGGAGGGTGATGATTCAACCCTACACGTCTGTTCCCAGAAGCTAGGTCAGGCGTGGAGGCGGGAAGGTGGTGGCTTTTCCTCTTTCCCTTACAAGCTCTACTGTCCCATTTCACAGGCCAGACCACTGAGGCCCAGGACACTGAGGTCAGTTTGTGCGAGGCCTCAAGACTCTGAGTGGGATTAGCACGCTGGGCTCTGACTCATCAGCCCCGAACTCAGCTGTGACCACTGCGCCTTCGGTGCCCACTGACGCTAAGTCTGAGACTTCAGAAAACCCTCCGAAGCCCGGGCCCTGCCCCCCGGGGGGCCCTCACTGGGGGCCCTCACTGGGAGCCAGGCCCCAGCACCAGCCTCAGGCTCATGGTGGTCTCTGTAGGCCAACACGGAGCAGGGGGTCATCCAGGAGAAGGAGGGGCCTGTCCCGAGTCCCACAGAGACTCGTCCCTGGCTACAGCTACACTGAGTCACCTGGGAACTGCACCCCCTCGGACACTCACTGTCTGTGCCCCATGTGTTGCTCCACAAAGGACAAGGCTCAGTCATCTGTCCCCGAGCGGCGAGTCGGTGGTGGTGGGGTTCTACTTTGCCCAGGGAGGAAGCAGGTTTATGGTGAAAACCACAGGGCTCTGGAGTCACATTTCTAGATTCCAGTCTCAGCTCTGCTGACTTCCACTTGCAAGACAATGGGGCTAGTCACTTCCTTTCTCTGGGCCTCAGTTTCCTTCCCTGTAAAATGGGGATAACACATTTTGCAGAGAGACAGGCGACTGGGCGAGGACACAGTAAACATTGGTTTCCTTGCCTGAGTCTCAGTGACGTTAGTCTGGGCTCCGTTATGAGTAAGCGCAGGTAAGGAACCATCACAGCATGTGGGCGGGCAGACTGTCCCCGGTGCAAACTCCTCGTCTGGCCAGGCCCAGGCTGGGGCCGTGGGCTCAGCAGCCCAGATGGAACCTGCCAAGGGGCCTCTGCCTCCTGGTTACGTTCGGAGACTTTGGAGTCTGCCGTGCTGTGTATGAGATCAGAGACGGACACAACTGGGAAGACCCCTCGAACAGAAGCAGAAGCTGAGGCCCCCAGGGGGCAGACTCCGCCCTGCCCACGGTGAGTCAGTGGAACCCAGGCCCTGCTTCCCAGCCCGGGAGTTCTTTCCACTTCACCAATACCACCTCCAGTTTCTAACGTGCGCACTTTGCTGGTTTTTTCCACACGTAAGAATAGGCCCCCAGTAACACCTATAACTTGGTTCCCCCGAGGGACTCTCCCTGCTTGGGAAACTGAGTCCAGGCCCAGGAACGGGAGGGGGTCCAGGAGGCTGGGGGCCCAGGGGTGTGTCTGCCCAGCGGTGGTTTAGTGCATTCCTGGGGTAAGGCAGCAAACTCGTCCTGGGTACCAGGTTTCATTCTTCCCTTGAGAGGCTTACAACATGCACATGCCCACTCAAAAGCATGTGCCAGACTTTGAGTGAACCCCTGGAGCCTGTCTGGGGAAGCAGAAAGAACATTCCAGAAGCCTGACTCTGGTGCTTATGAGCTAAGAGATCATGGGCCGGAGGCTTTGTTCTTCTGAGCCTGCTTCTGACAGAGCTGTGAGTTGGGGCCAGTCGCAGTGCCCGCCTCCCAAACTCGCAGAGAGACTCAAAGAGCGAATGCGGAGTGTGCTGGCTCACTGAGGGGCCCGTTCCCAGCGTCTCCCTTTCCTTCGCCCTCCGACGGTGCGTCTTCATGGCAGGCGGTGGGCAGCTGGGCTTCCTCTGGTTCTCCGCTGGACAAAATGATCCGATACCATAGAAATACCTGAACCCCTTAGATCAGGTTAAACCAAAAACTTGGTTGAAAAGGGGAATCATAAAAAGAATAGTAGTTATGTTCCTTAAACTTTTCATTTTAAATTTAAACTTATAAATGTGCCTTCAACGGCCTTCCTCTTGTTCTTCGGGCTTAAGCCAACCCAGATGGCATCTCCCGCGATTTCCAGGTTTGGCTCCTTTCAAGTGGAACGTGAGTGTACAGATGCTTCAGGAGCGACCAGCATCCAGCGGCATCTGGGTCTTTGCTATTTCCTCCAATCCTTTACAGTGCCCCACCCATACTTAATTCAATTATTGTTTAGTAACTTGCCTTTACTGACTCTTTCCAAGGTATTCAACCTAGTTTCCATAGAAACAGACACTCCGGTTTTGCACCATATCGTGGTTAACAAAAGATCACCATCGGTGAGGGGCCAATCAGTTAAAGAGAAGCCACTCGAGTGTCAAAACCTGAGAGAAGTTAAATCGGGGGTTATAGGCAACACAGGCGGTGGGAGAGCTCTTCTCCCAAAGATGGTGAGGAACCTCAACATTAGCCAGAGCAGGAAGTCACTGCCACCCCTTGTCACGAGGAAGACAGGAGAGGTGTGGTTGCCAGGGACCCCTAGTGGGAAAAGGATCACCGTAGAGCAGTTTAGCATTTGCTGGAGCCACAGAGGAGACTCAGCTACTGTGAAGAGGCCCCCGAGACAGAGAGTAAAGGGCCCCTCCCTTCTCCCCACCTTTCGGGCCCTCCCAGTGCCTCCCGTTGGTCAAGCGGAGCCAGAACCCGCTGACTTAGTGGAATCAGAGCCCTGGGTTACAGAGCCAAGTGGGGCACAGGTAGACCGGATCTGAGGGCGAGCCCTCCCCGGACTGGCCTAATAGCCAAAGAAGTTCTGTAACCATGAAAACCAAATGGGCATAAACAGGTTTGGGAACAAACCCAAGTGATTTTTGGCAAGTTGACAGCTCAGGGAGCTGGTGGAGCAGAAGGGGTGGACCCCAGTGCAGGACCTGCTCTCCAAGGGCGTCGCCTGGCCTGTTATACCAGAGGGGCCGGGAGCCCCCCGAGCTGGTTGCATTAGGGGTCAGTGAAGAACACACCTACTGTGAATGGCAACGAAATCCATTTTCTTAACCTGTGTTCAGGGCTGATCTTCCCACCATGGCCTTGGGCTACTGTGACTGGAAAATTCAGTCACCTGGCATGAGCACTGGCTGCAGGGCCCATCTGTGAACGCAGGTGTGTACAGAGGTGGTACGCCTGCAAACCCATTGGGCCCTCCCAGCAACGGGTGGGACAGGTGTGGCTCTCCCCACCTTTCAGGTGAGGAAAACACCAGCCCCAGGACTGACCCCAAGTTGTAGCTGCAGGAGTCAGCGCAGCCAGCTTGGATCAAGTGGGGAGCAGATCTGAGGTGAGCCCTGGTCTTGGAGCCCAGATTCTGGCTTTCTCCCAGAAAATCACAGTGCTCGGCCCGAGGAAAGTGCGGGAGTGATGTGGCCACCTGCTGCAGGCTGGCAGGGGCCTCTGCCTCAGGGCCCAGCACAGGGACACCAACATAAGGTGCCCCCTTCTGTCTCCCCACCCCCGAAGCTAGGCCCACCTTCTGCTCTGCTGGAGCTCAGGGTGGGGGATGAGGCCTGCAGGCCACACAGCCCCCCAGGGACCGGGATCCTCAGGCCCAGCCCAGTGGTCATCAGCTAAGGACCTATCAAGTGGGACACACACGCTGAGAGCTTTATGCTCCGTATCTCCAGTGGTGGGCCTGGGACAGCCAGCCATGCTAAGTGGTTTTCCTGCCGGTTTCCAGGGCAGTCAGAGAGGCGAATTCTGGCCCAAGGGCACCCCGTCTGCAGGTGGTGGAGGCGGGATTCAAACCCAGTCTGCCCTCTGCCTGCTTTCTGGGCTCCTCTGCCCTCCTCACCCCTGGCCTCCCTCTTTCCTGTTCCTTGTTTTAAAAACTGCTCCTGGTACCGCTTCAGAACCAAACCCCTCCCTCCTCCACTCCACCTTCCCGCCTCCCCCCTTCTCCAGGACCCTCCCTTATTGGCCTCACTGTTAGCCCATCACCCATCTTAGTGGCTTTGAGGACTCTGATGACAGTTTTAGCCTCACCAGGGACCTCAACAGCTCCACTCCTGGCCTTTCCTCCCACCTGAAATCCCCCCATTAGTCACACTTGGGTTTGGACACACACATCCAAGTTTGGGTTTAGCCACAAGCCTTCTATCGAAAAGACAGAGGAGCCTCTGAGGGGCATCAGCCAACTTGGGAGAAGAGCACAGGCTGGGTGCCACCCAGCTCCCCCAGATGGACAAGCTGCCTCTCTCTCTGCGAACTCCTGCTGCTTAAAATGACTATCCGCGGCCCCCTCCATGCCACTACCACTACCCACAGAGCAAACCAGGCAGCCAGCAGAGACGGCTGTCCCCATTTTACAGCCAGGGAAAGAGAGGCAAGCAGAGGGCCTCGCAGACAGTCCCGTGGTGAGCAAGGAAATTCAACTGCAGGTGTGCTGTGGCCACACCTTGCCACCCAGGATGCCTCTGGATTTCCCTTCTCTCTCCATCGAGGTCCGGGAGCTGGGGCCTTGGGTTTGGGGGGGCCGAGTTCAGATCCCAGTTTCGGCACTTCCTGGCTGTGCGACGTCAACCGAACCTATCGGAACCTTGCTGCACTTACCCGTCAGATGGAGACAGTTAAAAGCTTCTCTTGCCCTGACCTGTGTGGCTCAGCTGGTTGGGCTTTGTCCTGCAAAGCAGAAGGTCGCCAGTTCAACTCCTGGTCAGGGCACATGGTTGGGTTGTGGGTTCGGTGCCCAGTGAGGGCACGTACGAGAGGCAACCAATCAATGTTTCTCTCACTCATCAATGTTTCTTTGCCTCGCTTCCTCGCTCCCTTCCCCCTCTCTAAAAGTAAATAAATAAAATCTTCAGAAAAACAAACAAACAAACTTCTTTTCTTCCAGGATGTGCAGGTGTGGAGGGACCCCTGGGCAAGGCACACAAGCTCTTCTGCTGCTGTTCGGTCGCTGGCAGCCCGGAGCCTGGGCCAGCAGCGTAAGGGCACTGAGGGGGCAGGCGGCTGGTTTACAACTTCCCCAGGGTCCTTGGCGCACCTGCCCAGCTGCCCTCCCACCCAGTTCCACCAAGGCCCCAACTCTCCTGGCTTCTGGAGGCTGGTCCCCGCACAAGTGGCCAGACCCTGGGTCCCAGGCTGTAGGGCACTGGAGAGGCCACCTGGCCACAGTGCGTCCTTCCTGAGATGCCATCAGCCTAGAGGCCTCTCATGGCCCTCGGAGTCCTGGAAAGCCTCCCCCACCATGTGCTCCCTCCCTCAAGGTCCCAGGCCCCTCAGAGGAAGAAAGAAACCCCCAAGCTACAGCTCCTTTGGCTCATAAAATGGATCTTTCTCTGGGTCTTTTGGTGGAATAGTCTATTTTTAGCATCAAAGAGCTCTGCTAGGGGCTTAGACCTGCTGAGGGACCAGCTTCGCAAGACCACAAACCCAGTGGAGGCCGGCACTTCTTTTGGGGTGGGGCTGGAGGGCAGCCACCCACGGGCCTGCAGGGCGGGAGGGGCCTCCAAGGGCCAGACTCAGGCCCTGGGCTCCTGCCTGAACGTTCAGGGAGCCCTCGTTTGGGCCCAGGCCAGTGCCTTGGTTCCCTCCGCCCCCGTTTCCTCTCGGTGCATTTTCCCCATAAACCGAATAATAATAACCATAGCGAGAACCGTGAACTGGCACTCACCATGTGCCAGGCACTCTTCCAAGGACCTCACATAAATTAACTCACTTCATTCTCGCAACAATCTGATCTTTTAACAGATAAGGAGTCTGAGACTCAGAAGTTAACTGACTTGCCCAGGTCAGCTCAGACAGGGTGGCGCAGGGTTGGAGCCCAGGCACTCCTTTTTATCCTGATTTCATCTCATTTCACAGCTAAGGAGACAGAGGCTCAGAGTTGCTCAAAATAACCTAGGTCCCAAAGGGCGGGGCCAGGGTCCCTGCCAGGTCTGTCTGATCCAGGATCTTGGGCCTGAACATTCACCCCTACTGACCTCTGGGAGTCCAGGGCACAGCACCTGTGACCTCAGCCAATTCTCCCAACAGAAGGTGCGCGTGTGTGCACGTGTGTGTGCGTTCTCCCACTGCCCCTTTGACCGAGGGGGAAACCGAGGTTCCAAGAGAAGAAAGGACGCTCCTGACGTTGCAGAGCTGGGGAGTGGTGGAGTTGGGACTGAATCCCCTCTGCTGGAAATCCTGAAGCCTTTGCTGGGTCTCAGTCCCCGTCACCTCCAGCCCCTGCTGCTTTCCTGGAGGGGGCTGGGCCCCAGGAGAAGCACTAAGTGGGTTGAACATTTTAAAAAATGATTTAATGTTTCCCCTCCTCTCCATCTCCTTCCCTTTCTGTCTTTCAATCATAATGACCCTGTTTGCAGGGGTGTGCCGGCCAGCAAATTTGCTGAGCCAGGCAAAAGGAGGGGGGTGTCATTATGTGGTTGGGAAATGGTGGGGCGTTTTGTACGCCACCGACCTAGCATCCCAGGAATCTCAGCAGCCCTCAAGAAAATTAGAGAATTAGCTACCACACAGGGCTATGGCTTCCTTGTCGCGGGGTGTGTGTGCCTTTGTTGACTTTAAACTAGGACGCCTTAAGATCTGCACAGAAGAAGCCGCATTGCAGGAACAGGAGCTGCCTATGGTAAGGAGAGAGCCCTGGCTCATGAGAAGGCTCAAGCCAAGGCTGACACTTGGGAGAACTAGGCTCAGAGAGGGGCAGGAACTTGCCCCAGGCCACACAGCTAAGGCCAAGCTCCCTATCACATAACTTGTGGCCTGATGCTCTTCCCAAGGCGCCAGGCTCCACAAGTAACTTGCTGTGTGAAATCAGACCAATTCTTTTCCCCTCTCTGGGTCATTTTTCTTCATCTGAAAGGAGGGGGTGAGATTACTGTCTTAGTTTGGGTTTCCGCAAAGACAGACCTGAGTCTAAGGAATAAGGGGTGAGCAGTTTATTTGGGAGCCTATCCCAGGAAGCAGGGGTGAGGGAGGGGAGGAAGTGACACAGGAAAGGGAAGGCAGCCCATACAAGGTGCGGGAGCGAGCAGCTTACCGCTGTGGGCAGCTGGAGCTCCGCCCCTTGTGGCCCCTCTGAGGCACTGGGTGGGGCCCCACAAGAAATGCGGCCCCGGGACAAGGTGGTGGGGTCTGTACCCACTAACCCCACCTGTCATTGGTTGTGGGTTGTTCTAGGAATGATGACTCTATCAAAATTCTAGTCCCTGCCCTTGGGCAAAGCTCAGAGGGCCAGAGAACACCCTCAGGCCAACCCGCCCTTTCGGGGAACTTGCTATTCTATTCAGGCAGGGTGCTTGTGTGGCTTCTAAGGTGTCTTTTGGCTCTGATAGGTGAGGGTCCATCATTTCACAAGCATTTCATCAGAATCATCTTTCAACCCTCTCAGCGGCCATGCTTCCAAGGGAAGCCATGTGTTGGCCTAGTAAGTGGGGTACAAAACCAGCTCCTCACTACTTGTGCGGGGGCCACCCCACTCACACTTCAGCATGTTGGCCATTGGGTTTTTAAATGGTGTTGTTGGAACCCCTGGGAGGCAGTGCCTTGGGGCGCCCCTGAGGAGGGAGATGCCAAGGAATGGGCTGCATGGAGGGAGGGGGACACTGCCCTCTCCACTGCTTCTGCCAGAGAAGCCTGCCTCGTTTGTGTTTTCATTTTAGCTTTTTTTCCCATCAAAGTTATAGTTAAAGTCTCATAGTTTAAATAGTCAGATTTTTTTATAAGGCCCTCCTTACCATTCCTCTGGGAAAATCACTTCCAACTCTTTTAACTGTTTCTTCTAGTATTTACTCTATTTCTCCAAATAACGTGCTTACCAGGCTCACTGCCATTTTTCACTCCGAGGTGCTACTATTGACCGTCCACCAGGGAAGAGGATTTGGTTCCTTTCGCCCAGCCCTCTCTTCACCATGCACCCTTTCTATCCTCGCGGGGTTGTGGTGCTTCAGGTCAGACTAACTGTTAACATTTACCTTTTCCCCGTTGGAGAAATATTCTCACAGCTGAATCATAGGTTCAACTCCGACCCATTTCCTTGATCGCACAGCTTTTTGCTTTTCTTGGAGCTGTAATTTGTTTAGCTTTTCACTTCCATGATTTTCTGTGTACTTACCACTCACTCATCCCCAAACTGTCCGGTAGTTGTCCAAATGTCCTATTAGGAAATTCAGTCACGTCAGGTATTCTGTTAATTTCTTCTTTTTGGGGTCATCCTTCCTGCAATTCCCTTACCAGCTTCAGTCTGGACTGGCTTCTCTCCAACCTACTGCTCAGCTGTCAACCTGGGGTGACCCCCCTTCACTGTCTTCCTGAGGTTCTTTTTGCCCCCCTCTTACATTGGAGCCCTTGTTTCCTGGGTTCCTTCTTAGTTTACCTTCTTGTTTTGATGAGGCACATCTTCCAGAAGCTTCCTAAGAAAGGAAGTATAGGAGGTAGATTTATTTGTGAGCTTACTACATTTGATGGTATCTTTAGTTATACGTCATGGGTAGTTTGGCTGGGTATAGAAATTGTGGCTGAAATAATTCTTCCTCCTCAAAGGTATTTTTCCATTGTCTTCTTGCTTCTTGTGCTGTTGATAGGTGTGAAGACATTCTGTTCTTAATTGCTGAAAATAGCTTATTTTTTCTCTCTCTCTAAAAGTTTTGATGATATTTTTGTGTGTGTGTCCCACGTGTTCCAAAATTCCACAATGAGATGCCTTTGTGTGAGCCTGTTCTCATCCACGGTTCTGGACATTCGGTCAGTCCTGTGAGCTGCACAGTCACGGTTATCGGTCCTGGGTGGTGTTCGTGGATTTCTTCTGTCATCATTTTCTCTCTTTCTTTTTCACTACCCTCTCTTTCTGCTGAGACTTCTAAAACCCTGAATAATTTAAGATTCTAATAAACTCTAAAATTCTTATTCTTTTTGTTGTGTATTTCTTCGTACTGTTTTTTTATAATCTCTGGGGAGAAAATGCCTTTATCTATTTCTTTTAATGTCTCTATTGAGTTTCTCATTTTTGCTATAATAATCTGAATTCATACTTGTTGGTTTTCTAGTTATTATATTGCTAACTCCCTTTCTTATTACATAGATGCAGTCCTTCTTCCTCTTACCTCTCTGAAAATATAAATGATAGAATTTTTAAAAAAGATTTCATCTCCCTGCCTAGTGTGTTTTCTTTAATGTACTTTTTCCCTTTTATTTTGTCATCTTTCCTGGTAGAGACTTTCTTCATATGACTGATGCTCCTTGGCGGTCGGCCCTATTTAATAGCAGGGTACTGAACTCTGGAAGCTGTGCGATTGTGTGGGACTGCCCAGCTCTGGACCTCGGAGAAGAGGTCTGGCCAGGTCATGTACTCAGTCAGAATCTCCCCTTTTAGCTCCGATTCCCTGAGTAGACTCTTCTAATCTGCTTGGAAGGTGTTGGACTGGCTGCCGATGTTCTGGGGCAAGAGGGTTGAAATTGCCTGCATGTTACGTTTGCTCAGACATTTATTCACAGTGCAGCAGCCTTTACCTTTTATGTGACTGGCCACCTGCTGTCCAGAGACCCTCTCTCTCAAAAAAACCCAAACTTTAAATATTCTTCTGGAGGGGAGAGCATCTGGGGCTTCAAGTGCTTCCTGTAGACTTTCTAACATCCCTCTCACTCTCAGCCATTTCTTCACCCCATTTGAAAATGTCTCACACTGTCAATCACTCAGTCTTGGGCAGGTTTGCTGAGTTACTTCCTGGCTTTCCCCATGGCTATGTCTGTGGGGTTCGCGTCTCTCAGGCCGTCCAAGTCAGTGGCTTCTCATACAGATGCTTTCCAGGTCCCTGCGCTCTGTCTCTGTTGCTGTCCCCTCGTCCTTGCTGACCTCGTAGACTTATGCCTTAAAAACACACCGCCAGCAGCCGTCCACCAGCAACAAGTCTTTACACCACAGGTGGGGAGCAGAGGTGAATGCACGCCTTCAACACACCCCTTTCTGCTTTCGAGATTGTGGGGAAGATTTTGCCTGAAGTAAGGACTCCAGGATATGTCTTGGTTGTGTTTGAGAAGACTCCATTTTTAAAAAGGTGAATTCTCCCCAAATTGATTTATAAAATATATTAGCAATTCCAATTAAAACCCCAACAGGACTTTTTTTTAAATAGAACTTGACAAACTGTTTCTAAACTTTATGTAGAAGAATAACTGGCCATGAGAAGCCAAGGCAATTCTGTAAGAGAGAAGCAAGAAAGGGTGGGCGTAGGGCTGGGGTTACCCCACCCAATATTGGGATCCAGAATGTGTTATAGTCATAAAGTCAGAGAGGGACCTGCATGAGACTATACAACTAGGCCAATGAAACAGAATAAAGAACCCAGAAGCTGATGCCCCTGAAAGGGGGCACCAGTCAGGATCCTACAGGAAACAGGTGGTCCCCTCAAAGGTCCAACTGGGGAGCATTTAGTGTACTGGCTCTTTGTGGATGCGTGGGCAGGGTTAAGGGAGCCGCAGGGACGCTGATGCACCCAGATCCTACAGCAATGGGAAACCATCACCACGTGGTATGGGAGCTCAGCTACTCTCGGAGGGGGGCGGACTCAGCGAGGAGAAGCAGGCACAGTCCAGCCAATGGCTGGCCCAGGGGGGTGGGAGCACCTCCTGCAGTGCCTCCCCCTGGCTGAGCCAGAGGGGAGGCAGAGACCAGGCGAGGCCCGCCATAGGCATCAGCCTGCAGGTGTACAGAGCAGGTAGAGAAAGGTGCAGAGCATATCTGAGGGGGCAGGGGTGGAGAATAACTGATACCTATGGAAACAGCCACTCAGAGGTCCCACAGACAACACAAATGTCACAGCTCCTGAAGAGACTTCGTCAGCTCCCCCTTCTCCTTCCATGAATGGCACTGCCATCCACTTCGTCACCAAGCTGGATCTTGGGCACTCTCTACTCTGGGTTTACTATTTAATTTACCTTCACAATAATCCTCATACTGCCTCTGGTCTGGTGGGAGGAGCTGCTGATCCCAGCTGACAGGAGGTGGGGTCAGTGCCCTGCTTCAGCATTCGCCCTCCCGTTCCGGGCAGAACTGCCCGGTCTTCCCCCAGCCTGTCCCCCCAGCTCAGCCTTCCAGACTGCGTGTGGCGTCTCCGTGACTTTGACCCTCCTGCCTGCCCCTGCACTGCTCCCTGTCCGGGAGCAGTCACTCCACGAAACCCTGCCTCCTCCAGGCCCCCTGCCCTCTTCACGGTTCTGGCCACTTTTGTTCCTATGCCCAGCCCCCTCCACTGGTCTGTGAGTTTCCACAATAGGAAGTGTGTCGTGTGTCTGTGTGTCCATGTGTCTGCCAGAACAAGCATCCATGAACATTAGTTGAATGAATGAATATACAATTGGATGAGCAAATAAGGAACCAAATGAATGCCCCTGCTTTTCAGAAACACCGAAGAAAAGGGAGTGCGGGTAGTTGGACTTGACATGCATGTCATCGACTCAACAGTTACGTGTGTGTTCTTATGATGGGTCACACCCCATGCTGGTGCTAAGGATACAGCAGTTAACACAACGGATGTGACCCATGTCCTACTGGGACTTAGCATCTGATGGGGAAACAGACATTCAATAACAACTTTGTAAATAGTTATTTTAGTCATGAAATTCTTCACAGACGCAGTGACTTTCATCCATGAATCGGGAGTGGTGGCAACACAAGTGCAGGGACAAGGTCTCGGCGGAGTGGACCTGGCGGAGGGAACGGCACGGGCCAAGGACTGGAGGAGGGCAAGAGGCTGGCCTGGCTGGGGGGCTGGAAGGAGGTGGCTGTGGGCCGCAGGGAGAGGAGCGACTGAGCAGGTGGTGGGGCCTGCCCTCGGTGGGTGGTGGGGGGTGTTGAAGGCAACAAGAGAGGTAGAATTGATAAGTCTCCGAGGGGAGATATGACACGGTCAGATTTGCATATTTTAAGTTCCCTTTGGAGAGTGAGTTGAAGGGGGACTGAGAGCTGGGGTCCCTAGGCTTATGGCCCTTCACAGGGCCTGGTTGCCACGGACCCTCAGAAAATGGTCCTGTCCCTGGCGTGGAAGGTGCCCTCCAGGTTTCTTCAGGCATTGAGGGGAAGTTGCCCGTCCCCCATCCCCAGCTCCCACCCCCACCCCTGCTCCTCCTGCAGAGTTTGATTCCCCCCTTTCAAGGAAACAGATCGGAGGGGCTGAAGCTGCCTCCTTGAGGCCTGGGGCAGGAGGGGAGAGCTGACAGGTGCAGGGTGAGCTCTGTTCTCCCTGAGCCCTACACTTCACCTTTGTGTGCCTTATCCCTCGTCCTTGGTGGGGTGGGAGTGGGAGTGGGGGCTGCTCCACTGGCCTGATCCCTGAGCCTCCCCTGTACCTGGACTCTCTGCCCAGGCCCGGGACTAAACCCTTCCTCCTCTCCCTGTAGTTAGGATCACCTTCCTCCATAGTTACAAAAGTAACACATGTTCAATGTTGAACAGTTGAAAAGACTACAGAAAAAATTTCAAATTACCCCAGTTGTATTACCATGCAGAATTAAATACTGTCAATATTTGGTCGTGTATCTTTCTCTTGAGTCAATGTCTGTCTTTTTCTCTCTCCTTCTTTCTCTCCCCAAATGTCACTACTGTGCCTAAATTTTCATGAACCTTCTTCCATATGGATAGATACTGTTCTTCAATGGGTATAATTACCTGAAATACAAGGTCTGCCTGGAAAAAGTCCAACCATTGTTAATATAACGAGAACAGTTTGCATGACAAGGAGAGGGGACTATAATGTGTGCACATGAACAGTGGTGACCTCACTGTACCAGTCCACGGGGGTGGTAGATGCTACTGACTGAGCATGTGCACTGGGAGGCCATCTCATTCAAAATGACTGAGCAAGTAGAGCAATGAATTGCATCAAACTTTGCATTAAACTTGAATATTCCTCCATGGAAACTACTCAGATGATTCAGAAGGCCTCAGCTATGGGCAACTAGTGGCTGGCAGCTTCATCACAACAATGTGCCCACTCGTGCATCATGTCTCATGAGAGAGTTTTTTGGTGAAACATCAAATCACCCAGGTGACTCAGCTCCCCTACAGCCCATATTTGACACCCTGCAACTTCTGGGTTTTCCCAAAACTAAAACCATCTTTGAAAGGGAAGAGATTTCAGACCATCAATAAGATTCAGGAAAATATGATGGGGCAGCTGATTGGAAAAACTGCATGAGGTCCCAAGGTGCCTCCTGTGAAGGAGATTGAGGCATCATTGTCCTGTGTTCAGTGTTTCTTGTACGTTCTTCAGTAAATGTCTCTATTTTTCATATTACATGGCTGGATTCCTTCTGGATGGACCTCGTACACTAGCTTCAGGAGGTCCGGGGACCCCAGAAAACCTCAAGTAAAATTATCTGAAAGATACAGTTTCCCTGGAGGGAGTCTCCAGCTTTTACAAAATTCCCAAAGGAGCCTAGGGCCCAGGTAAAGGTTCAGACGCCCTCCTCCGCCCTCTGGCCGAGGCCAGTGCTGTCCAGGAGCGGGAGTCAAGGCCTGACACCGGACAGTGCCTGTGAGGAAGAGGATGAGACGGGTTCCAGAGGCACTTGAGAAGCGGCGTCGAACGAGCCAAGAATGACTCTGGGTTTGCGGCCTGGAGACTGGGCAGAGGGGGGTGCGGAGCACGGGGGTAGAGCCTGTGGTGGAGGGGCGTGGCCGAGCCTCTAGGAACATGCTGTCCCCACATCTGCGTTCTCCCGAACCTTCTCCCGTGTGGGTAGGCACTGCTCTCCAGCCGGCATTCTTACCTGGAGTGCACGAGCTCTGGAGACTGTGGAGCCCAGAGGTGTGAGGGGTCCAGGGTAGCTTGCCTGTGTGAGAAGGCCTCCCGGAGGAGGTGTCCAGCAGGTGGGTGTACAGCTCTGGAGCCCAAGAGAGAAGGCAGAGATGTGGGCATCCCCTGCCCACACAAGGCTGTGGAAATGTTGGGGTGAAGAGACCGGACCAAGGGCAGGAGGCTGGGGTGCACCAGCCTGAAGGGTGAGGGAGAAGGTGAGCTTGGAAAGATGTCTGACTGGGAATGTAGCGGTGGATCCAAGGGAAGGTTTGGAAGAAAGGTGTCACCAATGGGGGTGAATGCTGCAGAGAGATTCTGAGATGTGACCACTGGGTTTTGGTGACCAGGATGTTTCAGTGATTCATCAGGTGCAATTTCAGGTGAGTGGGGAGAGGGGCAGCAGAAGCCAGACCATACTCATTTATCCACTCATGAATTCACCAGTTTATTCATTCTTTCAGACTTGGGGCTGAGAGACAAATGGCCCTCCAGAAGCGAAGGGCTGGACAGGTTGAGCGGGTGTGACCAGGAGACTGGTGAGGGGTCACAGGGAGGGTTTGGCCCAGAGCATCAGAGGGTTCAATAGGAGAAGAGGGAGAAATTGTCTGGGGCGGCATCTGGAAACAGCCTTGACAGTGGAGAGTAGACGGAGAGGTAGCCTCTTCTGGAGGACTGCATGGAGGCAGTGTCCCCTGGGAAGAGCCAGGTTTGGGGCAGGTAGGAGGTGAAAAACCATTCCCTGAAGATCTCGAATCTTCAGGCAGCTGGTGAACCTTGCTCTGTGGCAAGGTGAGGAGAGGGGCTGGAGGCACAGGAAGCTCCAGTGACTGGCAGGGGGACCCTGGGCCAAACTTTGGCAGAGATTGCTTTCAGGAGTCCCAGGGCCCTAATCTGTCCCTTACTCTGCCTGATTCTTCCTGCTTCCTCTCCTCCAGAATCCCTGTGTGTTTCCATCCTTCTCCACCAGAATCCATTCCCAGAGAAGAAGAGAAATGCCTTCCCTTTGAGGCCTGGCGGACCACAGAGCTATCTTCCCAGCCGCCCTCCACCCCCCTCCCCATTCTGGCAAATGAACAAAGCAGGCATTAGGCTGACGGGGAGACAGCTGACATGATTTGGTTTTAGGCAGTGGGGTGCAGAGGAGAGAGAAAGATCTTTCCAGCATTGCAGAGCCAGCTACTATAACAGTGTTAGGGGCCTGGCCCGGATGTAATTTTTGGGCCTGTCACTCTTGGTGGCTCAATAATGGCGGCCTAGTACACCCTCAACCCCAGCCCCAACTGAGGCTACAATAGCATTTCCAAGGCAGAACAGCCAGAAACAAGAGAGAAATCAAGACACTTCCCTCATCTGCTCTGTCAGCTCTGTACATTAAGGCACATCAGATAAGCATCTTGTCTTCTATGTGGTCGAGGTGTCAGACAGGCCGGCCGCCATCTGCTTCCCTCCGTGGTTCTCACTCCTCGGCTGGGCCTCAGGGAAGCCAGGGGAGGGCAGGGGAACATGACAGACACTCTCTCATGGAGCCTGGGCTGGGGTGGAACCCTCAGCCCCGTTGCAGCCCCAGAGGATGCAAAATGCCTGGTTCTCTCCTGGGCTTCAACCTCTCGCGGCTCCCTAGGGCCCACAGCCTCACCTCCACGCTCCTCGCCTGGAGCCTGAGGCCTTCGGGGCAGTCCTCCTGCTGCTTCTCACCACGCACCTCCCTCGCACTGGCCAGGATGGAACACGCTCTGCACTTTTCAACCTCCAGATCATTATCGCAGGGATTTCTCCTCCCGGAAGTCCCTCCCTGCCTCCTGCCCTCGTCTGAATCCTGCTCAGCCAGCTTCAGTGCCCTTCCCCCTGAGGTCTCTACCTGCCAACCTCATCTTTCTGTCCTTTCTGCAGCTGAGAGGTCAGTGTCTGCTTCTGTCTGTCCCTCGGGCATCAGTGAATGTTTTCATTGAATGTTCTACCCTGTTCAGAGATAGCTCACATGTGTCAAGCACCTAACTACAGGCAGGTCTTACATTGCACATAGTTGGCCTCCTTAAATCTGCATGATGATGTGGTGATGTCTGTACCACTGTTTCCATCTTCCATGTCAGGAAACTGAGGCTCAGAGAGGTGAAAGAACACCCCCCCCGCCCGCCCCAGTCACCCAGCCAACAAGGACCAGAGTTGGGATTACTCTGAGACCTTCCTGAGTTCAGAATCCGGGCATTTCTACTTCACGCTTTCCCTTTAGCTGGAACACCCTGTGGGTCTCCTGCCGAGTGGGGTCTTAGAGGAAGCAGAAAGGAGTGGTCTGCTGTTTCCATGCTGACTTAGATTTCAACCTATTCTTTTCCTTTATTATTTTTTCTTGTACCAAAAGAAATGTGTCCTCTGGTCTGACTTTCAAATCCAGTGCTCTTTCCAAGACGCTCCATTGCCTTTGTTCCAGGTGGAGCCCTGGAGCCAGAGAAGGACAGGAAAGTCGCCTGGTTCATCCCCCTGCCTGCAGGCAGGACTCCAGATTATTTCAAGTGATAGAAACCCAACTGGGATGGTTAATATCCTGTGTCGACTGGGCTAGGTGACAGTACCCAGGTATTTGGTCAAACACTGGTCAAGGTGGGGCTGGGGAGGTAGTTTTTAGATGGGATTAACATTTAAGTCAGTAGCCTTACAGCAGACTGCCCTCCAGAATGTGGGTGGGCCTCACTCAATCAGTGGAGGCATTAAGAGAAAAAAAGACCGACTTCCCCTGAGGAAGAGAAAATTCTACCAGCAGACTGCCTTTGGACTTGAGCTGCGACATCAGCTCTTCCCCGGTGTCCAGCCCGCTGACACGTCCTGCAGACGTGGGACTTGCCAGCCTGCACAGCAGGGTCAGCCGATTCCTCAAAATCAGTCCTCTGTCTGCTCCTTCCGCTTTCCTGCGCGTTGGCTTCATCCACGCACAGGGTCTCCTCAGGAGGGGCAAAGAAAGCGGCCAGCAGTTCTGACATTGTCTGAGCTTAGCAACCATAGAAAAGGAGGGTTTAGAAAATAGTAATTCAGCGGAACTTCAGGGGTTGACACTCATTGGCTTGGATCAGGGCATGTGACCGTTCCGGAGCCAACCGCTGAGACTCCGATGGGCCTGCAGGCCGGGTGGCCCTCCTTTCTGTGGTCTGACCGTGATTCCTACAAGCTTGCTTGCTTCCTGCCTTGAGGCAGATCCAGGGAACTGAATCAGCCTGAAATCAGAACTGCGGATCTGAGGGAAAGGCAGCTAGTGTGAAGGAGTAGAGGATTCCTTCAAACAGGGTCAGGGTGGAGCCAAGCTTTAAACACGCCTTTGGAGAGCAGTTTGGCTGAAACTGAAATCTCAGGGGAACTGGCTCAGGACTCCTCCCCACCCTTCATGGAGCTCAGGAGTCCTTTGGCTCCTGCCTCTGCCCAATGCTTGAATTCCTTTCATAGCAGTCTCAAGTGCTTTTATACCTCCAGTGACAGGGGCCTCATTATCCAGGAAGGCAGCTCACGCGTTTGTTGCTGGCTCTAACTGAAAGTTCTCCCTCAGGTCCACCTGAAGTATGGCTCTGTACCTTTGCTCATCAGTCCCATGTCTGCCCCTACGTGCTTCCTGTCCTGCCCCGTTCTCCCTTCCTGACCCAGATTGGCACTGCACTAATCCCTCATGCACACCATGCTCCTCCAGGCCTCCGAGTCAGCAATTCTACCAGCTGTTCTCAGACGCTGAGCTGGGCACAGTACTCATGTTATTTCATGTCCCTCTCTTTGAGCTGGGCACTATTGTTGTATCCATTTTATGGAGGAGGAAACTGAGCCCCAGAGATGTGAAGGAGTTTGCTTAGGGTCACCCGACTAACATGGGGCTTAGTAAGAGGACTTTATTTTTACTCCAAAGTCCATGTTCTTTTTGCTACTGGGCTACCCTGCCTTCAGCTGGCCCTCAAAATAATGTGGTTTCGAAAAGTCCCTGCTGTTCTTGGAAACTTTCTTCTGGTCATGGTCCAGTAGATAAAAGTTTCTCAAAGTGGGGTGCCCAGGACTGAATGGTGATGGTCAGGGTTCTTGCAGCTCCATATTATGGAAATAACTCTCAAGCTGGATCTATTATTGTCTCACAGAATTAAACATTCCAGGGAGATACAGCTTCAGGTATGGCTGGACCCAGAAGCTCAAACGCCATTATCTGAATTCAGACTTATTTTCCTTCTGCAGCTCTCCAAAATGCCATTCTCTCTCTTGGCCTTATTTTCAGACAGGCCTGTCTCCTTAGTAGCCTTGAGAAACCAAACTTTTGCATTTTATCTGTTTAGCTATCCCAGGAGAAAGAGCTCCCCCTTTTCATAGTTCTAGGCAAATTCTCGGGACTGGTCCTCTTTGACTTGGCTTGGGTCATGAGCTCTCACTTAAACCAATGGCTAGATGCAGAAGCCAGTGCTCTAACTGGCCAGGCGTGAGTCATGTGCTCATCTCTGGGGCTGGGAAATGGTGTCATTTCCATCCAAACCACATGGACTAAAAGTGTATGTGTGGTATTTAGCGGGGAGGGGCGTTCCCCAAAGAATAAGGGTGCTGTTTTCAGAAGAAGTGAGAGCTTTGGGCAGCAGGCACAGACACAAAGGTGCACTCACGAACCAAACCTTCCCTGTTGTCGGGGCCTGGGGTATGTGTGAGCCTGGCAGGGGAGAATGTGACTCTCACCTCCTTCCTCTGGGAGCCCTACCTTCAGGGATGCAACCAAAAATTTCGGTGTCAATTTTAGCAGCCATGTCACCCAGTCAATGCGCCTCCAAGTTCCAGTGCCCTGCCTCACATTCCACAGCTCAGGCCAGCCTCTTCCTGCTGCACACTGGGCTCAAGTCCAGCACTTACACATGGACCCCTCTGACATTCTGTCTTGTTACGCTCAGACAAAAGCCCCACATTGGCTGGGATATTCGCCTGTCTTATTCTCTCTGGTCTCCCCAGCAGCAGAACAGTGCCAGCCCATATTGACACTCTGTGAATGTCTGTTGAATGAATGAAGGAACTCCAGCTCGTGGCTCCAGCCAGGTGCAACAATGTGGCCACTTTGGGCCTCTGTTAGCTTGGTCCCTCCCTGTCAGGTTGCATATCACAGTTGAACACCAGCAACTGCCACGTGCCAAGCACAGGCCACACACTTCACGCCCACCATCTCCTTACTCACCCAGCCCTCAGAGCCCCGTGAGGCAGGTGTGACTTTCTTCTTTGGCAAAGGAGGGGCTCAGAGGGGGTCATCCAATTTACCCTAGGTCACACAGTCAGGGTATGCAGGGAGATGATCTGAACCCACACAGAGGGACAAGGCTGGACCCCTACCCCACGTGGCTGCCAGTGACAATCATGGCAAACATATATTGCGTGTCCACTGCGTCAAGCATCATACTAAGGGCTTTACCTGTATCATCTCAGTTCTTTATTCTTACACAATTCTGCAGGGTGGATGTTATTCTACCCCATTTAACTGATGAGGAAACCAAGGCTCAGAGAAGGTAAGAGACACGCCCAAGGCCACATGTTGGTAAGTGGCTGAGCTGGGATTTGAACCCAGAAATGTTTGATTCCAGGTTCTTCACGGCCACCCCAGCGGTGTCCCCCCACCATGCTACAGCTGACCCTGATCTGATGCCAACAGGCACTGCTCCAGGCACTGGGACACAGCCAAATCCCCACGGCCTGTCAGGTGGACAGCATCCCTGCCCTCACAGACAACACAAGTCGGCGGGTCAGAGAGAACTAATGAGCCCCAAAGCCCAAATGAGAATGTGATGTGTCAGATGGTGCAGAGCGTCGGAGAGGAAACGACATGCAGGTAAGAGGACTGCGGGTCACACGGGAGTCAGGAAAGGCCTCTCTGATGAGGGGACATCTGAGCAGACACCTGAGTGACATGAGCATGTGCGCTGTGCCATGGGATCAGGAGGAAGGGCTTTCCAGGCAGAGGAACAGCACGTGCAAAGGCCCTGAGGTGGGAGCTGGCTCGCTGTGTTCCAGGGACAGTGAAGAGAGCAGGGGACCAGAGTGGGAGAGGGGGAGGGGGAAGGGGAGGTGGAGAGTGACGCAGGCCAGACCGTGCAGGGCCTGAAGCCCATGAAGAGGATTTTGTCTTCTCTTTCCCGGGTGGTGGGAGCCACTGCAGGACTTTGAGCCGAGGAATGGCCTGATCAGACTCACGCTCGGGTGACAGAGCAGCTTGTGGAGGGAGCAAGGAGGAGGGGTGGTCCCTTACAAGAAAACCCAGACAGAGATTGCTGTCAAAGGAAGGGAGAATGGGTGCTGAGGTGTCCAAACCACAGGCATCCCTGGCAGAGGGGCGGCAGCAGCCTGGCTCTGCAGAGGAGGGCTGCCGTGGGGGACAAGGCTGTTCCAGGGTAAGGGAGTGGGTTCTCCAGTGACCACCTCCTCCCTGCTTCCTGCCTCGGCACTCCAGGGCCAACTTCTCCAGGTTTCCTGACCACCTTCCGGCCATTTGGGCTCATTACTTCTGCACGTGCTCTGCCCAGTCCAGCCTCCGGGCCTTTGCTCTTGCCATTTCCTCGCCTTTAGATGTCCTCCTTACCATCTCCACGTGTTGCAATCCCGCCGGCTGGCATAAGGGGGCCATACCACACCGGACCTGGCTGGCATGGGCCTGTCTCCCCCACTGGCCCGTGAGTTCCTAGAGGGCAGGGGAACATGTTGTTTTTCTGCATCCTCATCACCTAGTCTGGGCAAGTATTGACTAAATAATGAATGATGGATGAATAAATTATAATTGAATGATGGAAGGGAGTGGGAAGGAAGGAGGGAGGAAGGGAAGGGCACCCAGTTCCAACGTGACCTTCCTGGGAGCCCCCTGGTTCCCACGTTTCGAAGTCATATGTCATTTATTTCTTAGCATCATTTATGGATGAGCTGCCTTAACCTCTCCTTCCTGGGACTCCAGGAAATACATTGGAATTATCTCTTGCCCCTCCATCCCGTCTCCATGCCCTCTGTGGCATGGTATGCACACAGAGGGCTTAATAACCACTGAAGTGACGTGACTAAAGGCCTTATAGATGTACCAGTGTCCGCCCTCACCAGGAAGACCAGTATTTTTCTACTGAATGAGGGCAGGCTTAAGTCCATCTTTCCATAGCAGGGGAAACCTTAGACATACAGGGGAAGTGAAGACGGCACAGGACAGCCTCCTAAGTTCTCCGAGGGAGGAAGGGCATATACGCTGGGCACCTGCTGTGTGCAGGTGCTTCGTTTAGACTCTATTTACCCAGTAGCCCTGTGAGATGGGCATCAGTACCCATCTCAGTTTCTCTACCTGCACAGGTAGAGAAACTGAGGCTCGGAGAGGTGGAGTAACAAGACCAAGGTCCCCTGTTAAGAAGCATGGCTGGAGGTGGACCCCAGGCAGTGGTATGCTGGTAGTAAACTGGCTCCCAAACAAACCAACAACAAAAAAAAATAAGCTCTGATTTGCAGTGTTTGCCAATTCCTATGGTGTAAATACTCCTCCCAAGGCCAATTTCAAGCTACCAACAACAGGCCTGCAAAACTCCCAAATATTTCTCAACTGCCTCCTGCAAGCTCGCAGCAGCCAGCACGAGCCCTCTCCAGCACACCACCGAAGGTCTGTCTGACTCCCAGGTGACAGTCCCCACCTGGTGGGGTGTGTCTGACCCCCAAGGGAGGAGGGAGGACAGGCTGGTGGGGCTGAGATGGGGGCGTGGAAGGCCCCGCGCTTCTCTTGGTCTCGCTCACTCTGCTGTCTACTCTGCCGTCTACTCCTGATACTTTCCCACACTGGGTCCCCCTCCCAGAAGCCTCTCTGCTTGGTCTGTCTTTCTGATTCTTTGTCCCTCTGGTATGTTTTCCCTCCCATTTCTATCTGCAGGTTTCTCTACCTCTCCTTTTCTTGAACTCTCCCTCCCTCTCAGGAAACATTTCAAAGCCTGTTTAAAAAAACAACACCGTGACTGACTTTACAGGTTTTTTTCCCCTCTTCTTGAGAACAGGACGTGAGAAGGCCAGGTTGAATTTCCTGTGTGAAATGATGTGTGGGGTTTCTGAGCAAAACAAGGGTCAGGCTGTGGTCCTGAAGGAGCCCAGGCCAAGGTCATCTGGGATCAGGCCTCCGACAGTGCCGCCCGTGGGGTGCCTGGCCGCTCCCGCACACACTCCCTGGGGTGTGGTTCTGGACCTGTGCTGGGACAGAGCAAGGATGGACACAGAGCATTCCACCCTGCACTGCGGTTCTGCCACAGTCAGTCCAGCCCTCGCCAGTCCAGGCCCTGCTCCACCTCTTCCCACTGTGGGTGCGGCCCGGGGCAAACCTCTCTGCCTCTCTGAGCCTCAGTTTCCTCACCAGTCCCCTGGGGACGATGAGGCCGGCTCCAGGGTTTTGCTAGTGAGACTGAGTGGAGGTAGCGCACCCAACAGAGTGCCTGGCAAGTAGGTGGTGCTGAGGTGACATCAGTAATCTGTCCAGCAGGGAGGAAACAGAAGGGAGGTGTTCTGTGCAGGGGCTCACTGAAGTCCACGGCCTTGGGCGAGTTCCTAAACCTGTCCGTGCCTCAGTTTCTTCACGTTAAAGTGGAGCTGATAACTGGACCTACCACACAGGGGTTTGCATGAATTCGGTGAGTTAATACATGTAAAGTTCTTGAAACAATGCCTGCTACATAATAAGTACTTAACGTCAGCTGTTACTATTAATTCACACATCCCCAGCAGCCATTCAGCGTCACAGAACACTGACATTTTCCGGTTATATTTAAGGAGGCCTGTGATGGGGACAGTCCCCAGAAATTTTCCCTTCACAAGACATCATCGGGAGTCTCTGAACCTCTCTGTGCTGCCTCGTCTGCCGACTGCGGGTAGTAACCGTCCCCACCTGATAGGGCGTGTCTGCGCAGCCCTGGCCAGTGCTGGAAAACAATGGTGATGATTATTCTTTCTCTTCCTGGTGGCTCGGATTCCCCGTGCCCTGAACACTAGGGTGTTGTCTCTCTGTGCCACATCCTGACCGGGGTGGCCCGGTTCCTGGGGCTCAGAAGGACCTGGCCACGCCCCCACGTCCAGGGGGGCAGCTGACGCAGACCTGGCCACCCAGGGCTTCCCTGATTGGTTTGTGGCTGGGCATGTGACCCAAGCTGGGCCAATGAGAGCCCAAACCTCTGTCCAGGTGCAGGAACCCAAGCAGGCTGACCTTATTGTGCTTGGCATTGTTCTAAGCAAGTTTGTGTATGATTTTGTTGATGCTTCTCAGTATTATTCTCCCCGTTTTACAGGTGGAAACAGGAGTCGAAAAGCCTCATTTGTGCCACTGACTCCCTCTGTGATTCAGAGGAGGTCCTCTCATTTATTTTCCCACAGTTACTTACATGGCAAGTACTGGGGAATAATAGCTGCTACCATTTATTGCCCAGTGCTGCTCTAAACACTTAACATCCAAGAGATATGCTATTATTCCCATTTTACTGGTAGGATAACTGAGGCACCAAGAGTTCACACAGAAGAGAATGGTAGAGCTGTGATTTGAAACCAGGGGTCTGATTTGTCGTCCGTGCCCCTAAACTACTAACGATACCATCTCTGCTGACCTGGGGACAACATCCTTGCTGTCACAGAGCAAGGGTGGTAGCTCTCGGCCCCTCTCTCTGGTTTCCTAGTTAGCTCTGGCTTTCAGGAGGCAGGAGGAGCTGTGTCCCAGTTCTGGAAACCCCACCACTGGCCTCACTCCCATGTGGTTGCTGCAGGTCTTGGCTCCTCTCTGAGCCTCAGCTTTTCTTTATCAATAAGATGGGTTCTCAGTGAAGATGTTACACATTCTTTTCACCTCCTGAGCTCTTAGCACCCCTCCACCAGCCACCCCTGCCCCATGCTGTCCATTCCTTCCCTCCCCAAAACCTGGTCCCTCCTCTGAAGACTCGCTCTTAGAACTAGTGGGTGTAATCTCCTGGCCTCCCTTCCTTAATGGGGAGAGGCAGACAGCCGGGGCAGGCAGGATCCAAAGGTCCAGGGTTGGTATAGATCCACTGCTCACCAGCCACACAAGCCTGTCTGGCCTGGTGATGGGCAAGGCTGTTGCTATTGATCGGTACTGTCAGCATGGGGAAAGCAGTTGTTTTCCACCAAAGCTGAAATCGATGGAACTCAGCTTAGCAGATGAGGGTGGAGGGCTTGCAGCCAGGAAAGTT
Source organism: Tonatia bakeri (assembly GCA_004024845.1). Lineage (NCBI taxonomy): Eukaryota > Metazoa > Chordata > Mammalia > Chiroptera > Phyllostomidae > Tonatia > Tonatia bakeri. Next base: position 288,560 of record PVIA01000490.1, on the reverse strand, counting down.
ACCCTTGAGTTTCAGAAACAGTTTGCGTGGAGCGTCAGCTGGCATGGCAGGACTGCAGAGCATGCTGGGAAGTCCCAGAGGCCTGGGGTCCCCTTCCCAGTTCAGGGCCACTGAAATGCTTTGATAACTTTCTGCTTCAACTCATTGCTATTCTCCCTCAGCCCTTGAACCTGGTGAGTAAGCCTGGTGATATGAGTGTGACAGCCCTGGGCTGGGGTCATCAACCTGGGTGTAGCCCCAGCTCTGACATTGACTAGCTGTGGTCTTTGGCATGTGTCCCTTCCTCCCTGGAACTCAATTTCCCCAGGGCTCAAAGGAGGAGGTCAGACTGAAGGAGGAGGATAGTCCAGCTCTGCCCTCAGTGACGGTGGTGACAGTATTTCCTCCTGTCGGGGCATGTATCACTTCCCATGTTCATGGGTTCATGGGGTGGGCATGTCCTTTGTGAGGGACATAACTGCACCGTTTCACATCCTGGCCCTTGTATCCCACAGTTGCTATCCCCCTTCTATACATGCTTATGCCCTCCTGGCAAGCTCCCTTCAAAAGGCCTTATGATATCCACCCCCTGCCTCCATCCCTGAGGCCTGCCCATGTCTCCCGAGGAAGCTGTAGCCCCGTGGGGCCAGGGCCTAAGCCCTGGGCCCTTGTGAGGGTGGCGCTGCCCCTCGGGAAGGGGGCTTCGGGAGCTGGGCCTGCAGACAGGGTCCTTACAGTGGTGTTCAGAGCTGGCTCCAGTGTTTGCTGGGTAGAGAACACTGGGCTGATGGGCTGGGCTGGGTCCTGTGCCCTGGGCACACCCTGGTCTCCGGCCCTCGATGAGCTGGGACAGCATTAAGGGTCCTTCCGGGCTGATATTCTCACAGGTGATCTCTCTTCGCTCTCCCACATTGTCTGGAGCCCCCTCCTTCCTCCCCTCTCTGCGGCTGCTCCCAGTTCACATCTCCTGTCACAGCCTGCCTGCTGCATCCTCACGGCCTCCTGACCCGCACCAGCCCTGCTCTTGCCTGCCCCACTCTGTACTTTAAGATGAATCTTTAAAAGCACACATCTGCTTAGATCCTACCCTGCTCCCCAAGAGATAGAGATTAGCCCTCCAGGCAACATCCAAGGCCCTCTGTGCTCTTGCCCAGCCCGCTCTTCCATTCAATCCCCAGCGTTCCCCTGCACGCCTCCAGCTCCCCAGCCTTAACACACGGCTTCCTCTTGGCAAGTAGGACCCAAGCTTTCCCACCTCTGGGCCTTTGCTCTTGCCCCTCCATCTGCCCATAACACCTTTTTTCCTTTTCTTTCTGCCAAAGAACCGTGTCTCTTCTTCAAGACCTGCATGTAGATCATGTCAGCTATGGTCCCAGCTGTGCCCACTCAGAGCTGCCCAGCCCTGGCTATAGCCTCTCCCGCCTTGTGGGCCTGGGTTAGATTCAAGGCGGCCCCCCACAGTAGGGGATCTCTCCATGGCATGAGGCTGCTGTCTCCTCCCAAACTCAGGCCCTCTTCTTCTTCACTCCCCTTGGGCTTGTTTAATATTGGAGAAAAGTAGCTGCTTAATAATATGTTGAGGGCTACTAGGCCAGGGCGCCCTCTCAGGAGAAAGGGACTGGGCTGAATTAAACAGGAATGAGCTGGTTTGGGAGGATTTGTCCTAAACCAGGCAGGTTTGAGTAAATTGGGATGGTCACCTAGTCAGGGTTAGGCTGGATTATCTGGGTTCAGTTGAATTAGTCGAATTGAGTTCATGGGATTGGGCTGGTTAGGAGCGTGGGGCTGGCTCAGTTGGTTTGGACTGGTTAGGGGAAATGGCCTGTTTAGCTGCATTGTGCTGAGTTACTTGGACTGGGAGAACTGGGTTGGCTCAAGCCGCGTAAATTGGGTTGTTTCGCCTTGTTAAGCTGAGCTATCAGGTTGGCTTTGTTTAGGTTAGTTCAGTTGGGTTGGGTAAGTTGGGTTGATTTGGGCTGGTTTGGTTGGATTTGGCTGGTTAGTTGGATTTGGCTAGATTAGCTATGTTAGGCTGCTGAATTGAGGCTTAGTTAGTTTGGGCTGCTGATAGCAAAATGTCATAGACTGAGTGGCTTATACAACAAACATTTATTTCTTGCAGTCCAGGGGGCTAGAAGTCCAAGATCAGGGTGCCAGCAAGGTCAGGTTCTTGGTGAGAAGAGGCCTTCTTCCTGGTTGTAGACAACCATCTTCTTATTATATCCTGGCAAGATTGAGAGAGAGAGAGCTCTGCCTCTTCACCCCCTTGTGGGGAAACTGATCCCACTATGAGGTTCCACCTTCATGACCCAATTATCTCCCAAAGGCCCCACCTCCAAATACCACCACATTAGGGATTTAGGCTTTAACCTAGGAGTTTAAGAGGGGAACACAGACATCCAATCATTAGCAAGCTGGGTTGGCTGAGCTGAGATGGGACAGTTGAGTTGGGCTAAGTAGTCGAGGAGGCTGGACTAGGTTTGTGGAGCAGGGCTACTTGAGGTGGTCCGGTTGGTTGAATTAGGCCTGGTTAGATGGGTCGAGCTCATCACTTGGGTTGGGTTGGGTTGGGTGATTGGTTTCGGTTAGTATGGTCGGGGTTAGTTGGGTAGAGCTGGTGGGATGGGATAGGTCACTTGGGTTTCTAAAACTGGGCTAGCTTAGATAGTTGGGGTTGGTTGGCTTGTCTGGCTTAGGATAGGCTGGCTTGGTGGCTGGGTTACTGGCTGGCCTGGGCTGGCCCAGGTTCCCAGCCGGAGGGGGAATAGCCGCAGGGCTCTGAGTTCTGTTCGCTCTCCAGCGCTGAGCGGGGTGGGTGGGGGGTGGGGGGCGCCGTGGCCACAAATAGCTGTGGGGAACACAAACAGTTTGGTGTTCAAAGACCTCAGTGGTGGCGGCTGTAACTTTCCACACGGCCCCAGCAAGCACGTCTCTAGGCCTCATGTTCGGGCCCAGCTGCTGCTTCCTCTGTTAGCAAACCACAGTGTGGGGGGCGGGAGAGGGGGGAGCATGGGGGCTCCAAGCCTCTCCTTGCCAGGCATCCCCCAGCTTAGACACCAGGTGTTGTCTGAGAGAGAGAGAGAGAGAGAGAGAGAGAGAGAGAGATTGACCCATGGCAGGAATGGCGGGGGAGTATTCCCTCCCTGCACAGAGGTTGTGCCAGGCCTGACAGGGGCGGGTCAGACTGGGAAGGCCTTAAGGAGGCAGGGGCTGAGGTGGGTGATGGTTAAACTACAGGCCTGAGAGAGCTCAGGGGTCCCTGGGACACTGGTTTCTGCATAGCCGTGGTGGGAGCTAGGCTGGCCATACACCTGTTATTCATTCGTTCATTCATTCATTCATTCAAAAAACTATTTCTTGAGCACTCACTAAGTGCAAAGCCTGGCAGGCAGAAGTCAAAGGAAACCGTGAAGGAGATGGCTGCAAAGACAGGCTTAGGCTTCCTGAAGGGCTGTGAGACCCCGCCAGCCCTGGCTTCCTCTCTGCCTCTGCTCAGCCCCTCTGCTCTCCTTTGAAGGCACCCACTGTGAGCAGCTCAGAGCTCTCCTGAGCCCAGACAAGATATACTCTGTGGGCAGAGGTGTGATGGTGGCCAAACCCAGTCAGCGGGCCCTGGCACTCACCACCCAGTGCTCCCCTCCCCCTGCTTACCGTCCCCCCAACCACTTCCCTGCCTCTGGCCTTGCACCACCTCTCACCTTCCCACCCATGCCAGCTGGTCCCTGGGAAGGCAGAGCATCTGAACCCAAGGGGCCTCACAGGTTGTCACACTCTAAGCCCACACTTTAGAGATGAAATCAGGCCCAGAGCTGGGGAGTGCCTTGCCTGGGACGCACAGCACGTGGGAGGCAGAGTGAGGGCTTCAGTCCAAATATCTTGCTTCCCAGGCCAGAAGCAGCCGCAAGGCTCAGTGGGAAGTCTGAGTGTTGGTGACCCAAACAGCCCCAGGCTTGCTGTTCACCTCCCTGTGGCCTCAGGTCAGTGTCTCAGACTTGGCCTCAGTTTCCTCCAAGGCGACAGTTCTCAAACCTGGGTGACTTTGCCCCTCAGGGGAACGTTTGGAAATGTCTGGAGACATTTTCAGTTGTCACAACTGGGGCGTGCAGCTGGCGTGGCAGCCTGCAGTGCACAGGACAGCCCCCCGACCGAGAGTGAGCTGGTTCCACAGGGCGGCCATGCTGAGGCCGAGCAGCTCTGCTCTAGGATGATCAATTGTCCTGGGACCGAGGGATTTCCTGGGCCATGAGGCTTTCTGTCCTAAAACTTGGACAGTCCAGGGCAACCAGACGGTTGGTCACACTAGCTTGCCCCTCCGGAAAAGGGGACCATCACTCCCTCCCCACAGGTTCTCTACGTCGAGGGCCTAGCACAGCACCAGGCCCAGGTCAGCACTCTGGAACTGAGTGGGCATCACTAGCAAGATGTGTTGCTTACCAGACTCCTCCCTCCTGAGGGTCTTTGCTCTGACTTTCCCTGGTGGACACTGCTTTTCCCTCCTCTGTGCCTGGCCCATCCTCCCAAAGCTCCCAGACTGAGCTCCTGCAGGAGGCTGTCTCTGAATGGTCCATCTACAGAGACCTCTCCCTGCTGGGGCTTCCTGCCACTCCACTGTCTGTCCCTGCACCCAGCAGAGCACCAGCCCATTGTGTGTCCTGCTAGCTATAAGGGGTTCTGAGGGTTAAGAGTCTTTCTTCTTTCCAAATGGTTTAATACATTGTCCCAGAATTATCTGCCCATGCCTCAACAACCCTGAGAACTCCCAGGTGCAGGGTCTGCATCCGGTGGGTGCCTGCACCCCATGCCCAGGGCCTGGCACAGGTGAGACAAAAGCAAAGGTTGGCTGGACAAATTTCACCAGTTGCCAGGTCCCACCCTCTACAAGTCCTGAAGACACTGTCTTTTCTACCTGTCCCCCTGCAACGCCCCTGCGGTCCTGCCTGGCATGCGGCTGGGCACACAGCAGAGGCCTGACCAGGCCTGGGTTCCAGCAGCTGTAAGAGATGTCAGAATTGAGGTCAGTAATGTGGCAAGAGGTGTGCAGCACACCAGATGGGCGTGAGCGCATCTTGGTAAGCTGCATTCACAGGTGGGACGTGTTTTCTTTATATAAACATGTACTTTGGCTCTTGAGGGCAGAGGTGAGAGCTAGACATTGGCAGGGCCTGGCTGCTTCCCTGCTGTGCAGCTCTGGACAAGTTTTTTAATTTCTCTGGGCCTCGCAGTGTCCAGTCTGTCAACTGGGGGTTCTAATAACGCCTCCCACCCGGGGAGTCGGGAGGGTCCAATGAGATAAGGCCTCAGAGGGCTGGCACGTGCTCGGCACTCCGTGGGGACAGCCGATCCGATGGTTGCAACTCTCAGGAGATGCTCAGGGGCCATGGATTCCTCTCCTTTTCCGTTTCCACCCGCCTCTCGTCCTGCCCTGCAGCTCCCTCAATCCAGGCCCTCCTCCACAACAGACACCCAGCTCCGAGAGTGCGTGTGGTCCCTGGTGCGGTGCAGGGCTATGGGCCGGTCCTCGGGCACCTTGAAGAGGCCCCAGCACCCATGGCATCTGCCCTGGTTCTCCCCAGTCGCCCCTCCCTGGTGCTCCGCCATGCCCGCCAGAGACAAAGCGAGCCTCTCTGCACAGGCTTGGGCAGGGAAAGGTGGATTTATTTACTTTTTTGCCAGTGCTGGTTTTTCTGTCCCTGAGGTGAAGACCTGCTGGTTGCCCATGTTTCCGGCCCATGGCTGGGGTGACACGTCTTCCAGCCGTCCCACCCTGGATCCCCTCCACACTTGCCACAAGCTCTCCCTCCGCAGCCCCTTGCCGGCCACCGGAAATCAGACTCAGGAGCTTCCAGGGTCCCTCAGGTCTTCCTTACAGAAGTTGGCACCCACAGGAAACTGGCTCGGGCCCGGCCACCCCCTGGCCCCAGCTGAGGTGGCCGCAGACAACACACTGGTCAGCTTCATGGAACACAGCAGAGACTCTGTCTTGCAAGGTACTGCCAGGCAGCTAGATCTACAAAGAGATGCTTTCTCTGTCTCTGCCTCTGCCCATTGTTGGGGAAGTGGGTCTTGAACTTGTCTGGGGGCAGGGACCTGTCTCAAACTCCCTGACTTTTGGCTTGATGACTCAGGAAGAAACAGAGCCACACCCCACAGTTTTGGACGGCGGGCGCCTCTGTGGTGAACTGTCCTCCCAAAGATGCTTTTTTCCAAATTTCAGTCATTCCGGTAACAACTTCAAGACTTTTCTTTCTCTAAATTCATATCCTACATCATACTCCTTGCATAGATTTTCCTTAATATATGTTTTTAAAAAGTATTCATTCTTTTTACTTAAATATAGTCTTATCCTAAGAAGTCTTGCCTATAGAATCACAGGTTTGATTCACTAGACTTTTCCCCCTAAAACATATTTAATAATTATGAAAATAGCAAACGCTGGGCAGGAAACCTTCTGGAATGCCATCCCTGGAGGACAAATAGGAGAGGTGTCCTTGTGGGGGGTCCATCTCTTGACAGACCCCTGAGAAGACACAGCCTGGCCTCTCTGAGCCACCCCAGCTACAGGAACTCAAAAGCTACCTAATGTCCTAAGAGGTGATCAGAAGCTGAGCTCCCTTCTCCCCAATAGCCATGAGCATGGAAAGAAGTTAGGAAGCCCAACTTGGCCTACCTCAGGGGGTAAGACTAAGAATCACCACGCCACATGTTAGCACAGCCCTTCACAGTTTGCGAGGCCCACTCTCAGATCTGAGGCTCGGCGGGACCAGCCTAAGCCCACAGAATCAGAAAGGACAGCGCCGAGATCGACAGTGACAGTCACAGAATGTTATCACCAGAAAGGCCCAGCAGTCATCTACCTGCACCGCCCAGAGGCTGCTCTGCTAGGTGATGTGGGCGGGGCACTGATTCTTGGAGTGAGAAAGGAGAGCGCTTTACTGTTCCTGCTCTTCCTTTGATTGCAGTCAGGGCAGAAGTTGCTGGAAGGTCTTTAACTTCTCTCTCATGCTTGTGTGCGTGCTGGCCTCCTATCTAGACAGAGAGCCTTGGGGTCAGACGATAGTATCTAGCTGGAGTTTCACAATGTGTGTGGTAGACAGCACTCTAAGGTGGCCCCCAAGATTCCCACCCTCGACATGCATGCCTGTGTGATCCTGTTCCCTGGAGTGTGGGCAGAATCTGTGATGTGACTGGTTCATCCAAGGGAGTGTTTCCTGGGTGGGCCTGACCTAACCAGAGGAGCCTTTAAAAGAGGGTGAAGTGTCAAGAGGTGCGCTCCCGCTGGCCTGGAGGACAGCCTGCAGCCACAGTATGAGTGGCCTGTGGCGAAGAGCTGTGGGCAGCTTCTGGGAGCTGAGTGCAGTCCCTGGGTGACAGCCAGTAAAAAAAACAGGGGCACCATCACACAGTCACGGCAAACCGATTTCTGCCACCACTGAGTTCAGAAATGGAACCAGAGCCCCATCCGCTACACCAGTACCTTGGTTCCAGCCTGGTGAGACCCTCCCTGAGCGGAGGGTCCAGCTAACCCATGCCTGGACCCCTGACCAAGGGAAACTGTGGGGTAGTGAATCTGTGTTGATTGACTGATACATGTGTCGCACAAAAATAGGAAGACTTTTGTTTCCTTATATTTATTTTGTAGTTCCTTGACATTGGTGTGGACATGACTATTTATTGTGAAATTAGGTTTTCTTACATTTTTAAAAAATTACATTAATTCCATTGGAAAATAGTGTGGCAGATTTTAAAGCGGCCCCAGTTGTTTGACGCTCATGTCCTCCAGAGGGCTGCACAGCTCCCCTCCCTGGATCTGGGTGGGTCCGTGTCCGCACCCGCTAATGAAGTATGATGAAAGTGACACGATGTGACTTTCATTTAGGTCATAAAAGGCCATGCAGTTTCTGCCTGGTTCTCTCGGGACCACAGTGTTGGAAGAGCCAACTTTCATGAAAGCTGTCTGACCACCCTGAGGCCACCACAATGCAGAGGCCACTGGCGCTCCAGTCGCCAGGCAGCTGAGCTCTCAGCTGACAGCGGCGTCAGCTCCCAGCTGCGTGAACGAGCCGGCGGGGGTGCCCAGCCCAGTCAGGCCTTCAGATGAAGGCAGTCCCGACCGGCGTCCAACTGCAGCCGCCTGAGAGACCCCACTCGAGAAGAGCCCTGCCGTGCCCTTCCTGAACTCCTAACCACAGCACCAAGAGCAGAATAGCATGGTTGGTTTAAGCTCTTACGTTTCAGGGTAATTTGTTATGGAGCAATAGCAACTGGAACAATTAGTGACACATTCATGTGGTTCAAAATCAAAAAGTTCAAGATTGTCTGAGATCAGCTGTGGTGGAGGCCTGTTCAGAGGCTGGGGCTTTGATGAGCTGCTGCAGCCTCGCCATCCTCCTCTCCACCCACGGGACGCTCGCTGAGCACAGTACACTTGCAGGCCCTGTCTTGTGGGCAATGGAGGCATTCCTAACAGAGGCATCATGGAGGCGGGTTGGGGAGGCTGGAAGCCTGATTCCAGACAGGGCACAGAGATGAAGCTAACGAATCCCAGCGTGCGGTGCACTGCAGGTGCTCCACCACCGTCTCTCGCAGTGGGCTGGCTTGCAGAGCAGCTGTGCTGAGCATTCATTCATTCATTCATTCATTCATAAACCCTGTGGGGCACTGTGCTGGGCACTGTGTTCCCTGAACGAGAGATCTGTTCCTGCCCCGGCACTCGCGTCCTGTGTTGTATGGAGGGTCACTCCTGCTGAGGTGGGAGCCTCGTGGGCTGAGTAGTCAGCAAAGGCGTGCGGTCAGTGGAGACCGTGTGGACCTTATCATTACTTTTAGTAGCTAACGTCTTCAAATTATGTGCATAATTTTAAGACACCATTCTAAGTATTTCAGAGTGTTTAAATCTCCTCGAAACCAGGAGATGATGTTACTATGATCTCTATTTTCAGATAGGGAATCGAAGCTCAGAGAGGCGAAGTGATGTGCAGGAAGGTAGCAACGAAAGGACCGGAATCCAGGCCTTTCTGAGGCCAGAGCTCAAACCCTCATCCACAGCCCTGTCCTGCCCTCCCAAGGAAGAGCGGGACTGAGTCGGCAGACAGACACTGCAGACGGCGGGAAGCTGCAGGAGCAAAGGCTTGGAGGCTGGTGTCTGCTTCCGGGAGTGTGGGGCACGTGAGGAGGAGGAGCGGGAGCTGGAGCAGGGCTCGATGCCCAGTCCGGTGGTCTGCATGGAAATGCCCAAGTCACCAGAGTCCAGTTCTTCTCCATCCCTCCCCGTCCCTTCCTCCCTCCCTCTCTCTGTCTCTTTCTCTGTTTCTCTCTCTCTCTCCTGGAGCCTGCCTTTCTTTGCAGAAATGATTTTTTAATGTAATGTAAATAAGTCTATATACACACATGTGTATATGTATGTGTGTATATATGTACACATATATGTACATATACATACATACATACATATATTTAACAAAGTAAATGTCTATAACCAAAACTGGCATCCCCCTACCCTAACCCTCTGCACACACCCGCCCCCCGCCCCCAGCAAAGGTACTTCAATTTGTCAAATGTATAAAGAAACTGGAGCTGTTTTCTGGTTTCCAGCTTATGGATCGCTTTGGCCCAGGAAGGCCTTTGTGATGGTTGGGTTTATGGGAAACGGCCTCCCTGGAGGCCAAAGCCAAGTGTGGCCCAAAAGGAGGGGGCTCGAGCACCAGACCAAGAGGTCAGGCCCTTCGGGCAGGGCACCCCCAGGAGGCAGTCCCGGGCCTCCCTCTCTCCTGAGAGGCATGAATGAGCCTCATCTATCAGAGCTGGAGGGGTCCTTTGATTTCCTATGCAGACAGGCCCATGGAGGGTGAAGGGCTGGTCCAAGGTCACAGAGTCAGGGTGTGCAACGTAGACCCTTCCAATCCAGGGCTCTTTCCTTGGCACTGGGATTTTTCATACTTAGGGATTAGAGCTCCAGAGTGTCCCCATGCCCCCCACCCTCACCCCATTGAAGGATTGCGAGTGAGGAGAAGTGAACGTCCTGGGCCCACGGGTCGGGGAGATAGTGGTGAGGTTTCAGGCACCAGCTTCTAGGCTGTCTCTACCTGGGGTCACACTACCAGGCAGTGGTTGAGACCAGACCAACCTTGAAATAGGGTCCTCCTGATGCCTCTGTGAGGGATGGGGGGAAGGGGAGAGGGAGAAAGCAAGGCTTCGTGGCCTTGGGAGTAGTGAGAGAGCCCATGTGAACGAGTCAGACTTTCAGAGGGACACCGGTGGCTCCGGGAGTTGCGCTGGACGGGGAGCCAGAGGTCCAGGGGCTGGGGCCAGGAGGCTGCTGCCTTCCTCTGTGAGCTTACACATCCATTTCATCTACTTGGGGAGCAGTTGCTGAGGACCGGTGTGCTTGGCCGGCGCTTGGAAGGGGCGGGAGTGGGGGCAGGAGCTCGCTGCTCATCAGGGAGAGAACGCTTGGGGATGTTGTTAAAATAGAAAGTTCGACTGGGGCTGGGGGAGAAAGTAGAGGGGGAAGGCTGAGGGGTCTGGGTGGGAGGGGTGGGAGAGACAGCTGGTCGGGTGCGGTGTGGGGTGTCCCAGGCGTGGGTGCAGCCCGGGGGGAGGCCCCGCAGGGGATGGGGGCGGGGGGGGGCAGTGTCTGGTCCTGCTCCGCTGGAACTCAGTCCTGGGTCCTGGGGGGGGCGGGGGAGTGTGCTGGGAACCAGATCGGAGTAGGTCTTGAATGACCAGATTGTGTGTGTGTGTGTGTGTGTGTGTGTGTGTGTGTGTGTGTGTGTGTTTGACTTTATTCTTTAGGCAGCAGGAGCCACTGAAGGTTTTTGAGTGAAGACACATCCACAGCATGTGAAGTGGGAGAAATCTTTCTTTTCTTTTTTTTTTAAGTGTAATGCCCCTTCACTTCTTCCAGGCTTAGCTTCCTTATCAGTAGATGGAGGGAACCGGACTAGATTAGAGACAGCAAATACCTGGCACAGGTATCGTTACTTCCACGACGGCATTGGTAACAGGCAGCACTAGTCGATCCCCGCACTTTCTCCCCTGGAGCTCCCCAGTTGCAGCTCCACAGCACCCCTGCCGGTCTCTATCTGCCATCACACGGGATCGCCAGAATGATGGTGTGGATAGGCCCGCTCTCAACAAGGTGATGGTGGTGATGCGAATTACAGTGAAGGCAGCAGCAGGTTTCCTCCTACGGAGGAGCTTTTGTGCCATCTCGCCTCCGGATCAGCTCACCGCTCAGGGCACTGTTACTGGCTGCAGGGAGCAGAGGCTGACAAAAGGCCACTCACCTTCTGCAGAAGCCTCTCCCAGCGTTCCATGCCAGCACCACGGACTCAACCCCACTTCTCAGCTAAACGCCACGGCCTCCCAGGCCAGAGGGAGGAGGGCCGATTTAGGGGGCACCTCCAGCCTCGCCACTGTCCCGAGAACTGCTGGGGGCTCCCTCCAGGTCCCGGCTGCAGCCCTGGTGGTCCTAGACACAGTGTGAGGAGCTCCCGGAATTGTTGGCACAGGACAGACGCCCAGTTAGTTAGAAAAACATGTGGCTTACTCTTCCCTCTCCGGCCCCCTCCAGCCGCCACCACCTTCTAATTCAATTTCCCTTGAAAAACAATGGTTTCAATGAAGGGGGAAACAAGATTTTCCGAAACTTCGTAAAGTTTTGCAAAATAATTACCCCCAAAACTGGCAGACTCCCCCACCTTCCTCCTCAAATAAACGCCTCTAGGACAATTTTACAGACCTCAAATTCCAGCTGGGTTTGCCCATCGCCTCCCCCTGAAGTTGCCCACCCCAGATCTGGTCCTGGGCATCAGCCGGGCTCGGGGCCCATGGGGGTCATAGCCCTCCCTCCTGGTTGCCCACTTCCTCTTCTAGTGAGGACTGGCCTGGGAGGAGAGGAGGGAGGAGGGGGTCTGGATGTCCCCCAGGACTGGCCAAGGCAGGGGCCAGACCTTTGGAAGAAGCTCCTGAGTCGGCTCCCGGTGATGGTTCCCTGACTGTTCCCACAGATGGCAGCTGAGCACCAGAGTGGGGAGGAGTCTGTCTGGGGTCTCAATGTGACGCAGCAGAGCACAGAGCCAAGATTGGACCCCAGACCCCAGATTCTTCGTCCCAGCTGCCTCTCCTAGAACCTCTCGGTGGGCCTCCATTGTTGGGCTGGAGGCCTCCTGGGAGTGTGGTCCCTCGATTGGTCATTTTCCACCTTGGGTTGTTGCCAACTCCTTAGGCAAAGCGGGGGCTCCTCCTTCTTTCTCCACTTCCTCCAGGGCGCTAATCTAGGGGCCTGAAGAGGTCCTGCTGCAGTGTTAGCTCTGCTGGTCACTGCAGGGCGTGGGACCCACCCTTCATCACACACACTGCCAGCCAGAGCCCACCGCCGCTGGGGCCAGGGCTGCTGTTTGCCGCATCTGTCCACTTTCATGCCCTCTGCTCTCTCCTGACACTCCCACCTGGGCACTGGGTAATCCCCAAATGATCCTGAGCAATGGGGAACCTCTGAAGTCCTCCCCTCACTGTCCCCCTTCAGGGGCCCCTGTCCATATGCTGCCTGAGGTGTCCCTTGTTTAATGCTCCCTCCAAGCAGTCCCTTCTGGTCCTCCCCAGAAAGGCTTTTCCCAGCTGCTCCCTGCCAGGGACTCCCACTAAGTGCCCTGCTTAGCCTTCCCTCCTTACAACTTTGACCTTGCTTCCCACCAGCTCTCATCCCAAATCCCATTCTTTTCCTACTGCCAGAAGGTGAAGACGGGTGAACTAATTCATACCACGGTGTGACTGACTTGACCTGCCTATCTCTCCCAGAGGGAGGCTTGGTTCTGGCTTGAGATTCTGGACTTTTGCTCTGTGGACATAACCAAGTGCTACAATGAGAGACTTTGAAACAGAGACACCTGCCCTATGCCCTTTGCGGTGTGGCAGCTGAATAGGAAGCACCCTGAGCAGTGGGGCAGCCGAAGACAACTTTCGCTCGCTACATGCACCACCCACAGCTCCTGGCTCAGAGGACCTCAGAGGTGCCCACCTGCAGAACTGTCTCCAAGATGGCCCCAGTGACCTGGCCTTCTGGTAGTCACCCCCTTGTGAAGTCCCCACCCACATGGGGCCAGCTGACGCATGTGCAGTCGCCCATTGTGGAAATGACAGAGTATAACTTCTGAGCCTACGTCACAGAAGACATTGCTACCTCTGCCTTACTCTCCAGGATCACTGAGAAGCCGGCTGCCACGCTGTGACATTCAAGCAACCCATAGAAAGGCCCACAGGGCAAGGCCTGCTCCCAGACTACAGCAGCCCGCCCCCCGTGCAGGGGGACAGCTTCAGGACCGGAGCCTCCACCCCTTCCTGGTCGAGACTCTGGGGCAGTGCAGCCCGAGCTGACATATGACTGCAACCTCTGGGCAGACCCTGACCCAGAACCATGCAGATAAGTGCCTCCCGATTCCTGACCCACAGAGACTGCCACAGAATACATGGTTATTGTTTTAAGTCACGAAGTTTTGGGGGTGCTCTTTAGACAGCAAAAAATAATCTACTAGCCAACTTCTCTGCCACCAGAACTCTCCAGCAGCTCCTCACTGAAAAGGTAATCTGCTAGCCAATTGCCCAGCTTTGTTAAGGAAAATTAACCAACACTTGGAAATAGGTGAAGACAGGGCAGCGTGTCTTTTCATTGTCATGTTGGACTGTATCAGACTCACCAAAGTGTTTCTTTATCTCGAGGAATGTGCCTTTGACTGAGTGTGTGCTAGTGAAAGGCCTGGCTTTAGAAGTTATATGTTAACGTACAGATTTCTGTCTAGCAGAAAACCCCAAAAGGTTATGGATTTTTTTGACCCTTTAGGACATTAACCAGTTTTGTATCTAACCGATACAAACATTCTTTCTCCAAAATTCTGTAACTCTGCCCAGAGTTCTCCTTTGAATCAGCATTACTGTCTTACTGGTTGTCTCATTCATGCGTTAGACAAAGTTCTGGCATATGTTCAATCTATATCAGAGTGAGAGTCATGCATTTTTTAAAAACTATACTTGGACAGCTTACATACCCCCAGGAATGGGGACCTCAATACCTATCAAGGAGCCCAGGAATCCTAAGACAGCTCACAGAACAGGCTTAGGAGCTCTTTCCTTTCCTCATAACTACATCCTCTAGCCCTGGTTTTCCATTTGAGGAGAGCCCCAGAAGGTGCACTAAACCTCTAACTCTAAGGGCCACCCTTTACATTTGGTTATTTCCCGTTGGTCTGCACTGTGGAGTACATACTTTGTAACCAGAAAAAGAAGTTATTAAATTTTTAAAAAGACTGTGATCTAAAGTTTACTTCTGTGAGCTGATGGGGAGTGGGCGTGAGGGGAGAGCCATTCATGGATGCTCTGTGTCCAGGCCTGTGCGTGCAGAGGAACTGGAGACGGGCAGCGCTCCACTTCAATTCTCTACCTGACCTGTTCTCCTCGGGCTTCGGAGGGATCTCACTAGGTGAAACCTCCACCCTGGTTTCCTTTTCTGGCTTTGTGGCTTTTGGGATGAAGGCCAAATCCCTACCACAGCCCCCCGTGTGGCCCAGTCCTGCCCCTGCTTCCCTTGTCTCACACTGAGCGCCCCCTGGACCCATGTCCAGGCACGCTTCCACTCCCTTAGGCCCTCAAGGATCCCTTGAACCAACTGGCCTTTGCTTATGCTGTCTGCTCCCCCCTGCACAGTGCCCCTTCATCTCCTCCTGTCCTTGACCATTCCCCGCCCCACAGAGGCTCTCAGAGCCCCTGTACCTGCCCCTCCTCCAACACTCATTAAGTGGCAATTTGACATTTGCTTGTGGAAGGATCTGATAGAGCTGGCTTCCCTTCTGGACTGCAGGTCACAGAAGGATGGGGGTCACCCCTGCCTTATCCTATGTTTTGTCCCCAAGACTCATGCTGAGCCTAGGGAGCAGCAGACACTCAGTGCCCAGGGGGTCAAGGGCCTGGCACTGAGGGGGCATCAGGAAGAATTTCCTCAGCAACTAAGTGAAGGTCTCAGCGCAAGTGATGGCAGGAGGGAAGGCTAACCCCTAGGTCGTCGGGCTCGCAGCCCAGCGCTCCTCCTGCTGCTCCGAGTGTGTGGTGGGGGTGAAATGTTTCTTGTTAAACTGGATGGAAATGCCTTGGCCTCTCGCACGCCCACAAGCTGTGACTCAGGTTATACAAAGTACAATCAAATGCTCCTTCTTTTTTCTCTAAAGAGAGCAACTTATGAGCCACAAGAGACCTCTTGACGCCTACTCACACCTCAGCTCAGCCAGAGGGTTTTCTTTATTTTAAAAAAAAATATGTATATCACAATAGAGGTAAATGCTCATTCAAAAAAATGTGAAACACTGCTGTAGTCTGGTGAGTACGAAGTGGCAACCCTCCTGCCATCTCCCTCCCAGAAGTAACCGCTGCCAGCGACTTCCTTCGCGTGCACTCTACACATATAGGGTAGTCAAAATGATCACAGGTAACATGGGGCTCACTCTGCGCCAAGCTACTTTGTATATTGTCATAAGAGCCCCATAAGGTGGGTATTTGATTTCCATTCCTGTTTCATTGATGGGGAAACCGAAACACAGAGAGAGGTCCAGTAAGTTGCTTGAGGTCACGCAGCTATTAAGTAACAGTGCTGGGATTTGACTCCTGGCAGCAGGTGGAGAGTCTGGGTGCTTGATCCAGAGACCTCTTGGTTTTGCACAGGTGTCTACACCGAGGTCTTAAGGCACAGCTGTTCAAGTGTGGAGTCTGAATTTGAACCCTGACTCTCTGATCCTTTCTAGCTCTGTGACCTTGGGCAACTTACTACACCTCTCTGTGCCTCAGCTTCTTTATCTGTAAAATGGAGATCACGGTATGGTTATGAGTTAGTTGGTGGGAAGTGCTTGGAGCAGAGCTTGGCACACAGTAGGTGCTCAGGCCATATCGCAGTCATCTTTGTCACCCACACCGGGCCTGAGATGTTCTCCGGGCACAAGTACATACACTTCCTGCTCACCTGCAACTCGCCTCAGCCCAGAGCAGCCAGCAACAGCCCGCCCCCTCCTCTCTCCTGCCAGCCCAGGGCCTGAGCCCAGGCTTTCTGAATTCTGGCACGCATTACCTTGACACACTGCAACAGACACCACCTGTGCGGCACCCGCCGTGAGCCAGGAGCCCTGCTGGGCCTTTCTGACCATTTCGGTCAGTCTGGGCTGTAGCGGTTCAGAGCCTGGCAGTCTGATGGTCTTGAGCGCAGATGGGGGCTCTGGTGCTGGCTGCTGTCGCACCCTGGACAGTGGCTTTTCCACACTGAGTCTCAGGGACAAGGGTGCAGCAGGCAGGCAGGCAGTGAGCAAAACAGGCCTCGCTTCCTCTTCTGTGAAAGGGATGGTGTGCACGGCAGAGCTCTCTGGCCTCATGGAGTCGAGACGGTGAACTGAGGTGACACACGATGCTTGGCCCTGAGCCCCCCTTGTCAGCACCGAGGACCTAGAGGCTAGGAGATGTCAGCTGTGGATGTGATCTCACTTTCTCCACGCCACAGCTTCAAGAGTTAGGACTTAGCAGCCACCATTTTCGGTGAGGAAGCTGAGGCTTACCGAAGGCAGTGACTTGTCCAAAGTCATACCGCCAGCAGTCAGTGAGCTCAAGCAGGAACCCAGGTCTGCTGGCTCTGAGGTGCGGCCAACCCAGGCCCCCTGTTGTTGGGAACCGCTCTGCCTGGTATCAGAAGCTGTAACCCCCACTAAGGCTGAGGGAACAACCTTGGAACCATAAACCAGCAAGGAGACAAAAGCTTATCTCCCTGACAGGAGCACCACTTCTGCTCCTTTTACTTTACCCTGCCTGGCCCCCAATGCTTGGTTGGCTAGCCAATGAAGGGTAAGATTCCCCAAGGGGGGCACGACCTAAGACAGGCACAATCACATGGGAGGACCCCAAGGAAGGACTTTGGGGGCTACAGCAAAGAGGGTGATGGACCCTCGCCCCTGGGCTTTGACAAAGCCTGAGTCTTCATTCCATCTGTGAGATAATCTCCCAATCTCTTGGCTGCCTTACTTCCCTTGTCCCACCTAAGCCTGAAACACTGACAGGGTGGTGCCTCCCTGTGCTGGAAAGGGTGGGTTCCCCGGGTGATCAGGCCTAAGAAAGAATATGTAAAATGCTGTGAAGCCTGCTTTGTTTAGAATGCTCTCAATTGAATGATAAGGGTCCAAGGAAGAAGTAAGTTTGTTCCTTAAAGTTCTTACAGCTCTTTAGTTATCTGATTCTGACTCAAAATAGGCTCTCAGAGTTCCTTGTTATTTGATCCTTACTTCCCCGGCAATGAGTAATGAGCTTTACCTGACTTCCTGTGTAAACCAACCCAATAAAAGCCATTGAGGAAAAGGCTCTTGGTCCTTCTCCTTCGAGAGATCGGCCACCTTTCCTGCCCAAGCAGATCCTGTCTTGGTAGACTTATTCTCATCTGCGGGAGGAGCCCCCCCACACTCTGTGGCCAGCAGCTTCCTTCACACCTCGGGCCAGGCCCCAGCCCCGCCTGCAGCCACACCCACCCCTCACACCAGGTACCTCCTGCCATGGCTGTAATACCCCAGGCCCACAGGGATACTGGGGGCAGTGAGGAGGGGATGGGAGCCAGAGGCTGTGGCTGCCGAGAGAGAGAGGCACTGGACCTGGCCAGAGAGAGCCTAGACCCTCCAGATCTTGGAACTGGAGAAGTGGACATTCTTAAAAGGTTGGGCCCCCATCTCTGTCTGACCCTCTTTGAAAATGCTCAGACCAGCTTGCCCCTCTCCACCAAGCGGCCTTCCAGCCTCTGCTTGCCCATCCCTCAACAGGGAGCTTGGTGCCCCCTGAGTCCCCACCACACTAGGGGATAGCACTGGCTCACGGGGCCATGTAAGAATACCGCCACAGGCCTCAGGCAGGCTGGCGGGAAAGCATCAGTTCCAGGAAGCCCACTGCGTCCTTCCCTTGTGCCCAGGGACATGCAACCCGCTGGGGCCCCCGCCCCAGAGGTGTCATCGCCACTTCGCCACACCAGCTCATCCAGTCTTTCCTCTGCGTGTGCCAGAACTTCATGCAGCTAGGTTACGTGACACTCCCGACAGCCTCGTGCCTTTGGATAGCCACCGATGGAGAGACTGAGGCACAGAGCAGTGGACGGGCCTGCCTGAGCCCGCACAGCAGTAAGAGGCGGAACTAGACACCAATCCCTACATTCTGGTGAAATGTCAGAGCCAGAGGGCCCCTCACACAGGATCTGGCCGGGGTCCCTCAACCCTGGCTGCTCAGCTGAATCGCCAGGGGTAGGTTAAAACTTTATTTATTTTTAGAACGAGGGGAACAGAGTGAAAGAGAAAGGGAGAGAAATATTGATCAGTTGCCTCTTGTATGTGCCCCAACTGGGACCAAACCTACAACCCAGGCACATGTCCTGACCAGGACTTGAACTGGCGATCTTTTGCTTTGCGAGATGACGCCCAACCAACTGAGCCACACCCGTCAGGGCACTTTGGGTGGGTTTAAATGGTGCCCACCCCAGAACCTTAAATAAGTGTATGTATTAATATAAAAGTGCAGCCGGTGTTGAGAATCTCTGATAGACCCAAGCCCTCATTTTATAGGTGGAGGGGACAAAGGCTCAGAGAGGCTAAGTCACTTGTCCGAGGTCACACAGTAAGTCAGTGGCCCTAGAACTGGGTCTTGGGGACCCTCAACCCAGCAGGACTCTGACACTTTTCAAGACTGACTCGCAATGAACTAATAGAATTTGCTCGGTCAGTGTGCTGCCCACCCCCACCCCTGGCCACTAGCCGCCCCCCACCCCTGGGCCATGGCTACCCGGCCCCCAGCCTGACCCCTCCTCCAGACTGGCTGGGTCCTCTGCACTCAGAAGCAGAGGGAAAATCCACCAGGGGAAACGGTGGCAGGTGTGGGGTTGCTTTGCCTGTGTCTGCGGGTTTGTCTTCCTCTTACCTCTCGTGAGACGGGCCGCAGAGTAGAGACCAGAGTTCCTTGTGGAACAAGGAGGGGCCACACTTCTGCAGAGATGCTGGGGTGAGGGGGGCTGGGCACGAGGCCGCCCCACCCTGGGGGCCCCCTGGCCTGGGCTACTACAAGTGAGGCTGGTGCACTTGGGGATATATGGCTTGGTACCCAGCATTCAGGCTCAAATCTTGCCTCTTTCGCCTGCCAGTGGAGTGGATGCAGCCTTAACTCACCCCCAGATGAGATGGAGCCTGTGATCTTGTGACCGTGTCAGGGTTAGGGGAGATGAGGTGTGTGGCGGGGGGCTTCCTGCAGGCGTGCATGGGGTCGGGCATGGGCTTGCACCTCACTCCTGGCCAAATCCCTTTCTATCCCAAAGCCTCAATTTTCTTCTCTGGAAAATGGGGGAGGATGATTCCTGGGGTCCCTTCCTGCCCAGTCGTTCTGGTTGCAGTT
The DNA here is from genome assembly GCA_004024845.1 of Tonatia bakeri. Classification (NCBI taxonomy): domain Eukaryota; kingdom Metazoa; phylum Chordata; class Mammalia; order Chiroptera; family Phyllostomidae; genus Tonatia; species Tonatia bakeri. The sequence goes on along the minus strand of PVIA01000490.1, from coordinate 269,147 downwards.
TCAGTTTTCAGAAGGTTCAGTGGTCCTGCGTTTGGAGCAGATGAGGTTGAGAGCAACACCTGGAACCCATCTCAATCTTTCAACAAAGTGGAGGCAGGCAGTGCTGCCCGTCCTCTGGGCAGGATGGGCTACAGGGGTGCCTTCCCTTGGGACATGAGCTGGGGGCCGGGGCTGGCCTGTCCTCCCCAGGCCGTATGGCGTCTCCCTGACCCGGAGCCTGGGGCTGCAGGTCTACCGTCTGTCTGGACCTTCGAAAGCTCCCACTTACTGACCGTCCACTACGTCAGGCCCCTTGAGGTGTTGTGACCTGCTCCAAGTCTCAGTGGCAGAGTCAAGCCTGACACAAAAGCCCATGCAACCCTGAGTCTTCGCATTTCTCCCCACACTGCCCTACTTTGCTAAAATAGTGCCAATGGTACCTTTTGTAAATGCCTCACTATGCTCCGGGGAGTATATGGCAGTCGGTCAGGAGCATGGGCTCAGGAGCTGAAGTATCCAGGTTTAAATCCTGGCTCTGGCCTTTGCTGTGTGGCCTAGGGCAAATTACTTAACATCTCTGTGCCCCAGTTTTTGTACCTGTAAAATGAATGAACAACTTCCTTCCAAGGAGAACAGTATGGAAAGGGAGAGGTCTGAGGGTGGGGAGAGTAAGTTTACAGTGGAGAAACCTGATGAACACTAACTCAGCGCGTGTTCAAGGTTAACGGCTACTGTAAAAGGTCATGTGGATGGCACGTGCCCTTTAGACGGTGTAATGCAAATGGCACTGTTCCTCTGTGGTCTTCCTCCTCGGATCTCTGAATGCCAGTCTCATCACGAGGAAAACAGAAACTCCAATAGAGGGACATTCTACAAACCACATGACCAGCACACCTCGAAACTGTCAAGGTCATGAAAAGAGAGGAAAGTCTGAGAATCTCTCAGAGCCAGGAGGAGCCTAAGGGGCCACGGCAGCCAAGCGTAACGCAGGGTCCTGGGTGGGGTCTTGGAACAGGAAGAGGACCTCGGGTAAAAACTAAGGAAGTCCGAACAAAGGGCAGGTGTCAGCTAGTGACACCGGTGTGCCAGCTGCGATGAACACCCCACACTCACGTGAGATGTCGGTAACAGGGAGATGGGGTTTGTATAGGGGCATATGGGAATCCTTTGTAGCATCTCAATTTTTCTATAAATCTACAACTGTTCTAAAAACTAGAGTTTAGGTTTTTTTAGTAGAATTAGTAATAGTGCCTACACCTCGTAGGGTAGTTGGAAGGATAAAATAAATGAAGTCATGGGAATGACTTTGAACAGTACCTGCTACATAGTAAGCACTCAAGAAATGCTCGCCATTATTACTATGATTGTCATTGTCATCATTACATTCGGGCGGGACCCCTGGCACACAGTCTGCAGGGCCGGTAGATCAGCAGGTCGCACGGCGACGGTGGCCCAGGTTTGCGGCCTGTTGCCAGGACAGCTTCTCCCGTGATTCTAAGAAGTCAGGTCCGGCTTTTCCTTGGCTGGGCGTGCTCACCTCGCCCTGTCTCGGGGGCCAGGCTGTGTGCGCTCCCCTTGGTCCTGGGACAGGTAGAGGGGCGAGACGGGGCTGTGAGTGGAGAACCTAGCCCCATCCCTGCCAGCTAGTGACCCTGAGCAACTGAAGACTCCTGTCTGAACCTCTGCTTTCTCTCCCGTAAAGTAGGGTGTGTGCCTCAACCCCATGTGGCCTGGCGTGGTGGTGTGTTCAGTAAAAGGAATAGCTCAGGGGACAGGGTGGGCTTAGGGATCAGACGAGGGTCCGGGACTGGAATGATGCCCATGACGGTTCATTGCTCAGCGTCCCCTCCCCAGCCTGCAGAACTGCCCTTCTCTTCGTTCTTCTCCCCTCAAACGGGGCTCAGCTCGGCTCTGAGCACAGGTGGACCCTGGGATTTGGGGCAGATGGTTCTTCCGGTCCCATAGGAGGCAAGTGAGGAGAGGAGGGGCCTGACCATCAGCTGCTTCTCCCAGGAAAGGGGTGGGGCTGCCCTAGGGGGTGAGGGGATAACCAGGTGCACACACCTGGAATCAGGCAGGGGAGGGTGTGGAGGCGAGAGCCCCCATCTCCTGCCTCCAGAGACCTCAGAGCCCCAGCTTTGCACCTCAGTCCAGCCCTTCACAGCCTTAGCACCGTGGTCTTTGGGGTTTCCGGCCCATTTAATCGTCTCCAGTCAATTTATTTTCTTATTCCTCTTCGGCCTTGAACCCTGGCCATAGACCAAGCCCTGATTCCTGACACACAGCACCAGCCACACACCAGGCCCTGACCCTGGTCTCAGATGGACCCATAACCACAGCCACAGCATCCTGACCCCAAGCAGCCATGTCAGAGACGTACAGGTGGATCCTGGAAGAGCCCGGGCCGCTTGCTCCTTGAGGCTGGCCTGCTGGCCCAGGGGCATCATGGGAGGTGAAACTGTGGCCGGGCCCTGCACCATGCCCTGCACCACGCCCTGTATGACACTGGACACGTCCCACCTAGCTTCAGTTTCCCCTGTGCCCTACAGGGGGTGAATGGATGATCTTTGAGGGCCTCCCCAGCTGACAGTGGGTGGTTCGGGGGACACAACATGCTCCTGTGGATGTGTTTCCAGATTTTTCCTGGCTCTCACTTCCTTAGTCTGAATCCCCTCCACTCTTCTCTGTTGGCCTCAGTCTCACACCCCAGTGGTTACAAACAGCCCTTGGGGCCTCACAGGCCTGGCCTCAAGACCCAGTCACCACATCCTAGCTGGGAGACCTCAGCTGGGTTCTTAGCTCTCAGGGCCTCAGCTGCTCATCTGTGAAATGGGGGTTTCGGGTGTTGGGAGGACTCACACAGGCGATGGGTGGGAAGATTTGGGAGCAGAGTCTGGCCTGAGTGAAGGGTGAGTAACTCGGAGACAGGCGTAGCTCCCTTGCAGAGCTCCTGGGCTGTACCTAGCTCCAACGGTGATGCGAGATGCTATAACCTCCCCCCCCATTCTCCTCTTCTCAGTGGGGAAACTGAGGCCTAGAGAGGTCGAGCTCCTCGCCAGCAGAGTGGAAGCAGCAGAACCCTGTGTTTCACCACCTACCCTCCTCCTCTGTGCTCCATGGAAGCCACCGGAATCCATCGTAAGCCTGGGCAGGTTGCAGCCCCTCCCTGAGCCTCAGTTTCCTCTTCTATAAGAGGAGGGAGTGAGACCAGGGGGATGCCCCCCTCCGGCTCCCACCCAACTACTGAAGAGGACAGGAGCGTGCCAGGGTTGGAGGTCACGGCTAGATGTCAGGCCTTGAGAAACCTCCGGAATGTGGGTTTGAAAGTTTGGGGCCTGTTTCTGCTGCGAGAGCCCCCCTTCTCCCCTCCTTTCTTTTCATGCCTTTTCACCAACTGTTTCTTCCCTTAATCCAAACCATTGTTTTTCCAGGGTGAAGTTTAAATCGAAGCCACATGGCTCCCCCAGCGCACACACCACGGGAGAGTGGGAGCGTGTTCTGGGGAAACCACAGAGACCCTGTTGAAGGGGAGTCTGGTCTCTCCATGGGGACTGCCAGGCAGTGGGAAGACTTGGGGGCTTCAAGTTGGCCTCACTGGGGTGGGCTCAGGAGGCTCTAGGTCTAAATGTGCCTCAGAGCAAGAGCAGAGCAGGAGCCCAGCTCCTCCGCCAGGAGGGCAAGAGCCCCTTTCCTCATTCTGTGGTTTCTGTGTCATGAGCCAGGGGCCTACGGGGTGGGGCCCAGGCCCCTGAGGCCCATCGGGAGTGGGTGGGTTCACAAGGTGAGCCCAGCAAGGCTTGGCCATTTAGGTGACTTGAAGCGTGACAGCAGTGTGGTCTAGTGGGTAAGACATCTGGATTTGGAGTCTAGTTCGTGTCTGACTCTCGCTCACTTGCTGTGTGACCCTGGACAAGTTCCTTAACTTCTCTGAGCTTCCGTTTCCTCATTGGTAGAATGGGGCTCTTGCCAGACCTCTCTCTCAGGGCTGTGGTGAGAACGATGCGGATGGATGACTAGCGTGAAAGAGGTGAAGCACCCAGCTTCCTACTGCGACTCACAGAAGCAGCTCAGGAAGGTGCAGAAGTGAGGGCGCGTCTCGAAGAGGAGGGAGGGAGATGCCAGGCACAGCACTGAGGGATGAGGCAGAGTGGGAGGGGCAGGGGCAGGGAGGCAGGAAAACTGAGAGTGTGGCATCTGGCGCTGTGAGGGCCTGGAGGGAGGGTCACAGGACTTTGGAAGGAGCAGACTGCTCTTCGGTAGGGAGTGGGGGTGCTGGGGTGGGGACCTTTGTGGGGAGGAGGCCTGGCCAGTCCCCAGAGGCCCTCCTCCGGGGGCTTCCCCCAGGCCTGGCCTCTGTTTTTGCATAGTCTGGCCCTTCCAGGTGGGCCCTGGGTTAGGGAGAGGTCAGGAGAGCAAGGGGCAATCTCACCCTCCCATACCCAAAGAACTACTCCCTCAGGTGTATGTCTGCATAAGGCTTGGACACCTGTGGGTGAGCACACTCATACACAGAGGTGTCCAGGCACATGGACTGAGACGTACATGCAAATGCACACGCACTAGACCCATATGCAAAACACAGACCCAGACAGCCTGAACACTGAAGCACGCTTCCACACGGGCTCAGATTCTCAGAAAGGAGTGTATGCATGGAAACACACACACACGTGCACACATGTGCACACAGTCATGCTCCACAAGGGCCAAGGAGGGACCACTACCCCTGCACCCCCTCCACAAACTCAGACTGGACCCCCCCGCAGGGGTCAGGCTCTGGGTCAGGCCCCGGACACAGAACAGGCCCCACTCCTGGAACTCACATTCTAGTGAGGAAAAAAATCAATAATGTTTGTTGAAATAGTGATTGCTCTTCATATAGTCACATGGTTCAGTCATGTGATCCTCACAAGGACCTTTTGGAGTTGGGGGTATCTGCCCAACAGATGAGGAAATGGGGGTCCGGGGAGGTGGCAGGACCTGCCCGAGGTCCCACAGCTGGCAAGCACGGCCTCACTCGGAGGGGTTGGGACAGGACTGTTTCTTGCAGTGACCTCCCCACTGGCTGGAGAAGCTCTGGGGTTGTTCCCCAGCCAGGGGAGCAGGGGAGGGTGCAGTCTGGGCCTGCGGAGGGGCCTGGCCACAGCTGTCAGCCCAGCTGTGACTCTGTGCCATACACGCTCTTCCCACTCCATCTGCACCTGCTGGAAGAGACTGCTCTGCCTACTGCCCAGACAAGGACGCAGAGTCCCTGAGAAGAGAGGCGTTCTTACTAGGCCAAGGCTGCAGGGTTGGGTATTGTGGGCCGGACCAACGCCCTCTGGCCCCAGGGCCAGAGACGGAGAGGGGAGTGCTTCCTGCTCACCCCAGGGTTCCAGCTGCCCCAGGCTTCCCCGTCCCCACAATCAATCAGTCAGTCAAAGAATCCTCCCTGCCCCTGGTCCTGGCTGGACACAGGGCTGGGCACCAGGGCAGAATGAGTGACACTTCAGCCCACTGCTGGCGCCAGCCAGCCCCAGTTATTCCAGGCTCTGTCCCAACCATCAGGCATCCCAGGCTGTGCGCTCCACATTGCTTCCCAAGTCACCCGGAAAGAGGCCACTGAGCACTCCTGGGCCTGAGAGAACCAAGCTCCTTCTGCGCCAGGGAAAGAGCGAGTGAGCGTTAGGGCTGCAGACGGTGCTCCCACCTCCACTGCAGCAGGGAGGGGCAGGGCAGCCCTCCTTCAGCCCGTCCCTTGGTGATGCATCGTTTCTGGGGCTCTCTGGGCCGAGCGTGTGCAGGAAGGTTGGTGCACGAGGGGAAGGCGGGGGGTAGGGGGCGCTGAGCCTCGCATTAGAAGCCCTTGGAAATCACATTCAAGCCCTCACAGTTGATCCCAGAGCTTCTCACCCATCTGATCAGCTTGAGGAATCATCTAAAATGCAGATTCCTGGGCCCCTTCCCAAACTGCTGTATTGTCATCTCAGGCTGGAGTCCTGGAATCTGTGTATTTTCCGAGCTAGTGCTCTGGATGAGAAGCCGGCCCTGGGGACCCCTGACCCAGGGCTCTGGTGACTGCTAGCTACGTTTCTGACCTTAGGGGAATGCTGTCTGATTTAATCCTGGGTCCCCCTTAAGGAGCCAGTAGGTGGTGATGCTGGTGGGCTGGCCAGGTTTGTAGGCTCATGGAGCGGTACACCTGGATCAATGCTGACCTTGGGCAAGTCATTGCCTTCTCTGGACCTTGGCTCAGATGGCCCCTAAGGGCTGACACTTACCTGCTATTGGTCCCCAAGGGCTGCTTGAACACCGGGAAGGTGATCTGACTCTCAGACTGGGAGGGAACCAGACAGATCTCCCCAGCATCTCTGGGATTCCCCAGTTTACCCTCTGAAAAGTGGGCCCAGGCCATCAGGGCCTCCTGACCTAGTCACAGCCTGGACACAGAGGGTATTCTCCCACACCAAAGGGGAGGAGCCTTTGCCAGCCTTGGAATTCTAGCATGGGCCTGAGGGCAGAGCTGGGAAGAAGTGAGGACCGCTGGCCCCTCTCCAACCCCTCCGATATTCCCCCACCCCCACCGCCGAGATGGTGGGCGAGGAGCAGGTGCTCAGGCCTCCACTTCTTAGAATCCCTTCAAGGCCTGGGTGGGTGAGCTCATTTACGGGAAAGGGGGATGGGGGGCTTGCTCTTCTCACCCAGCCTTGCTGGGGGGCGGCAAGTGCGTCAGCAGCCCCAGCTCCTGGCCTGCCTCCGGAAACGCCGCCCAGGGCTCAGTCACGAACCCAGGCAGCAGTGGGGGCAGCCTGAGCTCTGAGGGGGAGTCAGGTGACCTGCAAGGAAGCAGGGCTGGGGGCCTGGAGGCTGCACCAGGGTGCAAAGTGAGGTCAACTTCCCCCTTCCTGGGCTTGCACCCCAACACACCCAGCTGTCTGGCTGGATATCTCCCCAGCTGTCCGTCAATCTGTCCACCGCTCCCTGGCCCACCATGGACTCTGGACCTCTGCTGGGTTCCCCTGGTGTCTGTGAGGCCTGAGTTCCCATTAACAGCCAACCTCAAGGGGGTTTCAGGTCCTGGTCCAGCAAGGGGTGGGGTGGAGACCCCAGCCAGGGCCCAGTGGGGAGAGCCCTGCCTCCCATCCCCCTCCCTCCTCCACTTCTCTGCTGCTATTTAAAGCAAGTGGTGGCGTGGGAAACTTCTTCAGATGTGTGGTTTTGTCTTTTTCAGCACAGGGACCGGGCGTCTGTTCTCTGAGTCGGGTGACTCATCCAGAGTGAGAAAAGCCTTTTTGTTGTTTGACGCTCGCTGGAGGCTCTGTGGTCTGAGAAACTAGCCCGATGGGACCTTCCCTCACTGAGACTCCTGGAAGGCCTTGGAAGTGCCCGGAGCGGACCCCTCGTCCCATCACCAGACTCAGGGAGCCCAAGGGCAGAAATGCTCTGCTGGGGTCAAGGGCTGCCAGGCTGGGAGGGTGCCCATCCTTAAAAACTCATCACAGCCACCACCTCCTCCGAGAAGTCACCCCAGATTCCCCCCAAAACTCAACTTTAGTGACTTAGTCCTCTGCCCTCAGTCTTCTCATCTGTGAAGTGGGACAGTAAATCCAAGCTTGCAGATCAGTGTGAAGATTAACTGCAGAACCAATAGCATGGTATCTGACACACAGTGGGTGTTCAGTGGATGGGGCTTATAATTAATGAGTTGCTAACGTTTGTTGAGTGCTTATTTTGTGCTAGTCACTTTGTATGAATGATCCCATTGAATCCTCCTAACACTCTAGGAAATGCTTACCAGTATTATTCCTATTTTACAGATGACAAAACTGAGGCACAGGGAGCTAAGTTACACTCATGATCTCATAGTTTAGTGTAAAACGAGACTCAAACCCAGGGGATGTGGCACCAGAGCCTGAGCCATCAGCTGCTGCACCCGCCTGTCCCAGGAGCTCCCCAAGTGGTGGCTGGTAGGGTTTGGACCTCAAGAGCTGTAAAGAACATCATGTCCACTCTGAATCTTTGTACATGCTGTCCCCTCAACCTGAGACGCTGACTCCTCCCCCACTCACATGACCACATCCTCTGTCCTCCGTAAGCTGGGGCCTCAGCGTGAAGGTCCCCTCCCTGGAACCTTCCGGGACTGGCTCTGTGAGCTGCCTCAGGACACAAGGCGGCTGTCTGCATGCTCACCCTGACTGCAGCTGGACCGAGATTTGCACAGTTTTCTGCCGCAGTCCCTACTCAGTGTCCTCAGGGATGTGTCTGGCCCTCTCCTGCTGAATCCCCCGGGCAAGCACAGTACCTGGCATACAGTGGGTCCTCAAGGTTTTGGACTGAATAAGTGTCACCAAGGCATCCAGAGGCTGGGAGAAGGCACAGCAGTCACCACGCAAGTTTTCCAAGACCTTTTCTCTCCTAATCCCAGAGCCCTTTGGTGACCTCTGGGAAAAACAGGGCCGTAGGCCTGCTGCTCAGACCTGTAAGGATTTGGGGGTGACAGGAGGGTCTCAGAGGAGCCATGTAGAGGACCCATTTTCACAGGACAGCAGGTAGCCACCCCTTCATGGACGTAGGAATCCTGGGCTATTTGCTCATGGCTGTGGACCATTGTGGAATAAGAGGGAGGGGTGTGTCCTGTGTCCCCACCACTCCTGCCACCCTGGCAATGGCTGAGGTCCCGTGAAGAAGGAGTGCTCAGCTCCGTCCTGGGGGTTCCAGAGATCACAAGGGTGAGGGTGGACGGTGTTGGCCACAGGGTGGGGCTGGGATCAGAAAGAGGCTCCAGGGAAGAGGTGCCTAGTGTCCAGTCTCCGGGGTCTGGGGGGGCCAGGGTCCCCTGAGTGATGGACCTGGAAGGGAGGCCGGGCTGACCAGCTGAAGGAGTGGCAGTCTGGTGGTGGCTGGTGGAGCCTCAAGCACAGCCATCAATGAAGAAAGTCATAGCCTCGGCCCTGGGTCCGGCAGCCATGCCAGTGGGGTTGGGGACAGCTCCCTGACCACAGGGGCAGCTGCACCAGCAGAGGGCCAGGGCCATAGCAGCTGCAACAGCTGCACCAATGGGGCAATGCGGTGATCGGGGGTACAGTAGTGCCAGCAGAGAACAGAGGAGTAAAGGACAGGTGGCCACAGAAGAGGCCAGGCTGGGAGCCCCCTAGGTGGGAGTGTGCAGAGGATCAGAGTGGCCACTTGAGCGAGGGCACTGCAGCTGACCACAGGAGAAAGGGTTCTCCTTGACATCAAATGCTCCAAGCACCCCTGAGGATGCCCACCGCTGACCATCACTCTTCCGGTGGCCCCACAGGCCTTTTGAGAGGCAGCCGGTGGGGGCTTGAGGGGCACTGAGAGGAGGGGAAACCACAGGCAGGATGCTGAGGGGGTTACAGGGGGGTGGCCTGGCTCCCTGTGGGAGTGAGGAGAAGCAGGGCCAGGTGGGACACTGGTGTCGTCCCTCCCAGTCCCACAGGGCTTCTCCTGCCCTCTCCTGCGCCCAGTCCTCACCCAGCCAGGAGGTTTCCCCCTGCACAGGCGAGAACACAGGGGCTCAGAGAAGTCTGAGAACTTGAAAGCTGGGGAGCCAGGCCCTGAGACCCAGCCACGGGCCTCTTCACGTGGTGAGACCCACGCCATTACTCGAAGGCTCCCAGCAGAGGCAGGAGGAAGGTCGAGTGGGGATCAGGTGGCTGCAAAGAGCAATAATAGGACGTGCGGAGTGGAGATCCCTGGCCCTGAGCAGGCCTCTTCCGGGCCTCAGTGCTCTCACTGTGACAGCAGACACTCGGCCTCCACCATCCCCAGGGCTCTCCCAGCGGGTGGCTCTACAACGGGAGGAATGGCAGGTAGCCAAAGGGAGAGAAGTGGGTGACAAGGACAGGGTGCTTCTCTTTGAAGCAGCTATCAGCCAGGTGGGTTTGTACTGCACTTATCCCCTGGGTCCGTCAGGCAGCCCTTGGCTTTGGCGAGCTCTGGGGTTTGAAATTTGGACAGAAAAGCTGAAGATGTCTTTCCCCCAGATTCTGCTCTTGCATTCATTTGTTCATGTGGCAAGAATTTACTGAGCACCTGCCAGCAGCCCTGAGCCCCCCGGAATCCTGGCGTGCCACCCCTGTGCGCATGCTCCATGTCTGTCCTCTGCTTGCACCATCCTCTCTCCAGCTCTGCAAACCTCCCCTCATCAGCTCCTAGGAAGGGGGAGCTGGGGTGGGACTCAGAGGGGCCATGGTTATCACCCAGAGGGAGACTGACTGGTGGTCTTCAGCTGTGAAGTCAGCTTTGGTTTTATGGGTGAGAATCACACCCACACTGGCAACCCTCGGGAAGGAAGACAGCGGGGGCCAGATTCTGTGTTTTCTGGAAACACCACAGGGCGGTGAAAGGTTTTCCAGGTCCTGACCTCAAGTCGAACAGGCAAGATTCTAATCGCTGAACTGTCAGTAGGCGTCTTCCACAACCCGGATCCTGCTGAGCAGCCCGAGCACACCAGGAGGAGAGCCACCCTGGGCACCAGGCCCCACCGCCTACGGGAGCGTGATGGCATCTCCGTGGGGCGCCCTGCACCCCTTTCCATGGGTTTGCCCATGCGGGTCCCCACACTGTCCCCTGACAGGTGCTGTGACTCTCACTTTACAGATGGGGAAGTCAAGGCTCAGAGATGTCGTGTGACATCAGCTATGGCCACACAGCCAGAGCTCAGCTGCAAACCTCAAACCCTGAACTGCTGGGCCAGAAGCCCACCTTCTCCCGCACGGGCACTGCCTCTGGAGCACTGCCAGGCCCCACAGGACTGGGTGGAGAGCCAAGAAGAGGGGCCTGTGGGCCAGGAGGACCAAGCATGGCCCAGGCCCCCGGGGGGGCTTAGGAAATACATGTGTGTCAACAAATAATCCTGGTTCATAAAGATAAAACTGCGGGGGGGGGGGCGGGGTGCATAAAACAGACAACAGAACCAAATGCACCCAGACATTGATATCCATTAACAAGGATAAGGAACGATTTTTTTCCCTTTTCTGTGCGTATCTGTGTTCTCCAAATGTACTACAAGAAGCTGGAAGAAAAGAAAAACAATAAAAGGAAAAACAGATGCCCACTGCAGAGCTGCCCAACTGGCTTGGAACTCGGGGGTTTGGGGGGGGTGGTCTGGGGTGGCTGCCATGCAAGACAGGCCCCCCAGGGGGCCTAGACCCAAGAAGGGCAAGGACCAGAGGCCCTGACCGGCCTCCCAAGTTCTCGTTCAGAGTCAGAAGACACCACTTTGAGCTTCTTGGTACACAAGTGGGGAGGGGAGACACAGGAGTTCTGGGGGCTAGTGCTCAAGGATGAGGACTTTGGGGCCAGGCTGAGCCAGGGGGCCCAGCTACCCCTTTAACTCAGAGTACAACTGGAGGCAAGTTTTCATCTCCCCCAGCCTCCGTTTCCTCACCTGCAGAAGGAGGCTCTGGAAGGCCATCATGAGGACTGAATTGGATCATGCATTAAGACCATCTTGCCAGTCCCTGGCACCCAGTAGGTGTGTACACAATGGCAGCTCTTGGTCTTTGGTCTCTTCTTCCAGGCCCCAGGGGCCTTCGGGCAAAGCCCCGGCATTCCAGCTAGGTGTGGGCCAGAGGAGAATTGGGACTAAGCCCCGAGTTTGGACTCTCAGGTGAGGAGTCTGAGATCCAGGGAGGGGAGGATGTGAGGACAGGGTGGGACTCCTCCCTCCACCACACCCGGCTGCCTCTCCAGCTTCCACGTCCCCGCGAAGAAAGCGAAGAAAGCGTGGGGCTTAGGTGCCCCGGGATATCTGAGATCTGACTCAGTGTCCCCTATGTGTGGTCTAACACCTTCCTTGCGGTGGCCTCTCCCCTCCTCCCACCACGCCCAGCCCCTCCCTGACCAGGCTCAGGACCCATGGAAACCAGGAGGACCAACAAAGTTCTCCTTCTCCCTCTCCTTCTGAGTCAGCCCACCACCACACCACGGAGGTGACTCAGAGACAGAACTCCAAACCACACCCCATCCATCCCAGGACGGCGGGGCTTCACCGCGGGACCGGCGGCTTTCCCAGAGTCGGTCCTGCCCCACCTACACCTCCCGGGCTCCCTGGAAAGAGGAGGCTAGGGGCTGGAGGGGTGGAGGGGTGGAGGGAGGGAGGAGGGGAGAGGGGCAGGAGAGGCCTGGGCCTCGGGCCAGGCCGAGGCTCCCAGACCTGTCTCCATGGCAGCCCCAGCCAGGAGGTCTAGTGCAGAGCCGGCGAGGAGCCCGGGCACCCCGTTGCCCTCGTTCGCTCAGTGTGCTCATCTGTCCAACAAACACGGTGGCGCGTACTCTGTGCCAGGCGAGGGGCTGGGCTGGGGCACGCGGTGAGTCAGACCTGGGGTCTGCTCTCCGGGGACTCCGAGGCTGCTGCAGGAGCCAAACGTGGAAACGAATAGTTAATGACGGGAATGAAACTCTGGGACATAAAAATACACGGACCCTGTGAATACAGAGGGGCCACTGAGACAGAACTCCTTACATTTAACTAAAGTGAGAAATCAGTGTCTCCCCTGAGCGGGGTGGGCGGTGGGAGGCCCAGGTGGGAGGAATGTGATCGTGAGGGATGCTGCAGGCCGCCCCCCTGCTGCTGCCAGGGACCTTCCTGCCTGCCGCCTGCATGCCCCTGTTCCTCTAGGAAGCACGGTCCTTCTAAACTTCAGGACCAGGGAGAGGCCCTGCAGGATGCAGTCACCAGACCTGGACTCAGGGATCCCTTTTCCAGGCCTCGATCTGCAGCCCACTCACTTTGAGACACCATGCAAGTCACCCTCCTCTACGCCTCGGTTTTCTTATCCGTGGGGGGTGGGAGTGGGGCGGCTGGGCTTGGAGGTAATTAAAATAGCTAATATTTGCTGTGTACCAGACAGCACACCAAACGCTTTGCATACGGTACCTCTTCAGTCCTTACATCTGCCCTGTGAGGTAAGTTCTATTAATAGAAGGAATCTCTTATCCAATGAGAGCAAGACAGGTGGTTTGTTTATAGAAGAAATATTTAAAGCAGGACATCTTATGATACATAAAATAAGCACTTATTGAACGTAATCCTTGCGCATGTACACTTATTAGATGATCTTTTGATGCAGAGCCAAGGCTCTCTGGGGCCCAGGCCTCCGGCCAAAGTTTTACCTTGTATACCTTGTATTTCTTGCATTAAGCAAACCTGCACAGCTACGTTTATGGTTCCCATCTGGGTTGCTTTAGAACGGAGTGAGACTCTACAGATGCTTGGAAAGTGGTCTGCAGAGAGAATCCTTCTGAATTTTTAACAATTTATCCAAGTTGTAACCTACACCTAATTCAATATAAATTTTGGGTGAATTTTAACCATTGTTTCCCCATCCGTTGTCTTCTACAGTGTCTTGCTCACATCAAGGTCAACAGCATTTTTTTTTTCTTTTATTGGATCTTTCCAAAGCCCTTTCTTAGTTTGCAAGGACACAGCAACTAACTGTCTGTCCTGCTCTCCTTAGGGTCCCATTGGTTTAGGAATTATCACAGGCATCTGCAGGTCTGGGGACAGACCTCACCGAGCCAGCAGGAGTAATTTAACAGCCCTAATGGTAGCTGGCCACCCTGGAACATTCAGAATGCGGTGACCTATTCTGGTCTGCCTTTGAAAAGAAGGGAGATGTTTGTAAACCCAGAGGCTCAGTTGATGGAGGTCAGTTAAGGCAGGTCCTACTGTTTTATCCCCATTTTATAGGCGAGGAAATTGAGGCAATGCAGTTATTCTCCCAAGGCCATGGTAGGCTTGGCAGAGCTAGGATTTGAACCTGCGCCTGTCTGGCTCCACATTCTGCTGCCTCCTTCACGTACAGAGACCCCGTGGGCCTCTGGCTTCTTCCCTGCCAGAGCACTAGAGGACCTTGTGATCTCCCGCATGGGATTTGAGGTGCCCGTAAAATGTTCAAGCACTAGAACAACAATTTAAAAAAAATGCAAGGAAAAAAATAATTTATATGCAGTGATTTGTAAAAGGATTGCACATTAAGAAAACCTAATTTTTTATAGGCCGATGTTTGAAAAAAGTTATTCTTCCTTGGAATTCAGATCAATTTGGGGAAAATGTATATTTTCAGTAGCAACTTAAAGCACCGGCATGTCCATATGGACGGGGCACACAATCTATTTACTGAACATAAAACTGTAGTACTACAAAAAATAAATTAAATTAAATTTTCGAGCACCATGCCCATATAAGGAGGATGGTCCCTCTCATGAGGGACGAGGGTCACGTCCCCCCCCCACCTCCGTGTCTGCATCAGCAAGCCCTGGGCTTTTCCGTGTCTGTGAGGCTGGATGGGAGCAGCCAGGGGCTGGGGGCTGGGACACAACAGAGAGGGGGTGCAGACGCCACTGCTGCCCGTGGAGAGCTCGGGGTCTGGCGGGATCCTTCCAACACCTCTCACGTCTGAGCCTCCTCTGGCTCATACTTCCTCTGGGGGCCCCTGGGAACATTAAATGTGCAAAGGATGCAATTTTGGAGTCATCCACATCTGAGTTCCGATTCTGGCCCAGCCACTTACTGGCTGTGTGACCCGGGGTCAAGGCGACCTCTCTGAGCCTCACTGGGAATATTAATGCCCCGTTCCAGGCCCTCGGTGAGCATGCTCGTGCCTGCATGGGTGCCCAGCACGCAGGAGGCCTGGGCAGGAGATGCTCCCTTCGAGCCTCTGGGACAGAGGCCCACTGGCAGGGAGGTGCTCATCTGTGGACAGGGGACTGGGAAGGCAGCTCCGAGCTGCTTCCGACCGTTGGTGGCTGTGGAAAGGGTCGCGGTGAGCGGGGGAAATGAAAAGAGGCCAGACGTCGTCCAGGCCACAGCACGAAAGGAGAGCCTCACTGCGCCGCCCGGCACAGAAAGGGGAAGGCGGCCCAGACCGGGAAGTGGTCGGCTTCTGATGACCACCTCACGGGGACCACGCCAGCCCGAGCAGGAAGCGGTCGGCCCCTTCCCGCCCCCGCGCCAGGCCAGGCCCTGCCTGAGCTCGCACTTGGGAAACAGCTGGGCCTGAAAGTCCCTGTGCTCCGGTCTGCTCTGGGAGCAGCACTTTATTCTTAGAAACCCAGCTCCGGTGGGCCCCCCCCCCCGCCGACTCTGGGGGGCGGTCTTCAGACCTCAGTTCTCCCACTGGCTCTGCCACTTCTGTGCACAGAGACCTTGGCCAAGTTGCTTCCCTGTCTGGACCTGTTCCCCATCTGTCCAATGGGGTGATAAGCCCCCACCTGCTACCTAAGAGCAACAATGAAAACTGACATCTGAAAAGTTCAGAGCTGGAAAGTCCCCGAGGGCCCCTCGAGTCCGAAGTCCTTTCACGTCAAAGAGACAGAGGCTGGAGCGGGAAGATTGCTCAAGTTAGCAGCCATGGGGGCCCCACCCAGCAGGGGCATCTCAGGCTCCGGAAAGAACACTGGATGGGGAGCCAGCACTAAGTTCAAGGTCTCACTCAGCTCCTTCCTTGCCATGGGACCATAGTCAAGTCAACCAGCCTTTCTGAGCCTTTTCCTGCAACAAGAGACCAACCCTTAGCATGCACGGTTTTTGTGGGGCTCTCCTAAAATGAGGCCCGTGGGACGCCTTGTAGACCATAACTGCTGAGACATAAACAGCTTCTTGACTGAGTTGGTTTGCACTAGAACCCTGATCTCACGGCTTCCTGCTCTGTGCCGATGGCCACCCAAGGCTCCCTGTAGAGGGAGTGGCGTCTGGGCCCCAGGGAAGCCTCCTGGGGGGAGGGTTTCTCTTTTCCACCTTCTCTCGGGTAACAGGTGTCAAATCTCTTTCTCTGATTCCACTGAGTCACTGGAAGCCACGTTCCCAGAGGGGCCAGGTGTGAAGAACTCACCTCACCCACGTCAGTAGCCAGAGATGTTATCGCCACTGCTACCCACCCCTTAGTGTGTGGCTTCTACCCACCAACTCCACCTTTCCTGGAGGCCAGGAGGGCCCTTCCAGGAGGTCAGAGCCCAAGCAGCCTTTGTGATGGGGGCCTGAGCAGGGAGAAGCTGGACCAGACAAGGGGAGGCCTTACACACCGGGGCTCCCCGAGTCACCCGGCACAGGTCACTCAGGCCCAGCCTGGGCTTCAGGAGAGAGGACCTCAGACGAGGGGGTCCCGCATGGCAGCGCTGGCAGAGGAGTTAGAGATTAGTCCGTCTGGGGGGCAGAACTGGGGTCTGTGGATGTGTGGAAGAGCTGAACCCCCCAGATCCCACACAGACTTAAGGTGGTACACATGCAAATGCACGTGTGTGTGCATGGCTGTGTGTGTGCTCACAGTTCCTGAGGGCAGCGTGCAGATTTCATCAAACCTCCAAAGTGAAATGTGAAAGTCCAGGACCAAGTGCTTTGCCCCTTGCCCGCCTTACAGACGAAGAAGCTGAGGTTCAGGGAGTCGAGAGGTCTCAGAGCACATGAGGCCGGATGAGGCAGGTAAGGGGTGCTCCTGTTGTAACCATCTCCTTCTGGCTCAAAAGGAGTCCCTGGGAAGTTCAGAGGAATATCTACCCCAACCCCCATCCTAGTTTTGAGGGTGACTGGGCCTGAGGAAAGTGGCGCGCTCAGGACAGAGGAGGCTGGTGAAGCTCCTACCAGCACCAAGAGTTCCCACCCCCATCACCATCACCACCACCATAACCATCACCATCACCACCACCATCACCATCACCACCCCCATCACCATCACCACCCCCATCACCATCACCATCACCACCCCCATCACCAGCACCAGCACCAGCACCAGCACCGCTGTCAGCACCCCCACCACCAGCACCACCGGCACCTCTTCCACCATCACCACCACCAGCCTCACCACCACTAGTCCTACCATCAGCGGCACCAGCCGTACCACCCTTAGCAGTACCACCACCGCCAGCATCACCATCACCACCACCATCCACAGCGCCACCAGCAGAGCCACCGTCACCTTCGGCGCTGCTGAAGATCCGCATGGGATCTGCCTTAAAGGCTGGGCTTTGCTTCCACCATCCCCCAGTAGTCAGGGTCTGCCAGGGAGAGTCAGGACGCCCAGCTCTGGCCTCGTCTAGGACCCCGAGGGAGATGCAGACCACGAGTGGGGTGAAAACCCCGCTCTGTGCTCTGAGGTGAGTGGGGGCACTCTGAACTGAAGTGCTGCGTACTGCAGAATGAACGTGACTGACCTGACCCTCAGAGAAGACACTCTTAGAGACCGGTTAACATAACTCTTATCCAACTGAGACTGAGAAATGTGTGTGTTGCTCCTTCTGTCTTCTCACAAAGCCGTGCTTACTACTATTTAGCTGACACCTATCCAGCACCAACTGCGCACTGTTCCAAGTCCTTTACATACATAGACTAATTCCATCTTTGCAGCAGCCTTATGAGGTGGGTAGCATTACCATCCATGTTTTATAGCTGGGGAAATGAAGGTGCAGAAAAATTCAAATAACTTGTCCAAGGTCAGACACCTAGTAAACATCAAGGTCAAGGTTCGAACCCAGGCATCCTTGCACCAGGGTCCATGCCTTTAACCACTGCACACCCTGTCAGATCGGAGAAGTGTGGGGTGGGCCAAAGCAACCGCAGCTGCGCGGGCGCAGCGAACGCCTGTGATCTCTCTGAAGGCGTGAGCTGCATCCTTTCCACTGCTGTGTTCCCAGGGCCTAGCCGCAGGCCTGGGCCGCGGCGGAGCCCAATCAGTGCTGCACGAGGGAATCAGTTGGTCACTCTGGCCTCCAAACCCTTTCCCGCCTCCTGCTTCTCCCTCTCCTGAGCTGCGTGTGAGGGCGCTCGCTGAAACTGTAGTTTTTCTTCCAGCCAACAGAGGACAGCACGTGTAATAAGGTCATACTTTCCTCTAACAGCCAGGAAGAAGGACTTAGGAGGGAATGGAGGAAACGCTTTGTGGCAGGCATTAACACAGTTATTGATTTCAAATGCATTGAGACAAACCCTGGGTCCCGACATGTGATAGGACACCCTGACCGGTGTTCTTAATCCGAGAGCTGAGGAAGCTGAGGTTCAGAGATGGGGAGATCCTGCCCAAGGTCACACGCAAGTGAGTGGCCGAGCCAGGCTTGGGATCCCGGTCTCCCGGGCTCTCTCCCCCAGCAGAATGGTAGAAGTAGCTGACAGGCTGGAATATGGATCAGGCTCCCTTGTCTGTCGGGAATAAAAGATACTGTTACCAACCAGGGGCAGCCCTTTGTGCGCATAGCCGGGTTGCCCCCTGGTGGCTGTAGCCGGCAGATACCCAGACTCGCAGGCCCGATTTTGTCAATGCATTAGCTGCCTTTAGTTGCACCTCCACCCTACTAGGCTAGGTCTGGCCTGGGGCTGTTGGGAAGACAGGGGACCAAGGGGATCAGGTACCAGATCTTCCAGGGATGTCCAGTGCAAAGGATGGGGCAGGATAGCCCCTGGAACAAAACAGAGAGCTTGTGTGCCGGCATTCAAGGATCCAAGCCAATGCAAAGGCCTCCCTGTGCCCCCAGCAGCGTGCTCAGCGCTGTGGGTGCCCCCATCATCCTACGGGGAGGTACTCCTGTTCTCCCCCCTGCCGTTAGGAAGCCGAGGTTCAGAGGCGGGACATGACTGTGCTCCAAGCGACAGCTGGGAAACAGAGGGCCTGGGAGTTGAACCCCAAACTGGCGGATTCCCTCTCTAGGCCTTGTTCAACTGCCTGCCCCATGCAATGACCACTGTGGCTCTGAGGGACTGTGGTCAGCTCAGACTGGACTGACTTAGAAGGCCCCTGTGAGGAGGCAGGGCTCTCAGCCCGGTGATGGGGGTGACTGTCACTTCGACAGCAAAGACCATTAGTTAAGTCTTCAGTGCTGGGTGTGGTGCTTTAAACACTTTTTACGGTCATTTATTTGTTCATTCACTTAAATGTTTGGCAAGCATCTCCGTCTCTTATGCTCCTATGTTTTAGGTGCGGGGGTCACAACAGTGAACAAAACAGAAAAACAAAATCCTGCCCGCACTAAACGTGTATGCTGGACAAGGAGGTAGATAATGAGCTAAATAAATAACTCAAATGTATCACATGCCGGGTGGCGATAACTGCTGGAGACAAATAAAGACAGAAGGGTGGAGGGTGTGTGGGGGAGGGAGTGGAATGTTACTCTGTGTGGTCAGAGAAGGTTCTCCTGAGAAGGCATTTGAGCAGAGAGCTGAAAGACGGAAGAAGCGAGCCATGTGGGGGTCTGAGGGAAGAGTGTTCCAGACAGAGGGAACAGAGAGTGCAAAGGCTCGGAGGCAACTGGCTCATCGGTTCTTCTCGTCAATCTTGAGTTATCAACCACTCCTCTTTCCACTACGTAGATTCTCCCAGGCCAGGGAGCACTTTCCAAGTCTGGCAGAGAAGCGGCAGCACAGATGGAGAAACTGAGGCCCAGCAAGGTCATGCCCAAAGTCACATGGTAAATCAGTGCAAAGCTGGGACACAGACCCTGGTCCTCTGCCTCCCATACGAGGCCTCATTAGAAGTTCTCTGGTTTAAAGGGCTACATCACAGCTGGAACCCCCAGGGAGCAGGAGCCCCGAGAACCAGGCCAGGACGCAGCTTCCAGAAGGGCTAATCAGCCACGGAGAGGTACTGAATCGCAGCCTGACGGGTACAGGGCCAGGGCTGGTGGCTGTGGTCAGCCACGGTGGGACTAGCGATCAGAAAGGCCCAGCTAACAGGGCTCCTCGCTGCCTCACCCAGTGTCTCCCAGTAGAGGGAAGGGGCTCCCCTACTGAGAGGGGGCTGTGCCTTAACACACTGGCAGGGAGACAGGCTAAGGGGACATCAGTGACTAATCTGAACCTGACCAGCCACTGTCCAGGAACCAGAGGTCAGCCTGTGGTTGGGGTCAGAGGTCAGCCTGCATCTGAGGTTTGTGGTTGGATCAGGGGTCAGTCTATAGCTGGGGTCAGTCTGTGGTTGGGATCAGAAGTCAGTCTGTGGCCATGTCAGGAGCTTGTGTATGGTTTGATTCAGGGGTTAGTCTGTGGCAAGGACAGAGGTCAATCTGTATTCAGATCAGGACTCTGTTCATCGCAGGGTCAATGACCAGACAGGCCAGGCCAGGCCTTAGCCACAGCCAGAGCTGCAGGAGCTCCCGGTGGTCATGGTGCAAATGGACTACCTACAATTCACACCCTAGCTTTAGGGTTCGCTTTTGGGTGACATCACATATGTCATCTTATTTAGTCTCAACAGCCCTGAGAGGTAGGTCTTACTGCCTCATTCCACAGAAACCAAGACTCAGAAGCTTTAAGACTACTGCCAAGGATCACACAGCAAGTAAAAGGCAGATCTGGGATTCCTCTCCAGGACCATCTCCAGAACCAACACTCTCAACTATGGTGATCTGCAGCACCCCCCGCTCCTGCTTAGGGACCTCCTTAATAACGGGAGGGGAGGTAAGTGCTAGTGGCAGTGTTGTCACACAGGCAATGGTCCCTTCCTCAACAAGCCAAGGACACTGCACTGCAGCAGGAGGCTTGAGCTGGGTATTGAAGGATGCATAGGAGTCATCTAGATGGTGAAAAAAAAAAAAAGAAAATGCACTCCAGGCAGAAGGAAGAGCATGCGCAAAGGCTCAGAGGTATGAACGAGGATGTCGTGTGTTTAGAGACGGCAAAAAGCAGTTAGGGGATGTGGCATGCAGTGCATTCAGGGAAATGGTGGGAACCTTTGCTGCATTGCAGGGCCCTGAACGACGGGTTGTGGACTGGATACCACTGTGCTCAGGAGGCACCTGGGGCCCAGCAGAGACCTGAATCCAGAGCGTGATGTGGTCAGAGGGTCGGCTCTGGTGGCAGTACGGAGGGGATGCTGCTTGATGCATAGTATACGTTCAACACCAACATGTAAGTCTTAACTATTCCTTTATTTTATGATTTGAGCTTTTGCATGTTGTTATAAAACATCTATCCCAATGTCATGAATAAGCATTGTCTTCTAAAAATTTCAAATTCGGTTCTTTTGCAGTGAAGGCATTAAAGAACCTGAAGTCTATGTTTATGTGCGGCCTGAGGGAAAGATCGAATTTTACCTTTTCTAACAGGTGGCTCTGCCAATGCTGACTTCTGCCTGTGCTGCGTCTCGTTTACCAGGAGATGCGTTATCAGTCGAATCATGTTCCTTCCATCACTACGGTTTTACAGTAAGTCACGGAGTCAAAAAAGACAGGTCCTTTATTCTTCCAAATGGTGCTGGCGCGTTAGGTTCCTGTTGCTGATATAACAAACGACCGCGAATGCTGTGGTTTTAAACAGCACACCTTTTTTCCTCTTACAGTTCTGAAGGTCAGAAGTCTGGAATCAGGGTCACCGGGCTAAAGGCAAAGCGTGGGCAGGACTGCACTCCTTTCCAGAAGCTCGGAGGGAGAATCTACTTCCTCGCCTTTCTGAGATTCTGCGGCCGCCTGTGTTGCTTGGCTTGTGCCACCTTCCCCCACCTGCTCAGCGCATCGCTCCCATTTCTCCGGCTGTCACTGCATCACCGCATCCTCTCATTTCCACTCCTCCTGTGTCCCTCTTAAAGGCTCATCCAGGATGATCTCCCCAACACAAGATCCTTAACTTAACCACACCTGCAAAATCCCAGGTGTGGGTGGGACTTGGGACGTGCTGCGTCTGGGGGCAAAATTCCTCCGCATCTGAGGACCAGGAAAGCTAGAAAACAGGCTCCCTGTTTCCAAAATACGAAGGTGGGCGGGCATAAGATGCCGATTATAAAAGCTACATTCAAAAAGGCAGAGAATGGAAGAAAAAAAGGAGCCGCCAGTCTAACCATCTTCAGAATCCAAGGCGGCAAATTCCACTATGTTTCAAGGCCGAGGGAAAACCCTGTGATTTTCACTCCCTTTGCAAAGCAACAACAGAACTACTAAAACTTTGAACCTTACCTCGCACTGTATATAAAATTAAACTCAAAGTATAGACCTAAACAACACATTATGCTACATGAAAAAGCCAGGCACAAAAGAGTCCATAGTGTATGATTCAGCATATACAAAATTTTAGAAAATACAAAGCCATAGTGACGGGAAGCAGGACAATGATTGCCAAGGGTCAGAGAGCGGGCGGGGTGGGGCAGGGTGGGGGGGTAAGGGACTGACCGACTACAAAGGGTGTGAGGCAACTTTGGGGTGATGGAAATGCTCTATACTTGATTGTGGTGGTGGTCAGAGAGAGGGAGAGAGGAAGGGAGGGAGGGAGGAAAGGAAAGAAAGAAGAGAGAAAGAGAGAAAGAGAGAAAGAGAGAAAGAGAGGAAGGAAGGAAGGAAGGAAGGAAGGAAGGAAGGAAGGAAGGAAGGAAGGAAGGAAGGAAGGAAGGAAGGAAGGAAGAGAAAGAAAAGGGAGGGAAGGAGGGAGGGAGGGAGGGAGGAAGGGAGGAAGGGAGGGAGAAAGAAAGGAGAAAAGAGAGAGGAAGGAAGGCAGGAAAGAAGGAAGGAAAAGGGGAACGAGGGGAGAGAGGAGGTAGGAATGGAGAGAGGGAAGGAGAGGAGGGAGGAATGGAGAAACGATGGAGAGAAGGGTCAAGTCTGTCAGGCCTAGGGTGGGTGGTGTCCATCAGCCGGCAGGTCTCTGGCTGCTAGTCAGCGACCCCCCTCGCCCCAAACAGGTCTGTTGGAGTTTTGGCCCCAGAACCACTGGAAAGGCATCTCCTGTCCACAGTTTTAGAACAGAAGGTGGTCAGAATTTGTGTCTGGGTCTCTCATCAAGCAGCCGTGTGGCCTTAGCCAGCCCCCTTCTCCTTGCTCTGCGCGTTCCATTTTGAGAGCCGGGCCACTAGTCCTCTCAGTCCACTGCTACGGCCAACGTGGACAGTGCCGTCACGTAGCGCTGGCTCCGTAAGCGTGCGCTGGTCCTGTTCTTCCCGCTCTGACCCTAGCATAGTCCAGCCCAAAGCCAGCTGTCTGACCATCCCATTATGCCCAGTGTGGGGTCCGAGGGGCTCAGCTCAGGCCTCCAGCTGCAGCAACAGGCCTCTTGGTGGGCACTAACTCACATCGGCCTCCAGGAACGCCTGATTCTCTCTGTCAAGGCCCCGCCCCTGCCCGCCCATCTCCGGACTGCGCAGAGACAAGTCCTCTCCTGGAGGGCTGGCCCCTCCCCCATCTCAGAGCCTTGCACGTGACGGGGTCTCACCTCATGGCCCTCCATCAATACAGCTGACTGTGGCTTTGGGGTCTCAGCCACCAGCCATGGGACTCGGGCTGGTCCAGACCACAGTCCAGTGGGGCTGAGAGCCAGTGAAGGTGACAGTGGTCGGGAGAGTGTGAGTGGGTTCCCAGGCGTCCCAGGCCACTGCTCGGTGCAATGTAGGCCTTACTTCGATGACAGCAGTCCCAGGGAGCTGAGGGTGGGGATAGGGCACGGCTGGAGGGAGGCAGATGGCAGTGGTTCGTCCAGCCATCTCAGCTGTGCCACCGTCTTGCTGGGTGATCTCTGAGCCTCATTTCCTTCTGTAAAGTGGGAGGATGGGGACGGGGGCAGCCCCTGCCACCTCTGCCTCAGCCCCGTTACAAGGGAAAAGTATCAGGGCTCAGTCTGGTCTGGTCCCGAAGGCTGGGCCGCTACATGCTTTCATGTACTGTTTCATAACAGCCCATTTTACAGATGAGGAAACTGAGGTTTATGTATTCCTAAGAGCTTTCTCTTTGGGGAGGCCAGTTTCTTCATGAAGCTCATTTCACAAGTGGAGACACCGAAGCTTGGGAAAGCGACCAGCTCGGCCCAAGGGCTCCCTGGAGGAGACCAGGTCCCAGGCTTCGGAGGAAGTTATTTTCTTCCCAGACCTAATCCTCAGCAAAGACTCTTCCCCACCACTAACAGGCCCCTTTGTTCACTGTAAGTCAGTGTGGAGGCTTCCCCCCCACCACCACTTTCTGTTTTTCAAGATCATCCCCAAAGAGGCAACCTAGGACCGTCTCTGGAGAAGGTTGGCTGCCACCCCCTTGGCCGGGCCAGGGGACCCTGACAGCAGCAGCATCTCAGCCAGGCCTCGGCCTTGCAGACAGATTCTTTGGGAAAGTCGCTGCTGAGCCCCACCCCTACCCCCAACCACAGGCCTGGAGTAGGAGCCTCGAACCCACAGCCTCAGCCCAGAGCAAGGTTGGTCCTTACCCCGCATCCAGCCACTTTCTGCAGATCAGTCAGAGGTGAGGTTGGTGGAGCCCAAACCCAAACTCACAGCAGTGTGGGCTTCCTGGGAAGACAGCATTTCTTGGCACTGGCTCTTCAGAGGACACTTTCAAAGATCCCAACCAGTCCCTTCCTGGCATGAATCCCTGTCAGCCCCGCCTGCCCCGGGTGTGGCCTTGCATTTCTGAGAGCCTGAATTCCTAACACTAACGTGAGTGAGAGGCTGGGGGAAATGGAGAAAGTCTGCTATGTATTCAACCCTTAATACACGTCAGGCGTTGCACTAAGCCCTTAAGTACATCACCTCATTTTAATCCCAAGCAAGCCTATAAGGTAGGTCCTGTGATTATCCCCATTTTACAGCTGATGGAAACTGAGGTTCAGAAAGATTAAGTAACTTACCCAGGGTCAGCCGAGTAGAAAGTAGAGGAGCTTGGATTAGAACCCACTTGCTGTAAACTATCAACCCTCCCAGGCATAGCCCAGCAGCCATGCCCGGTCCCCTTGTTAGCCCTGGACACCGCCCGTCCTCCCCGCAGGGACACTGTCCTAGCTCAGTGGCAGCCCTGGCTGGCTGTGTGGCAGGGCAGCAGGGTGTGCACTCTCATCGCTCCACCCACCCCAGCAGCCCTCCCGGACCTCCCTTGCCCTGCTTGGACTGGGACTCCCCACTCCTGGAGCCTGGCTTGTGGGTCCCCTCTTCACTCTCACATCCCAGCATCCATCCTGCCATGCAGAGCAGGGCTGTCAACCCAAAGATCCTCTCAGGATTCTGTTTGCTCCCAATTCCCCAGGCCACCAGTGGAGCTATTACTCATCTTGCTTCTATTATTCATTTATTCAGTAGGTTTAGGGGCAGTCAGCAGGCCCCGGGGACGCCAGAGTGACCAGATCGGCTCGGGGCCAGGCCCAGCCCCTGCGTGAACACTAATGCCTTATCAGGGCTCTGGAAAGGTCAGCCTCCTAGAGGCCTCGGGCTGCATGCGGCCGCTGTGGTCAATCCTGGGGCAGGAGCCAGTGCCCCAGGGCCCTGCTTGCCCTGGCACCAGACCCTCATCACCAGGAAAGGCTGGGAGAGGAGGAAATGGGGGTAGACTCCCTGGGGGAGGGGGTCCCCTGGTTACCCAGCAACCTCAGGAATAGGCAGGAACAGCCCTCTGCAGAAGCCTCACACTGCCTCCCCCCACAAACCCACCACATACACGTAGTTTCCCCCCCTCCCCCCCTTCCCTACCCCTGAGTCCTGGAGGCCTCGGGGAAGCAGAAGGACACAAGATGTGAAGTTCAAATATAAACAGGCAGCCCCCAGCACCCCTCCCCCATCACCATGACCATCCACTCCTCGCTGCCCATTTGTCTCTATTTGCCACTGGCCACCCTTTCTTGGGGTCTCTATGTCCTAAAGGCACCCCAAGCCTCCGGAATTAAGAGTAACAGCCCCTGCCATCCCCTCCCTATAATTCCTAGCACCTCCTCAGAGGGGAGCCCTGTTAACTGCTTGGCGTCTACAGATCCTTTCTGTGCATTTAAAGAGCCTACATAGATATTACTTAGATCCGCACATGCAGGGTCTACTTCACACACGGAGGACCATGCCGCACACGCTTCTCTGACGTGTCTTTCTTCTAGCTATGTGTCTTTGCACGTCGTTGTATATGGATCCATCATCACAGCTTTTAGCTCTTGCAGATTTTACACTCTAAACGAAACAAAACAGAACAGAAAGGCTAAATCATCCACATGCCATAGCTTTTTTCTTCAGTACATACATGACGGAGTAAAGCCCCTGGATATGGGTGTACCCTTCATGTCCGCTCCCGAAGGCGATGGAGGCAATGCCTTGCAGAAGGTGTGTACGCTCATTCAAATAGGCACACACATTTCCTGTAAAGCAGGATCGTGCTCTTTGACTTACTCAGTAATTACCTTTTCTGCCTTTAGCAGCTGTCTTTCTCCAGACCAGCACCTTCTGATGTTACTGGAATCTGTTCAGCCTCTGACTATCACCCCATCCCATGGCTATACCATAACATACTCACCATTCCCCTTTCAATGGACATTTCAGTTAATTCCAGGCATTTGCCATTGCTGGCATGAACACCCCTCTATATACACTTGTGTGCCCTCTATGAGGTCTGAAGTCCGAGGGACTGGGGCCAGTTTCGTGGTGTGTGATTAATTGATGAATGTCGAACTTCCCTGACCGGCTGTAAGCCCATGCAAGTAGGGACCGCCCGAGCTGGACTCGCTACTGGATCCTTTGTGCCTGGCACTTTGAGCCCCTGGCACACGGCGATCTACCTGTCCCGGTATCTGTCCCCTCCAACATGGGGCTCCAGGTTTCAGTGCCTTGAAGGGGCAAAGCCCCGGGGGCAGAGTTAATGCTGAATAATACAATCATTGCATCATTGTCCCTTGCTGACCCTGTTGGCTCTGCCATGGGATGAATGATGGCAGCTGGTGCAGATGCCCGCACAACAGTGGCCCCAGCTCCTCTGCCCCGGCCTCCTCACTGAGGCTCAGCCTGTGTGCTCAGCTGCTCTGGGGAACTCAGTTCTGCTTTCCTGCCCCTGCTCACCCGCCTCCACCTGCCATTCACTCAGGCAATAGACCACCTGCCAGTCTGTCCACCAAGCTAGTGAGGAAGCTAGCTCAGGACCAAGCCCAGAAGACAATTCTGGAAAAACACATTAGCATGAGTCTGGGATTTGGAGTCAGGCTGTCTGGATTTGCATCACTGCCAAAGGGGCAAGTTCCTTCATCTTCTCCAAGCCTCAGTTTCTTCATCTGTAAAATGGGGAAAACAAGAACAGCTTTGCAAGGTGGTCGTGAGGGATGCCTAGGCGGTGGGCTGGATCAAATGCCTCCTCCGTAAGCTCCGACGGCAGGGAAGTGCCGCACGTGCGGCCTCACACTGCAGGGGCGCTGCTGCTGCGTCCTGTCTGCGGGGGTCAAGGTCTCGCCCCCAGGGCCTGCTGAGCTCTCATCGACCTGGCTACCCTCATTGATCTGGCTAGGGCACCCTGGGGATCCCCTTCTGCATGGACAGGCCACCCTCTGCCCCTGGGCTACTGCCCTTTGCCAAGTTCATGGTCTGGAGTAGCCAGCCAGCTGGGCCTCCTGCTAATGAGCTCCTCACCCTGCTCAGACCAGCTTGCCCCACTCTCCATTGATCCCTGACCTTTTCTGGAAAATTTCCTCCTCCACTCCTACCTCTCCATGGCCGCCGCTGCTGCTGCCCGCCCTGCATTCTCCTTGTCTCTGACTGGGCCTCATCTGTAGCCCCTGAACCCCAGCTGTTTCCCTCCCTCTCTGACAGGTGCATTTCAGGGCCAGGGCTGTGGACTGATGGTCTGGGTTCACATCTCGACTGGGCCCTTTCCTAGCTCTTATGGACCAAACGTTTGTGCCTGCCTCCCCCATTCCCTCGTTGAAGCCCTAATCCCCAGCGTGGCAGTGTTTGGAGATGGGGCCTCTAAGGTTAAATGAGGCCACAAGGCGGGGGTCCTGAGTCAGTGGGATTAGTGCCCTTATGAGAAGGAACAAAAGTGCCCATTCTCTGTGTGTGTGTCCACGCGTGCACAGAGCGGGGCACGCACGAGACGGAGCTGCCTGCAAGCCGAGAGAAGAGACCTGAGAACAAACTCCAACTCACCACCACTCGGGTCATGGACTATG
Organism: Tonatia bakeri; assembly: GCA_004024845.1. Classification (NCBI taxonomy): domain Eukaryota; kingdom Metazoa; phylum Chordata; class Mammalia; order Chiroptera; family Phyllostomidae; genus Tonatia; species Tonatia bakeri. Next base: position 241,372 of record PVIA01000490.1, on the reverse strand, counting down.
GCCTCCAGAGTTGCGAGAAACAAATTTCTGTTGTTGGTTAAGCCAGCCAGCCGGAGTAGACAAAGACACTAGCCTGGCACCTTGGGGGTGTTCCCCAGCCTCCCCGTGCCTCCGTTTCCTCACAGGTAAAAAGGAAATCAGAATGCTGGCTCCATGGGACTGCTGTGGGGACTCCACATGTTGAGACTGTAGGCATGTGTGACAGAACTCAGCCCCTACAGGGTCCCACACAGCAATGATTGTCACTTGGCTGTCCTTTGAATACACCCTGCAGCTGGAATGCCCTTCTCTCCTTCTCCTGGGACCCAGCTCCTCCCCTCTGTGCTAGTCTGTCACCGGGGCCCCTTCCTGGCCCCTGCCCTATCCCTGTCTCCCCAGAACAGCTCAAGGCCCTCCCGTGATCCTCGAGCCCTGGCACACAGCCTGAGGACCCAGGATGTTTCTCTTCTCAGATGGGTGTATCCTGTCTTCCCCAACACACACAGGCCTAGGCTATGCCTCTGTGCCTCAGTTTACTCCTTTCCCAGGAAACCAAGTGCAGGGCCAGGTGCACAGGAGGTGCTGAAGAGCAACGATGCCTCCGATTCCACCATAGGAAATGAATTCCCAGGCTGTTTATTCCACACGCGTACACCCCTAGCACTAAGTCAGACTCTTGCGTGGGAACCTTCTGGTTTTGGCTCTGACACTCCTGGTGACAATGACGCCAAGCGCTGGTGGACACTGCTGTGTCAGCCCCTTGATGTGCACTGCCCTAGTCAACCCTGCCGACACCCTCCTGAGGGCGGCACTATGACAGTCCCCATTTTACAAAGGAGGAAGGAACCGTGGTCTCAGTGAGGTGAGGCGACAGGTGGAAAATGACAGAGCTGGAATAGGAGTGCCCGTGAGGCTGACTCCAGAACCACCCTCTACCTCCATACTCCACACCTGCTGCCAGGATGGCCTCTGTCCCAGGCCAGAGCACTGGTGAGGCATCTGCTTAGAGCACAGCCTAGAATCTTCTGAGAGCCTTGGCCCATCACCTAGCTCTCGGCAGAAACTCTGTCTCCTAGCTGCTTTTCAATGTCCCCTCCTCAGCTTTTGCCTACGAGTGGCATGAGAAGCTGCCTTGGGAAGTTCATTAGTGCATACCCAGAGGGGCGCTGAGGACACCAGCCACCCCATCACTGAGCGCCCCTTCCCACAGAGAACTGGATTTCCCCTGAGGAACTGGTGGGCTTCCTCCTTTGACACCAACACTGATGTAACCGACCATATCTTCCTTTTTTGCCTTGGCTGCTGGGAAGCTCAAAGTCAAATTTGGAACTCAGCTTGAGCAATTATCTTGCCCTTATGGGGTTATCCTTCTCTGTGAGCTTGACTGTCTGTCTGTCTGTCTGTATTTATTTATTTATTTAGATTTAATTTGTTTATTTTTAGAGAGGGGGAAGGAAGAGAGTGAGGGAGAGAAACAATGATGTGTAAGAGAAACATCAGTCTGTTGCCTCTCTCACATGCCACAACCTGGGACCGAGCCAACAACCCAGGCATGTGCTCTGATGGGGAATCGAACCGGTGACCTTTTGCTTTGTGGGACAATGCTCAGCCAACTGAGCCACACCGGTCAGAGCTATTTCTATTTCTATGTTCCTGCTTCCTGACTCTCCACTTTGACCTTTCCTTCCTTCCTTCTTTCCTTTCCTTTCTTCTCCTCTCCTCTCCTCTCCTCTCCTCTCCTCTCCTCTCCTTTCCTCTCCTCTCCTTTCTCCTTCCTTCCTCCCTCCCTTCTTTCATTCCTTCCTTCCTCATCATGGGCTAGGTCCCCACCCTGGGAGCCTGCTCTAGACCAGGGGAGAGGGAGACATATGAAACACGCATATCATTACAATAAAATAGGCAGGATTCAGTGGCAGGAGTGCATCTGCCAGAACCTCACCCCATCCAAGTTCAGGAAGACTTTCCCAAGGGCAAGGCCCTGGACCTGAGGTGGCGGGGGGTGGCAGGGGGAAGTGGAAATCCACTGGTAAGGCACAGGGGTCAGAGGGTAGCTGCCAAGGGAGCAGCTAGAGCCCTGCAGAGGGAAGGGGCCTGCACTGGCAGGACTGAGGGGGGAGGGCTGGGGCTCGGAGCACGCAGATCAGGGCACAGTGGCTGCAGGGAGCGGGACAAAGAAGTGTGCGGGCCAGCCTTACAGGGCCTTGCAGGCAGAGGTCAGTGACCGGCTTGCTATTTATCCAGAGAACAGAGGCGAAAATGATATTGTTCTATATAATCGGGTGTGTGCTTTGGCGATAAATAGAACCCCATTGAAATGAGGAATTGAGACAGGCAGAGCCGCACCCATAGGAGTGAGTCTCCTAGGTCGTGTTCCTCCCGGGAGAAGCAACAAGCTTCCTTTGGGGTGCTGAACACGGTCTGTCCAGGAGTGCGGAGGTCTGGGAGAAAATCAGGTGCTGAGACGGGGTGGGAGGCAGGGCTGGGGGAGGCATTTCCGAAAAGGAAAAGATAGGCAGGAAGGTTCTAGCACTGGTTCAGCTTAGGGTGTTGAGCAAGTCTTGTCACCCCTCTGTGCCTCAGTGGCCCTGGGTAGATGACAGAGGGGGCTCTACAAGGGCCTTGCCCTGTCGAAACTTTATGCCTTGACAGTGAAAGTCAGAGCTGGTCAGATAGGGCTCCCTCACAAGCCTCTTTGCCAAGTCCAAGATCAGGGTCCCCAGAGTACTTCCACCCCCAGCCGTCCCCCAGCCTCTGACCCGCCCTCCCCAGAAGTGGGGAATGGCGACAGAGAGTCGTGGCTAAGCCATTAGGGCCTGGGCTCCATCACAGATTTAATGATGTTGTGTTGCTTTAAAAGCCAGGCTGCAGATCCTGCTTCCACGCTCCCTGGAGAGCATCCTGCCGAGCTCCCAGCAGGACCCCGGAGCTGCGGCAGGGCCCAAGTCCCCCACCACCACTGTGCATCCAGGTAAGACTCTCTTCTGGGCCCAATGCTGCCAGAGTCTGCCGCTTCCAGTGGGGAAGGTCACCCTGACATTTGACCTCAGGGTGTTGGATCCAGCGGGTGAAGCCGTGGGAGGAAGTGCTGGAAGGAAGAAGAGTCTTGGTTCTGGAACCAGCTCCGGCCATAATTGGTATAAGACTTTGCGTAGGTCACTTTCCACTTCTAAGCCCCAGTTTCCCCATCTATAAAATGGCCCTCTGCTAAGCAGCCATCATGGTAGAATTAGACGGGAGGGGACTTTGTGGGAAGGATAACAGGGACAGGGAGCAGGGTAGGCAGGAAAGGCCACCGGACCGGGAGTCAGACCCCACACCTCCGTCCTGCTCAGGGTTTGGGTGGGAGGGGCCTGGAGGAAGTTGGCCTGGGTGCGAACATGGTGCTGGATCCTGAAAGGTGGCCGCTGGGCCCTCAGGTCCCATGCTCTCCACAGCGGGATCTCCCGGAGGCCGGCTGAGCGGCACCCTCCAGGGCCACGGCTGCGGGGTCCCGGGTCCCAAGTCGCTGTGCCACGTCAACTGCTCTCACACCAGGGAGTGTGCTGATCTTGTCGCAGGAGCCACGGGAGACCCAGCCCAGGGAAGAGTCCGTGAGGAGGACCTGGCACAAGGCTGCGGCAGGGAGGGCAGCCCCGCCAGCAGCCCGGGAGAACTCTGGGGTGAGGCCGAGCCCTACGTGCCCCTCAGGCCACACCGGGAAGCCTGAGGTCAGACTGAGGCAGGCAGGGAAGGTCAGGGCGAGGCGCTACGTGAGGCTTCACTCTGTGGACACGAGCGAGCCATCAAAGGGCCAGAGCAGCCAAGTGGCTGGTTGGGCTGGGCCTCAGGAAGGTTACCCTGGCTTCGGTTGACCTGATAGATCCGAGCCAGGAGAGCCTGGGGCCTGGGACTGTAGGGATGCAGGTGACCAGGCCCGGGGCCAGTGCTTCCCACCCCTGGGCTCCACTGACCAAAGGGTTTTTTCCACCCTCGGCTTGCCTGTCTGGCCCTCCCCCGAGGACGACTCTTACTTCTCCATTCCCCGGTGCGCCGGCCAGTATGTGGTGGGAGAGCCGCCGAGACCGGCCGGCAGGACTCACCATAGTGGCCACACTCCCCCTGCCAAACCCCAGCCCTGGTTCCCCTTCTCAAAGTCACGGCAGAAAGAAGGCCCACTTCCCGAGCACCCCTTTTCCTGAGCTCTTGCTCCCCCCACTCATCCATTGCCCCCACTCCGGTCTCCGAGCCCCAGCATCCGGGCATGTCCCTGCACCCTCTCCTCACTGTGACACCCATTAGGGAGCTCAGGTGCCAGAGACCCTATTGAATGCTTCCCAAATTAGCTCACTGAATTTCTGTGGCAACTCTGTGAGTGATTTTCTTTTATTTTGATTTTACCGGTGAAGAAATTAAGGTCAGAGAGCTTCACCCCCATGTCCATAGTGGGTCAGCGGTGGAACAGAATTCAAATCCCTCTTTGGTCCAAAAGGTTACTAGTGAAGAAAAACTATAGTTATCCCACAAATCTTACCTTTCTTGATAGTTCTTGAGTGCCATTCACCCTTAGCCCAAACTTGGGATGGGTATTATTCCCATTTTACAGGTGAAAAACTGATGCCAGAGAAAAGCAATAGCCCAAACTCACACAGTGGTCTGGCCTGGGCAGGAGGAGGGGCGCAGAGAGTCTCCCAAGTGAAGTCCTGGCTGCTGGCCCACTGCCCCACCAACTATGGAAGATGGGGCACCACGGCCCCAACCCCTCAGCTGCTGGTGGGTGAAGCAGGCTGAAACAAAACAAAACAAAACAGGTTTTTCCTTGTGACACTTGGGCCTCTCCCCTCTGGGCGGGAAGAGCCCTGAGTCGGGCCAGGCGGATGGGGCAGAAGCCTCCCCAGGGGGTTCTGGGAGCCAAACAGGGAGGGGCCCTGAAGACACCTTTTGAAGGTTCTTTAATAGCTTTTCCTTTTAAAAGCGAGTTTCCTGTGTAATTACAAAAATAACACGTGCTGGTTGTGGCCGTTTCCTACTCTCAGCCAAGCTGGTTCTCCACCCCACTCCCCACCTTCCTCTGAGAAGCCGCCCAGTTGCAGGCAGCCATTTGGTCTGGAACCTTCCAGCCCTCTCAAAACTTAAGGACACGTGAGTAGTTTTGTTTTTTCTTGTATAAAAATGGTCCCAGGCACACAGTGGAAAATGATGTCTCTCAGTTAATATACAGGGTCCAGCACAAATAACACCCCCTTTTTATGACAAAATCTTGAATTACAAAATCATAAGTGTGTAATTCTGCCACATAACAGTATCACACTCAAGCACACCATATGACATTGTAGGTGGAATGTTCAAATTAAAACTATAAATGACCACACCCATATTGTTACCCTGCCAACCACACTCAGGCAGGCCTCACTTCCTCCCGCCTGACCCTGTGGGCCCTCAAGACGAAGCACCCATAGCATCATCGTCTGACCTCATCGTCTGGCTGTCGGGGGGCTGTTGGGTTGTTCCAGGGAGTGGCCACTCCTGTAGCTGGATGGCGACCTGCCTCCTTCTGATCGTGCTGCTCCTGCCAGTAAAGCCCCATGAATCCTCCAGCACAGCTCACTACCCGTCTCACTGCCCATCTTGCTACCCTCAGGCTGTTTCTGAAGGCAGAGGCGGAAGTCCTAGCAGTGAAGACCGCAGTCACAGGAGCCCACTCTGCCACTTAGCGGCTAAATAGCCTTGGACAGGTCAGTGTCTGCGACTCAGTTTCCTCATCTGGAAAATGGGGACAATGACAGCGCACATACCTCAGAGGGCCCTTTTCAGCATGTGGTGAGTTAACACACACACAAAGCACTTAAGATGGCCCGGCAGATAGGAATGTCAGCCGCTGTTCTTGTTATTTCTAGAAATCAGGGGGCTGGCTCTCAGGGTTTGCACTTTTTTTTTTAGTGTTACCCATTTGGCTAAGGAGGCCTCACCTTGGGGGCCTTCTGTTCTCACGGCCTCTCAGTGCCCCTCAGGACACTGGTTCCCCCATCTAGGGCAGCCCCTCCTTCAGGAAGTTACTCACGGGAATTGCACGCACATCCATGCGCACGCAAACGGTGGACCTTGTGCTGTAGCTGCAGCAAGGGCCTTCCCGCTGGGCAGAGCTGCAGAGCCCTTCGCACTCCTAGGCCCCACATCCCACCAAGCCCCAGCCCCACGCAGACCCACAGACCCCACCTTCCCTCTTCCAGGGTCATTTTCTGCACGTCCCCCGTCGCCTTGGTGCAAAGGAAAGACACCCACCCCCAGCCAGCAGTTGTTTAGAAGAATGACCTCCATGGCCAGCTCTGCCTCCCCACCGCTGAGAGATCTGGGCAGGGCCTGCAGCCCCTGCAGCCTTGGTTTCAGGGCCAGAAGCAGGGCAAGCCAAGCCAGGGCCACAGGGACACTCAGTCTCAGGCCCCTGCCAGCACCAGGTTGGCACTAAACAAAGGCAGCTTCCCAGAACTTTACGTCAAGGACCCCTTGCCTGCCCCACACTAGCCCTTGCCCTGCTTGGTTTTCTCATCTGCAAAAGGGATCCTAACTGCAGCCTAGAACCTCTGAGGCTAGTGCAGTGAGAGAAAGGAGCCGGCGAGAGAAAGCGGTGTGGACAAAGGGGCTTTGCAAGGGCTCAAGCTCTGGATCTGGGGTGATTGGGCAAGGTGGAGGGGAAAGCAGGGGACGGTGACCCTGGCTGTAGTAACGTGGAGACCAGAATCCAAGCAGCCTTCCCCGGGGGCAGGTGTGTGATTCCGAGCGAGGATGCCCCAGGTTGTGTGCATAGGAAATGACTCTGATAGAGGGCAAGCACCCACTTGAAACCTTACACCATGCTTTGGAGAGTACCCTCAGCCCTCTCTCTCTGGGGAGCAGCACTCTTTGGACATGAGGCCCCAGAGCAACCACAGTCCCCTGGTGAGGTAGGATGAGGTCTGAGGCCAAGGCAGAGAAGTCAGAGGCGTGTCAGAGCCACAGCCCCAACCTCCAGGCTAGCAGGGCAGAGAGGCGGTGTGTAGGGGCTGGGTGGGGAGATCAGAATGTGTCCTTCCCAGGGAGGCTGTCCCCTGCTCACCCTTCTCTGGCCCAGTTTTAATTTACTAACTCCTCAAAACCCAAGGACGTTCATTCCATTTTAAAGATGAGGGCACAGATTCGGAGTGGGGGAGCGTCCTACCCAAGGTCCTGGCTCAAGAACCTACCTGAATCTGGGTGGGTTGAAGACTTATATTTGACCTTCCAGAGAGACAGCTTGGGGTAGCCCAGCCTCCCCGCCAACACCCTCCCCCCACCCCAGAAACCTCCTGTGCAAACCCAGCCTCTCTGGAGTGCTGGGTGGCCACCCCCCCAGCCAGGCTGCAGGACCCTCCTCACCCACCCTACACCTGCCCCTTCTTCAGACCCCTCCCCCTCAATGGTGGCAGCTGGGCCCAGCCCCATTAGCACCATTTCCACTAACAGCTCTGTGTCTGGCGGAGTGGGGATGGGGCAGTACTGATGGGCTCCCCCCGGGACCCAGCCCTCTTTGCTACAGACTCCACAATCCCCACCACAGAGGGGGTGCCCTTCCACCTTCAGCCCTCCATCAATCCCCGAGGTCCTTCTGGGTCAGCCGGGCTCCCACCTCAACACTGTCTGAACGGGCCTGGCCTTGGCACCTGGGCTCAGTATCTCAACATCATCGATGAAGATCAGAGTGGCCTCCTATTGAGTAAAGGTTTTCCATGTGATCAGCAGCTCCCGGGCAACCTCTGTGTGTGGGAATTTGTTTTACCCCCACAGCGCTTCTGCAGAGATAATAACTGTACCCATTTGACAGCTTAGTGAATGGAGGCTCTTGGTCTCCCAACAGCAGTCCCTACAGGGCTTACTGTGAGTAGTTCAGTTAGGAGGAGATGCCAGGAAACACTGGTAAGAAAGAGGGGGGTGAGACCAGGAAGGGGTGAGCCATCAAGCAAATCACCACTGTGGACAACCGAAACTCATCCTCTTGGGGGCCTTGGGAGATTGTGTAGAATATGCTTTGGAATTATTCCAACCAAAGGAGGAAGGAGGTGGGATGCTTGTCCACTGACGCCCTGTGGTTCTTGCCCGGAGGCTGCGGAAGGGCACCCACGCTCCAGCACTGGCTTGCAACCTGGCCTGTGAGCGCCTATCTCAGCACAGCCAGGAAAAGGCCGTAGGCAGAGCCATGGAGTTTGCAATAAGCAGCCCTGGGTGTGTGGAAGTGAGTGCAAGGGGACACGGCCAGGGGTCTGCACTGTCTTCTTCACCAAGGCTTAGAGCTCACACAGCTTGTCATTGGCAGAGTCCGAATTTGAACCCAGATCTGTCTGATCCCAAATTTTAATCCCCATGGTAGGAATGGAACCAGGGCTATGGGTTGGATCTGTCTGTTGTGGGCTCTGCTCCACCCCCTGTTATGCCAAGGAAGCCTTGACCCTCTTCCAGGAAGATGCCAAGAGAGGCCCCAGCAGGCTCCTGTATTCTCCAGAACCCTCCCTGTGCCATCCTAGCTGCTGAAATGTTGGGGAGCTTGGGTTCATTCTGCCAAAGGGAAGTCAGGACCCCCTGGGACAAAGCAGACAGAGAGCAAAGCCTAGGCCATGAGGGTCAAGGAGTAAAGCACTGAATGAATGAATGACGGCAGTAAGTCAGCAGTGTCTCAGAGCAAATCCTCTCAGCAGCACCAGGCTTTCACCTCCTCCCACAGTTCTACCCCCCAAGCCCCAGAGAAAGAACCCGGAGTCACCACCTGCAGCCCACAGACGGCAAAAGTGTTATTTTGCTTTGCATGTCACCATGCTTTTAAATGTTTTGAGCTCTGCCCACATTTAAAATTGTAAAACCTCGCAGAAAAACCCAGCTTTTCAGCTTCTCTTGAAAAAGCAGAAGCTCTGGCAAAATGTGGCCCACTTTCCTGCACAGCGCTAGCTGGCTGCACAGTGGCAGCTCTGCTGGGACAAGGTGTGGGCTTTCCAATTTGCCATAGTCCCCAGCACTCCCTCTTACCTCCATGACACTGAAGCAACGTTAGCTGCCACTTTGCAGCTGGAACTGTGGTTTGAATGCCACCAACATGGCCTCCGGAAGAATGGGAGCTCGAGAGGGAAACACTGGGAAGCTGGGGCCCTGGGTTTGGACTTGCTGTGTGACCTCGTGACCTCGAGCAAGTTTCTCCCTTCTCTGTGCCTCAGTTGCTTTGTTTGTGAACTGGGGGGCAGAAAGGTGGCCTACGCACCCTTCTTGCCCAGAATGTCCCAGGTTTGATAGAAAGGCCTGAGGAGCTGACCAGACCTTCCCCGGCACAGGCCCATGGCCACATGGAGGACACACCTGCAGAGATTACATCTGACACAGACGCATCCGGGCACTCAGGACATGGGCTCCACTGGACATGTCCCCAGCACTGGGGATGCCCCTCAGACAGACAGCTTGCCGTTCCTGGCTCCATGAGGATGTCCAACAGGCAGGCGGCAAGCGAAGAGCTGGGCACAGTCACTGCTTCCACGGGTCACTAGTGTCAGAGCAGTAGCTGCCGAGAAAGAACGTCACTTGCCACAGTGGAACATTAACACCCATAGTTGGCTGGAACTGCAGGAAATTATTGTCGGGGAGGGTCCCCCAGGCCAGGCTCCTGCATGTCATCTCCTGAGAAGCCATCAGAAGGGAACACAGGGTCTAGGCCAGCACCAGCCGTGGCTGCCCAGAGAGTGGACTCTGATTCTGAGGAAACTTGCCCCGAGCCCTTCTTCATGCTGCTCCATGCCTGCCCTGTGCCCCCAGGTCACCCGGTTGTCATTGTCTCTGCCATTGCTGCTGCCCCTGTGGTTGGCACCTTCCCCATCTGTGAGCCTCCTCCACCTTCTTCATGGAATTACCACCTTCTAGCTCGAGCTGTTGTGAAAATCAGATAACAACAAATGTACACTGAGAGCGTTTGATGTGCCAAGCACTGTTTGGGTGACAGGGTTTGCTCACCACGCTCACATGCCTCCAACTCCTCACACCCACAAGGGTACCAACACCCATTTCCACTCTCGCTCACACCCACCTGGCCCCTCACACCCGCAGATGCACACCCAGCCCTCCTGGGCCTGTGGAGGCCCCGGCCCTGCCCCTCCTCCGCCGGCTCCTCCCGTCCCTGCAGCCGGCCGAAGTCCCAGCATGCCCTGCGGCCAGCCCCGTGGCGCTCGGCTGGGCTCCCTGAAGCCACAGCCTGCCCTGACTCCCACAGCCAAATCGAGTCAAAGACCAATTAATATGCTGATACCTGTGGCCGGCTGAAGTGATGTAGAGCTGATGATTTCTTTTTCCATTTTACTCCAACTGTGGTTTTGTTTTTTTCCCAGCCCTCCTTTGGTCAGTGGTTTTAGGGGCACTAAAGTTCACTTTTGTGGGTAACCTGCACTGTTAGCTGTTGATTTAATTAACTCAGCCTTTCTCTCCCTTGACCAGAACAAGGCCAGCCGGGCTGCTTTACAGACACCCATCTGGGCAGCCAACGGCGGGAGGCGTCTGACGGAGAGTGTGGTCCCTGGCAGACACTCCCAGCCCCTGGCTGTCATCAACAGCTCCGTGTTTTCTGAAGCACTTCAGAGCCACCCTCTTGTGAGGCGCAAAGGAGTTTTGCTCCCATTAGACAGGTGGGGAAACTGAGGCTCAGAGATGTGAACAAAATCACCTAGGGTCCCAAACCCAACAACAAGCAGAGCTGGGCTTTCAAGCCAAGTATTTCTCTTGCCACAGTCCTCTGTTTTGAAGATACAGTTTGTTCCCCCAAAAGGTGTCGCATTCCAGGAAAGGCAGGTGTAAGGGTAGAAGACACCTGGGGATGCTAAAGAGGAACAGGAGGGAGGGATGTTGAGGAAGATGCTAGTTGAGATCTCACTCCTGAGTTTCTTCCTTATGATGGAGCACACCAGTCTTTGGTCCTCTGAGAAGTTTCCAGATTCCCACCACGAATCTCTCAGTGGCCAGGTGAGGGAGACATTCAGGCTTCAACCTTCAGCCCTCAAAGGCCTCTCTTGCCTAGTGGGTGCCTCAGACTACAGCGGACCCCCGGGCCGGGGGTGGGGGCGGTCAGGGTGCAGCAGGGGAGAGCACAGCACACATCTGGAAAGGCTTCGGGAGGAGAACGTACAACCAGGACATGCACACGCGGCTGAGGCCAGGGAGGTGGCGAGAAGTATGGGGAAGTCGACTTGGGGCAAGCGCCTCCCTCTCTGGCCCTCAGCGCACTTGGGGACGTTCTCAGTGAGCAGTGGCTCAGTCTGTGCAGACAGTGTCTTAGGGAACTCTGGCTGGTGGCTAAAGGAGGGGAAGGGAGGGGTCCCGGCTTGGAGACAGACCCTCATCTCTTCTCCGCTTCCCATCCCACCTCCTCCAGGAAGCTCCCCACTCCTCACCCACACCCATTCCCCAGCTCTCAGTCCAGGGCTCTGTGAACTTTTTTTTTTTTTTTTGCCACCAGGGTGAATTGTCAATTGATTTGTTATTTATCCCACTGACAACAAAGAGAGTGAAAAGGTAATAATTCTGGGCTCTGGGGTAATTCAATTCCTGTAGCACCGTCAGCTGCATTAACTTACTTCCTGGATCTCAATTCAATTAGAGCAACGTTCCCCAGCATTAATAAATCAATACTCATGCCATTTGGATATATTTTGAATGTCGTTCATTATACATTGCAGGTCGGGGATGGCTGTTGAATTGGAAGTTAATGGGACGGGACAAGGCAGGTGGAGCTGCCTGGGGAGCAGCTTCCAACCGGCGGCTCTAATTGCGTCTGCCGCAGAAGCGGGCGTGAGTAAACCAGAGGCTGGTTAACTGAGCGGGCCTGTCCGCAGCGCAGCACAGGGCGAGTCCTGCTGGGTGCACGGAGGCATGGGGGGCGGAGAGACTGCATTCCGCCACTCGCCACTCGTGTCCTCGATCATTCATTCACCAGCCCATCCCTCTTCCTCCCATCTGTGCTCTCATGCTCTTCCAGCCCCTCCTCTCCCTCCTCCAAGCCTTCCTTTCACCTTCCTTCCGTTGCTCCTCCCACCCTCCTCCTCTGTCCCCCCACACCTCCTTTTATCTCTCCTTCACCTCCTTCTCCCACCCTTTCTCTCATCCTTTCTCCAGGTCGTCCTCCCACCCTTCCCCTGTCTTCTCGTCCTTCCTCCTGCCTTTCTCCTCCTTTCTTCCAGTGTCCTCTCTCCGTCTTTCCACCTTCTATCTGTCCAGAACAGTGGACTGCGGGCCTACCCGGCACCGGCACCAGCCCGTGCGCACGTCTGGGCTTATGCAGGTAGACGTTGTACACGTTCTCCAACCTCAGAGACGCCAGCTCTGAACAGACCATGTCGCCACAATGGTCAAGAGCCACAGCACGAGCGATTAGAACACTTCTGCCAGAAAACCCAGAGCAGGGCTCGGCGGTGAGCCCACAGCAGGAAGCTCTGCCTCTCGGGACAGGGGGAGGCGGACAGAAGCCTGGGGTAGGTTTTGAGGGTGAGAAGGTCTTGGCCAGGTGGCCTGAGGGAGACCAGGGACTGCGGAGAGCCGGAGGAAACTGAGGACTGCACAGCAGTGCGCAATTGTGTGCGTGTGAATCCAAAATCAGTGTGATCCCCAGGTAGACAGAACATGGGTTCCTGGGATGCTCCCCTGGGAAGTCTCCTCCAGGGGGTCTGGGAAGGGGTCAGAGCAGCAGCCACAGCACAGAAGGTGCCTGCAAAGGGGAGCTAGCCTGCACCTCGACGGCTGTCATTGCCTGCATGGCTGAGCAAGTCTGCCTTGCTGAGCCTTCCCAGGTCTGTAATTGACCTGCTCATCCAATAATGTCCCTTGAGAGGGTCAACAGGGGTATTGCTTCTTCCCTTTGACAAATGAGGAAACTGAGGATCAAACAGACGAGGGCTGAGCTGGGTGCAGGGAGGTGCAGGGCCTTTGCACCTGCTGTCCCTCTGCCTGGGTCACTTTTCCAAGGCACCCATCTGAGGGCTCCTCCCCTTCTGTGTTTGTTATCTGCTGCTGCATAACAAATTATCCGCAACATTCAGTAACTTAAAACAACCGACATTTATTATCACCCCATTTCTGTGGGTCAGGAATCCAGCAGTGTCTGGGTCTGGCTCAGGCTCCCTGAGTCAGGATGTCCGCAGGGCTGCAGAGGGTCCACTGGCCCGGCAGCCCCCGCACATGGCCGTCAGCAGGAGGGGTTAGAGCCTCACCGGGTAGGCCTCTCCATGGAGCTGCTTGAGCGTCCTCACGAGGTGGCAGCTGCTGTCCCCAGAGCAGGTGATCTGAAAGAGGGAGATTAAGCTGGAGACTGTGAGGTATTTTGTAACTGACCCCGAAGTCGTGAGCCATCATTTCTAGTGCGTTTCACCTGTGGGAAGTCAGTCGCCAAGCCCAGTCCACACAGAAAGGGAGGAAATCAAGCTCCATCTCTTGAAGGGAAGAAAATCAAAGAATTTGTTTAAAAAAAAACCCATACGTCCTTTCAGGTCTCTGTCAATGTCACCTCATCAGAGATGCCGTCCCCAGCACACCGTCTAGGAGAGCTCCTGGCCTCTCGCGACTCTCTCGTCCCTCCTGTTCTGCTCTGTTTGTCTCCATGGCATTTGCCGTCACCTGATGTTCTTTCAATTTTAATGATTAATCTCATTTATTGTCTGCCTGACCCCGCCAGGACAGGCTTCATGAAATCAGGCCCTTGGGCAGGTCTGGTTCCCAGCATATAGCAGGTGTTCTAGAAACGACCGCCGAATGCAAGGACGAAGATGGAGCAGGAGGAGGAGAGCACTGGCGACCCGGCTGGTCTTCCTGGCCTCTAGAATCCGACCCTGACTGGGCGCCATGGGACCCCAAACCTCATCCTGTGCCCAGACTGGGGGCAGCCTGGTCTGAGGTCGGGTCCCAGCTTGGCCATCAGCCTTCAGCATGACACTGGACGTGTGCTTTGCCCCAGCTCAGCCTCGGTTCCTCCATCTGATGGGAGCCTGTGGATTCCTTCTTCCATTTAACAAGTACGTCCCGAGCATCCCCTAGGTATTTGAACACAGTGTCATGGGGATGAACCTCTGGGATAAAACCACTGAGGGTCCTTCCAGCTCCCATGTGCTCCTGTTCTGCTGTGGACTGAGTTGTGTCCCCACAAATTCATATGTTGAAGCCTTTGTACCTGAATGTGATGGGGACTTTTGGAGGTGATTAGGGTCAAGATTGAGTCATGAGTGTGGGTCCTCATGATAAGATTAGTGGCCTTATAAGAAGAGGAAGACCTCTCTCTCTCTCTCTTTCTCTCTCTTCCATGTGAGAACACAGCAAGGACGTGGCAGTCTGTAAGCCAAGAAGAGGGCCCTCACCAGGAATCTAACTGGCTGGCACCTTGATCTTGGAGTTTTGGCCTCCAGAACTTGGAGAAATAAATGCCTATTGTTTCAGCACCCCCAGTCAATGGTATTCTCTCACAGCAGCCCAAGCTCACCAACTGAAATGCTGATGGCACATTGCCTGGGCTCAGAGAGCCATGGGCTCCACTTTCGGGTGGCATAGTTAGAAACCAGGATTCTCCTGGGAAGAGGGGGAGGGCCGCTGGAGGGCAGGGTGTCTCTAATGCCAGTATGAGGAGGGTATGGAGGACAAGTGCTTGCTCAACTCTGGGATGAGGAGGGCCAGCTCCTCCTCATCCTTCAGATCTTGGTTTCTGTGCCACCTCCTCTGGGAAGCCCTCTGCTGGATCCCACAGCCCCTGGTATCCCAGATGCATGTGCTGTTCAAAGTGGGGTGTGCTGGTTCCTTTGTCACGTCTTTCCACTCTGTGCTGGCCCCATTGGGGTGGTGTCACTCAGGGAGAAGGGACTCAGAGCCCAAGGCCACGGCTCAAGCACAAGGGCTAAGACCAACTGCAGGGGTCAGAGGCCTGGCTGCCTCCACTCCCCATGTCCAGCCTCAGCCAGACCATGGCCTCGTGGATCCTCAGCAGACCTCGGGGAGAGAGGCTGGCCCGGGGGGAGACAGACATCAGAGCTGAGGCCCTGGGCTCCCTGGCCACCACCTCACCCCCAGGTCTTTGGACAAAGACTAAGCAACAACCTCCTCAGGGAAGAATAAAGAATGGGGACCACCTGGCCACTTTCTGACGTGACACAGGCTTTACCACTCATGGGTGGCAGTCAGAGACGCTGGAACCACAGAAGAGGCAGTTGTTGTGGTACGTCAGGCTAAATCTCTCTCTGTCTCTGCATCCCCTGGGGGGACAGCCCAGGACAGTGTGAAGCATGTGGGCTTTGAAATAAAATGTTCAAAATCTGGGTTCAAATCCTGGGTACCCTTTGCATGACCTTGGAAAACTTGCCTTGTTTCCAAGTCTTTGGTTTCTTCATTTGTAAACTGGGGGTTCAGAGTGTGTCGCCAAGGCCAGCGAGAGATGAAAAGAGAAAACACAAATCAAGAGCCCATTGTCCTGGGCACTCAGCAAATGTTGGCCTCCTCCCACCACCCACTTTTTCTCACTTAAAGTTTTTCTGACACCTCCCCCTCCACCCGTGTCACTGACTAGCTATGTGTGACCAACGAATGTAACACTTTTATCCTCTCTGGGCTTCACAGAGTTTAGGAGCTGGAGGAGTCATAAACCCAAGTTTGCCTGTAAAGACAAAATAAGGCCCAGGGTCAATGTCAAAGATGAACTTTGGTCTCTATGGGGCCACAACTGTGCTGTCAGAGTCCCAGCTATGGGCTCACCCCTGGGTGCTACCTGCCCCACCCCTGCCCCCAGCCCAATTACCTGGCTATGAGACTCTAAGAAAGTCTTTTCCCCTCTCTGGGCCTTATTTGCACATCAGAATTACAATGGGTCAAGACGGAAGTTTTCTGAAGGTCCTTATTCTGATTTTGCCAGTTCCGGGACTCTGAGTTGGATCAAGAGGATGGTACCTTTGGCCACCCCTGTGGCCACTCCAACAGGTGACTCTTCTAAAAGGTCAGGTGGCTCCAGCTCCTCGTTCCAGGCTGGGTCACACCTCCAGGACTTTGCCTATGTTTGCTCTCTCTTTGCCAGGAACACCCTTCACACTCTGACAAGTTTCTCTGTTCACACCACAGACCTCTATAGCACACCACTAAAACGTGCCCTCTGAGCTGAAGCTCTTCCTGGTTGCCAGCCCTCCGTGCAAAATTGGCCTCCCTTCCTGCCCCCAGGCCCCAGGCATCTCCCCTGCGCTGGACGTCTGTGCTCAGTTCCCCCTATTTGTGCACAAGTCCAGGCGACTCCTGGAGGACAAGGCTGGGTCTGATCCACTTCTGTATCCAGCATCTGGTGGAATCTATTGAATAAATGAGTGAACAAATGAATAAATGATAAGCCACAGTTCAAGGCTAATGCCAGCCAACAGGCCTCACCCATGTCCCCTGTCCAGTCTGTCTCCCCAAGTGAGCGGCAGCCCAGACCCACCTGGCCACCCGAGTCACTAATGAGCATTGACTCTGATCGGCCCCATCCATCATGCCGCTCGAGCTCCTTTTCTTAAAGAACATTAGGGAGCAAATGTATCATCGGTGACTGGAGGCCCAATAAAGCAGGCACCTCGCAAAATTTAGTATTCAACTCGTAAAGGCCTTAAAAGCATTTTTCAATTATGAATGGCCTGGGGGGAGTCGTTCTTTCTTCGCCGGGGGATGAATAAAGATGGAAAATAATAGCATATCAATATTGTTGCAACTTAGCAGGATTAATCTGGAAGAGTTAAAGTCCTTACTTTTCCCTGATGCCTGCGTGCCCAGGTGCACTGGGAGGGACTCAGCTGAGGTGACCCTCACCAGGACTTCCGTGGGCAGGGCTGTCTCCCCAGATATCCGCACCTGGAGGGCCCTGATCTTCCCTTTCCTCTCTCACAGCCTCACCCCAGAACATTCCCTGCTCTGAGCCATTCTTCTTATCCAGACCTGCTTTCTCGTGATGATCTCTAAGCTTTGTACCACACTTAGGGTTTGCAAGGGTCTTTATTCCTATTGTAATGGTTGCTCAAATCCATATGATAAAGTTTCATAGAACTGTGCTACAAAGAAAGAAAGAAAAGTGCATGGAAAAGCTAGGCAAAGGGTATATATTTAGACTATTTTTCCAACTTCCTGTGAATTTTAAATTATTTCAAAAGAAAAAATTATAATAAAGCCCTGACTGTGGCTTTATTAAAGGTGTGGTTCAGTGGATTGAGTGCCAGCCTGAAAACCATAGGGTCACGGGATACATTCCCAGTCAGAGCACATGCCTGGGTTGCAGGCCAGGTCCCCAGTAGGGGGCGTGTGAGAGGCAACAACACATTGATGTTTCTCTCCCTCTCTTCTCCCTCCCTTCCCTCTCTAAAAATAAAATAAATAAAATATTTAAAATAAAAAATAAATTATAATAAAAATGGTCCTCACAGGAACAAAGGGAATGGGCTTCTGCTGGTGGGAGTGTAAATAGGCACAACAGCTTTAAAAAGCAAGTTTTCATTATCTAGTGTGATAAGCAAGGTAATGCCTCCCCTTTGAAGAGGTCCACATCCTAATTTCCAGAACTTATGAATATATTAGGTTACAGGCAAAGGGGAATTAAGATTGCAAATGGAGTTAAGGTTGCTAATCAGCTGACCTTTAGATGGGGAGATTATGTTGGATTACCCCAGGGGGGCCAGCGGACAGCCTACTGAGAGAGAGGGCGGCCTCAGAGTCGGAGACGTGAAGACGCTGTACTGCTGTCTTCCAAGAGCAGGGAAGGGGTCACGAGCCAAGAACACAGACAGCCTCTACAAGTTTTGGAAGGCGAAGAACAGATGCTTCCCTAGAGCCTCCCAAAGCCCTGACAACACTTCGATGTTAACCCAGTGAGGACACTTTGGACTTCTATCTACAGAACTATAAGATCATAATTGTGGTTTTTTAAGCCACTCAGTTTGTGGTAATTTGTTATGGCAGTAATAGGAAATTAATGCATCTAGTAAATAATATTTCTTTTAAAGATTTTATTTATTTATTTTTAGAGAGAGGAGGGAGGGAGAAAGAGAGAGAGAGAGGGAAACATCAATGTGCGGTTGCTGGGGGCCGTGGCCTGCAACCCAGGCATGTACCCTGACTGGGAATTGAAACTGCGACGCTTTGGTTCGCAGCCCGCGCTCAATCCACTGAGCTATGCCAGCCAGGGCTAGTAAATAATATTTTTGAATTAAATACACACACACCCTAAGACTCGGCAATTTCACTCCTAAAGAAAATCTTTGGGCTGTACTGGGTCACAGCTATGGTGTGGAGACAGCTATAAGAATGTTCGTAGTAGCATTATTTGAAATGACCCAACAATCCAAACGCCCACAAACAGGAGGTGGAGAAATCCATTGTGGTACATTCCCATCATCCAGCAGTGAAAAGTGAATGGCATTGCTACACGCAGACACACGGTGGCTTTCAGCACAAGGATGAGTGAGAGAAGCAAGTCACAGGAGAAAAGGCAGGTAGTAGGATTCATTTACATAAGACTCAAAAATAGGCAAAGCTTTAATAAGTACATTGTTAACGGCTGTATGTTTGAAGAGCAAAACCATAAGAAGAATGCAAATAACTAATACAAAATTCTGTATTTTGATTACCTTTTGGAAAAATGATAATTTTTCCAAAAAAATTATCCAAAGGGGGTTGAGACCCACAGGGAATCTCAAAGACAGAGTGAGTTCTTGAACGAGGCGGTGTGGGCTCAGGCATCTGTTTTATAATTAATATACAGGGTCCAGCAGAAATAAGGCTTGTGTGAGTGTGGTTAGTAGGGTAATAATATGGGTGCAATAGTGTACAGTTTTAATTTGAACATTTCACCTAAAATGTCATATGTGTGCTTGAGTGTGATATTCTTATGTGACAGAATTGCATGCTTATGATTTTGTAATAAAAGACTTTGTAATAAAAAAGTGGCATTGTTTGTGCCAAACCCTGTATATTGTATTAATTAATATTACTTAAACAGTATGTGTATACTCTTTTGAGTACATGGTATAGTTCACAATAAAATACTCTTTGTGTCCTTGTTCTTGAGCATTGACTTCATCTTTTTTCATTATACTACGAGCACGGGTGGATAGGGGTCATTACCTTCCTTTTACAACTGGAGAAACTGAGGCTCTGAGAGATTAAATGATGTACTCAAGCACGGCTCAGGGCTGACTGAGTTCAAGGAAGCAATGACACAGCAGACAGAGAAAACAGGAGTCTCTTCCATGCGTTTGAATGTCAAAAGGGGGAGTCAAAGCCGGAGGTCATGGAGAAAGTTTGGAGATTATGTAAGGAGTGAGAGCAAACTCTCCCACCCCTCAGATTATGTAGAGATTTGGGGCTCATGTAAGCATAAATTGGTATGTGTGTGGTGGGGTGGCCTATGGGATTTGGGAGAGTTGGAAGTAATGAACAGTGGTGTAGAAACTGTGAGAAAGGTCGATCCCACACTACATTTCCCCAAAGTCAAGTGTTATAGGAGGATAAAAGACTATCAGACAGCTTCCTAGGATCTGAAAAATCTATAAATCTCACTTCCAGGGAGAACCCAAGGAGGTAGCAAGATACCAGAGTAAAAGTGGCTGGGTGGTGCATGGACTGTTCGGACCTTGGGCAGCTCTAACAAGTTTCCTGAAGCTGGTTTTTGTGTAAGAAAAGGCATAAATAACTAAAATCTAAAATGAGAAAAGAAGACGTAACTGTAGAACTTACAGATATTAAAAAGATTTTAAAATTAATTAAGATATTGTATAAAGTTTTACACAATATCTTCTTTATTAAATCTGATAATTTAGATGAACTGGACAAATTCCTCAAACAACTCAACTAACAAATTGACAGAGGAAGAAATATAAAATATGGATAGTCCTATATATTTTAAAGGAAACACCCGTTTTTAAAGTCTCACAAAGAAAATCTCAGGCACGGATGGTTTCATTGGTGAATTTTTCCAAAAATATAAGGGAGAAATTATGCCAATCTTAAACTGCTTCAAAGAATGTATTTTTAAATAATATTTTGAGGTCAGCATAAATCTGATATAAAAATATTACAAGAAAAGAAAATTACAGTTCAATCTCTCTCATGATTAATTAACCCCTTTAAGGCTCAATTCTCCATTTGTAAAGTAGGGATAACAGTTATCTTCCTTGGAGAATTCTTATAAAAATTAAATGAGATAAATGCAAAAATCCTTATGAAAATACAAGCAGTCCAAGTCCACATGTATATAGATTATTATAGTCACAATGAATTCAGTTCAAGTTTTTCTTTCCAGGAATGGGAGGCTTGGTTTAACATTTAAAGATAAGTTATTGTAATTGATCATATTAATACAATAAAGGAAATAAAGGATAAAAATCACACACTTATCTCAATAGATGCAAAAAAGTCACCTGATAAAATTCAACACACATTCACAAAGTTAAAACTCTTAGCAAATATAAAAAGCAGGAAGTTTCCTTAACCTGATAAAAGATATAGACATCAAACCACAGCAAACATTACACCTAATAGTAAAATATTGAGAACCTTCCTCTGAGATCGTAATTATTTATAATAGTGCATAATTGTGTCTACTATTATCACTTCTATTCGACATTGTACTGAAGATCCCAGTCAGAGCAATAAGTTTTAAAATGATGGCAATAATAAAAGGCATAAAGATTAAAAGCAAGAAGTAAGAGACAATGTCGTTGTGTCCACTGAAAATCTAAAATAATTTAAAAATAATTAAAATTAATTAAAATCTAAAATAGCCCTGGCTGGTGTGTCTCAGTGGATTGAGTGCCAGACTGCTAAGCAAGGGGTTGCTGGTTTGATTCCCAGTTGGGGCACATGCCTGGGTTTCAGGCCAGGTCCCCAGTAGGGGGTGTACGAAAGGCAACCACACATTGATGTTTCTTTCCTTCTCTTTCTCTCTCTCTTTCCCTCTCTCTAAAAAGAGATAAAATCTTTTGTAAAAAATTTAAAATAATTTACAAATAATTAAAATTAGGTCAATTTAGCAAGCAATTGCATTTTCCTATACCAGTAACAATAATTAGAAAATAAAGTACAAAAATATATAATCTATAATAGAATAGAAAATATCAAATGACTAACAATAAATCTAAAATGAGATGTATAAGATCTTTTCACAGAAAACTATAAAACATTATTCAAAGAAATTAAAGACTGAAAATCAGTAGAAAAGTACACCATGTTCGTGGATTAGAGACTCAATATTGTGAAACTATTCTCCATGAACTGACCTGTAGATTCAATGCAATCCAAATCCAAATCCTAACAGGCTTTTTAATAGAAATGATAAGCTAATTCTAAATTCTTTATGGAAATGCAAAGGTTAAGAATATCATTGAGAACTGAAGGACAGACCAAGTGCTTCCCAGGCAAGGTACAGCTGAAGGAGGTCATCATCACCAAGCTCTTATGATAAGAGAAAGGGACTTATTTAGAAAAAAGATCAAAACTATGAACATTAAAATGATAACCAACTCACAACTATCAACAACTGAAAAACAAAAGCAAACTAAGCAAACACCTAGAACAGGAACAGAATCATAGATATGGAGATTGTATGGAAGGTTTTCAGCAGGGAGGGAAAGAGGGAGAGTGGGGAAAACACGTGAGAATGCAGAAGCGTAACTGGGAAGGTGCAGAGCAGACAGGGAGCTGTTAAAAACTGCAGGCAATGGAGAAGCCAAAGAATTTAGATGCATAACCCATTGACACGAACTCGGGGGTAGGGTTGCTTACTGGAGGAAAGGAGGGAACTGGGTGGAGGGGGACAAAGGGGGAAAATTGGGACTAATATAATAGCGTAATCAATTAACTAAACTTAAAAAAAAAGGAATAGCCAAAACAATCTTGAAAAAGAACAAAGTTTAAGAACTTAAACCGTTGAATATGATGACATTATAAAGTATTTAAGATAGTGTGGGTATTAATGCAAGGAAAGGCAAATAGACCAATAAAACACAAAAATGAAGATATTTCATTTCTCACACATGTGAGTTTGTGGATTTTTACTCACTGCATAGCCATAAGCGCCATAGAAGAGCATCTATAGGGTGGGCCTTGACTTTGTCGTGAGAGTCAGGAATGCTTCCTTGATGAAATGATGATAAACCTGACATCTAAAGAAAAAAATCAAAAAAGCAAATGCAAAAGCCCCGAGGGGGCAGTAAACCAGGCCCATTCAAGAACTTGCCAGAGCACACAGAGTGGACCGGTCAGGATGCAAGCTGTGGTCAAGGGATCGAAGGTCAGCATGGCCTCAAGGGCCCCAGTAAAGAATATGGCCACATTCCTACTTCCATAAGGTTCCTCACACCTGTTTAGAGGCTTGCTTGCGACGCTCTGTCACCTGGATGGCAGTAGAAGGTGCTCAGAGGTATTTGACGAATACGGGATGGCAGAGCTGGGGTGACAGCCAGAGCCAGTGTCTCCTCTTCCAGGGCTCCCTCCCTCTGCTCACTGCGGTGCCTCAGGGTCTCCAGCTGCTCCCAAGGCTTCACTCTGGGTCTTCCTCCCTCTTGCTCCCCTTAAAGACAAAACCAGGAAAATTCTTTGCTTTACCCACAAGACCTCACCGGGCCAGGTTAGAGTCTGCTCCAGGGACAAATGGTCTCCATGCCTCAGTGGCCTGCAGGAGCAAAGACTTATTTTTTGGCCACAGTGCCCATTCATTGAGGGTCGGGTGCAGTTCCGATGCACGTGTCTTCACTCTGTGGCCCGGGTAGATGGAGCAGCCTCCTTCTAGAGCACTACCGTTGTTTGGGGGGAAGGAGAAGAGACTTGGCCAATCACGTCATGCCTTCAAGCGTCTGCCCCAAAATAGTATATGTCAGTTCTACTTACAATTTATTGGCCAAGGCAAGTCATACAATAAATCCGAAGTCAGTGAGGTAGGAATGAGTGATCCTCCTGCAGAGAGAAGTGAATAATTTAAAACAATAATACAATTCACCCCCGCAGCCTACCCTCCACCTCACACCAAGTGATTTTTACTTAAGCACACAGAGTGAGCTTTAAAACATAAATTAATTTATCAGATACCCCTGCTTTAAACCCTCCATGCTTCATCCTTAAAACAAAATCCAAATTCATGGCATGCCTGGCCCTGCCTCCCTCCCACTTCATCCTCAGTTACTCTCCTGCCTGGTCACTTGCTCCATCCATGCCAGCTTCTGAATGTGCAAGCCCTTTCCTGCCACAGGACCTTTGCACATGCTCTTCCCAAGGCCCAGATCAATGCTTTAACCCAACTGTTCCCAGTCCTGGCTTTTCCCATTTTTAGGACTCAGCTTAAATGTCATAGCAGGGAGACTTCCGTGACCACCTTACTATTCTCCCTCACATCACCCCCATTTATATCCTTTCTAAAACTTTACAAACTGGAATCATTCTGTGCACATTATAGCTTTGTTGTTAATTGACTGTTCTGCACCACCCCACAGGAATGCACACATGTCTATCCTACCCACTCCTTCCTGTCCCTCTGTCTCAGCAGGAGTTCAGCACATTACAGTGGCATGAATAAATGAATCGGATCAAGACAGGAGGGGCTGGGCCTGGCCCAGACAGCTCAGTGCATGTGCCCTTCCTACTGCATGCCCCCCAGGAGGGCATTGCAGGGTGTGCAGAATGAAACCCAGGCCTCCTTGTCCTTGTACTCCTTGTCCTTGACCATCCACTGCAGTCTACCCAGAACCAGAAGGTGTGTTATAGGGCATCTATCAATTAAAACAGAATCAACCATTTATTGAATGGCTGTTCTAGACTGGGTGCTGTGTCTGCACCCTACACACAGCATCTTGAATGTTCACTGCAAGGCTGTGAGCTGGGTATTAAAATCCTTTACGTGCAGATGAGGAAGCTGAGGCTCAGGGCAGTTGGCAGGTTTGCCCACCATGGCTCTGCAGCTCACAGCTGAAAGGACTGGGGCTGGAACCCAAGACTGAGCCAGGAGAGGCCTGAGCAGGGTTTCTGCGCCACCAGATCATCTGGAAGCAGGGACTGTCTTCATGCCTGTCGTTGGCAAAATAAGGGCCCCCAAAGATGCTCTTCTGTTAATCCCCCAAATCTGTGATATGCAAAAGGGACTTTGCAAGTGCGCTGAAGTTGCGGATTTGACGTGTCAAAAGACTGGATTGTCCCTTGTGGTTACTTGGGGCCCATCTGGACGAGGGAGGCGAGAGTGTCAGAGTCAGAAAGAGAGACTGGAGGAGGCTAGGCTGACAGCTCTGAATGGGAAGAAGGAGGTCACGAGCCAAGGCGCGTGGGTGGGCCCTAGAAGCTGGAAAAGCAAGGAAACAGATTCTGGCCTAGGGCCTCCAGAGGGAACACAGATGGGCCCAGTGAGACTTCTGACCCACAGAATTGTACTATAATAGATGTACGTTGTTTAAGGCCGGTAAGGTGACAGTCATTCGTCAAAGCAGCAGGGGAAAGTCACACAACCCCTCACTGTGCCGGGCACGTGTCTGCCTCCCCAGGCTCCCCAGTTGAGCTGTCAGTTCCCTGACAGCAATCGCCCAGCTAGCAGCAGCGGAGCGTGCAGTATGCAGTCAATATTGCCTCGGAGGCTGCAGATCAGTGGCACGCAGGAGTAAGGATTCACAGTGAGTCCAAGAGGAGCAGGCTGGAGAGGACATGTGGTGAGGACAGGCAGGGACAAGGGGCAGGCAGGATGCTGGCTGGAGGGTCCCAAACACGGGCCCCGAAGCCCTGCCAAGAGCCCAGATCCCATCTGGAAGAACCCCCACCCCAGCCCTCCCAAGCCAGGCCAGTCACTCCCATTTCACACACGCAAACACCGAGACCCAGAGAGAGCAAATGACCAAGACCATCCAGCAAGCTGGTGGCCAAGATGGGATTAGAAATTAGATCACCGACTCCTGGTCATTCCCATGGCTCTGGGCAGTCCTGCCTCACCTCGAGGGATGAAGATGTCCTCACCCAGGGATCTGGAGTGATAGAACCCCTGATAAGCAGAGGCTACAGGCCAAGTGCAGGCAGGTGGGGGAGGAGTGTGGAGCTGTCCGAGGCAGCCTCCCTACCCAGGGGCTCTCTGTCTAGCAGAGATTGAATTTCACCAGGAACCAAAGACCCAGACATAGTCCCAGCTCTGCCACACTGTGACTTTCAGCAAGCTCCTCTCCCTCTCTGAGCTTCCGTTTCCCCATCAAGGGACTGAACTTGATCTCCAAGGTCTTTTCTGGGTCTTGTGTGGCAGGAACTGCCATCAGGCCTGCCTTGCACTCAGACCCTGTGACCCCACCCCAGCTGGACCCCCTGGCTTCTTCCCAAGCTCACCTCCTCCCCAGGCTCTGGCCTGGGGCCGGGGAATGCAGCGTCCCAGCTCCCCCACCCTGGACTCAGCAGCAGGTGTTCCCCGCCCTGTCCTGGTCTTTGGTCTCTCCTCTCCCCTACTGACCAGTCTATCCTTCCCCTAGCTCCTGCCCCAGAGAGGGAAGGGGACTAGAATTACACAATTCCAAAGGGCAGTTGGCCCCAATGCCTGAGTCTCTCACGCCCCCAACTCCCCACCACTGGGCCATCCTGGTCCTTCTCTCAGACTTTCTATGACCATTGCCTTCCTAGAACCCTCCAGGCTTTGGTCCCTATGCCCTGCCGGCTGAAATCTTTATCTTCAAGCTCAAGTTCCTTCCAACCCCAACACCCTGATATCCTTAACTACAGAGACTGTCCAGCTCCCTGAACCTCTGGAATCCCATCCCATAGAGGGGGCTACAAAAGACCGAACCCTCGCATGAAAGCCAATGCACAGGGAGGATCAGCAACTGCCTGGATGACACACAGCAAAGGCTTGGAGCCCCCAGACTCAAGGTCTGCACCTGGGACCCCTCCCCGGCACCCAAACTACAACCCAGCGGTCCCCTCTGACAGCCTGAAGGACAGGGAGAGCAGCCAGCCCTGATGACCGCTGCTGTCCAAGACCACAGAGATGCTATTCTTTCCTCGAATGAGCTCCGCCCACCCTGCGCTAGATTTAGCCATTTAATGCAGCAGGGCCTGCTCTGTCCCTGCCTCTGAGATTAGCTCTGGAACAAGCTTTGAATGCCTGCCCAGAGACACTCAGCTTAAAACACCAGGAACCAGGAAAAAAAAAAAATCGACCACATTTAATGGGGCCGTCAGCGGGCGGGTCTAGGCCGTCCATTATGTAGTCCTGCCCGCCCAGGGAGCCCAGCCACGTGGCCACCTGACCACAGCATTAGGCGACATTAGCTTGCAGGCTGGGCTGGGGGAGGAGCTGCCCGAGCCAGGCCTGGGGCCTGTCTCTTCACTCCCCAAGGCCCAGGGCCCCAGAGATTCTCGGTGCCACTCAACAGGCAGCAGGGAAGGAGGCTCCAATCAGGAGGCTGGTCACAGCCTGTGAAGAGAGTAGGGGGCACTCTGGCCTTCAATGACAGGCAGATCTGAAAGGGTTGGAGTTACAGGTCCTACCAGAACCAAGGGAGGGAACAGAGACCCACCTCTCAATGGAAGGGAGGCCAATGTCACATGGCAGGAAGAGCATGTGGGGTGCCCTCCATCCCCCGGCCCCCACCCCTACCCTCATAGAAAAGGGATTTAGCCTCAGAGGGAAGGTCTCACGCCCTCTTCAGAGCTACTTCTCAGAAGCTCAGCCGCTGAAACCCGTGCTCCCTGGTAATTTCTTCTGCAGATTCATGGGCTACCCAATGCCCTGGCAGAGCCCCAAACCTGGATTCCACTCTTGCTTTTCCTGACAGCCGGCTGTGCGACCCAGGGAAGGCCTTTGACCTCTCTGAGCTGGTGGCCGCAGGTCTGAGCCCTAGGGACCCCTCCGCGTGGACACACATCCTCTCCGCTCTCCCAGGAACGCTGTGTGTGTGCATAAAGCGCTTCGAGATCCCACCAGCCGAGGCTCGCTAAACGCTGTCTCTGTCGATCCTGTGCAAGGCGCTGGGGCCTCAGTTTACCCCCACCCTTCCCAACAATGACCACTGCACCTCGGGCCAGTCTGGAGCACCAGTCGCTACAGACTCCGATGAAGAAAAGCAATTTGGTAAACATGGATCTCCCAGATGTGAGAGAAGAAAGCAAATGGGACATCAAAGCTCCTTTTATGTGAGCTTCCCTGGGCCACAGAACTCATGCAGTGTGACAGATCGTGTTTTCCAAACATGGCCACCACAGTTTCCATCCCACATGTTCTCCCAGCGCTGGGACTGTGACCCTCTATGCCCCCTCCCTTGATCGGGGAGGAGGGGGGCTCAGAGGGTAGCGGAAGTGACACTACGTGACTTTGGAGGCTAGGTCATAAAGAGTAACACAGCTTCCACTTGCCCCCTCCAAATGCCCCCTCCTGGAAGCCAGACACTCGCGCCGAGGAAACCCAGGCCACGTGGAGAGAGCGCAGGGGGTGGTCCAGCCAACAGCCCCCCCTGAGGCCCCAGAGGACGCTAGCCCCTAGACCGACTCTGAGGGAGCAGTTAGGGTGACTGACGCCCCAGCCACACTCGTACTGCAACTGCCCGAGAAACATGGGCAAGGGCCGCAGGAGCAGGGCCCAGTCTATCTTGGAACAGAAAGATCATTTGAGAATGTTGTCGTCTGAAGTCACTGAGCTGGGGACGCTGTTTTACGCAGTGACAGATACCCAGACCATGTGGCAAGTAGCTGCCTTCAAACCCCGTTTGCAGCGGCGAGGAGGGCCTACCACACCCAAGTGTCCCTCTCTCTCTCCCATCCTCCACTAAACCAGGCTTCTGTCACAGGACTCGAACCACACCAATCCACTCGGACATCACCAAGCTCACGTCCATGGAGCATCTACAGCCACAGGCCAGTGTTCGACATACGTTCCTGTAACACTCAAAATGTTGCTGCCAGTTAGGTAGCCTGAGCCCTGTTTTACAGATGAGGAATCAGAAGCTCAGAGAGGTTGAGGGACTTGCCCAAGGCTGCACAGCGAGTGTAAGGAGGTCCAGGGTTTGAGGCAGATCTCACTGGCGTTCCCTCCCTAGACTGCCTCCTCTCTCTCTCCTGGGTGGGCTGAGCAGGGGAGCAGAGCGGCCCATGGAGGGCACCCGAGCCTAGGCCCCATCCTCACTAAGCCTCTCATTAGCTGGGTCTCTTTGAGCAGCTTTCTCTGCCTCTCTGAGCCTCAGGTTCCTATTCTGTGAAATGGGAGACAGAGGCAGGGTTGCTAGGAAGAGGAGAGAAAGTACAGGCACTGTGCTTTGATGATGACCAAAGATGTGATGGCATGTGTTTTAAAAGGAAGAAGTTTAGTCACCAAGGCCAGCCAAAGAACTTCTCCAAGACCTGGCCAGTGGTCTGGACTCCAGACAGATCTGGGACCACGGGTGGCAAACTCGGCCTCTGTGTCCCCTGACCAGACCGCCCCTACCCACTCAGGTTAGAGCTCCTCCAGGCAGAAGTCACAGCCTGGCTGAGGCGTCTCTGCCAAAGGCACCTGGCCGACAATCCTGGAGGACAAACTCCCTTCCCTTCTTCCTCCTGGTTAATTGCCTTAAACAAATGTTTACCACCAGGCTGAGCTGTCTGCTCCAGTTGCCCCTCTGGGTCCAGTTTCTGCCTTCACCCTGCTCCTGGCCCTCAAATCCTGCCCTGCAAGGGCAACCTCAACACGCCCCGGAGCCCCGTGCCTTCCTGTTGGGTTCAGCCAATGAGAGTGTCCCCAGCAGGAGCCAGAGGGAGGCGGGAGAGGAAGGAGATGGCGGAGACAGACTCACAGCATCCCAGGCCGACAGCTACAAGGATGCCCGAGAGCACGTATCTGCCTCCTCCACTGAGGCCTCTGGGCCCAGAGCGGGAAGGTGGCTACTTCTCAGCCTCGTCTGCATTTGTGGGTGGGCAGGCTGGAGGGGCAGTGGGAAAGATGCCACCCTGGCCCCCTGCGGGGCTCGATTCCCAGGGGAGAGGAGCATGCTGAAGTGCATTGCTCCCCTTACTCATGGTTCCCTCAGCATTTAAAGGGACCCTCCCCTGTCCCTCTATTTGAGATACTGACCCCAAAGGGCTCAGACCAAACACCTGCCCCCATCCCAACCCTGGGCTGACATCGGGGGACAAGACTTGGCATCTAAACTCTACTGCAGACCAGCAGCTACCAGCCTGGGCAAGCCACTGTCTCTCTGGGCCTCAGTTTCCTTGCCTGTAAAAGGGGAGAATAACAGGACCTGCCTCAGGGGGTTAAATGTGGTAACCCTTTAAAAATTCCAAAAACACCTCTGGCCCACCACAAACACCAGTTGTTCCCAGGGCCCCCCCGCATCCCTGGTCACAGAGAAGCAAACATCTCCAAGCTGGAAAGTCTTCGGGGTCTCAGTCCATTCGAGCTACTGTAGCCACATACACAGACCGGGCAGCTTATAAACAAGAGAAATGTATTTCTTGTGGTTTGGGAGGCAGGAAAGTCCAAGATGAACACACCACAGGCCCATGCCCACCTCTGGGTTCTTAGCGGGCACCTTCTCACTGCGCCCTCACACGGTGGAAGGTGCACGTATTTCAGCGCCTCCCAACACCCCATCTTCTGGGACCGTCATCTTTGAGAGTTAGGGTTACCTCTGAATCTGGGGAGGACGCAAACCTCCACAGCAGGGTCCATCCCGGCCAGTCTGCCAGAGCACAGACCAGGCAGCAGAGCCCCACCCTGGGGCCCCTCCCAGCTCCCTTCCCAGCCTGTCACAGGAGGTAGGGGTGGGGGAGGAAGGCTTCTGCTTCCTGATCCCCACCCTTGCCTCTTGGCTGGAGACACCTCCTAAAACAGCAGCTTCTAGAAACATCCACAGCCGAGAGTTCAGGGCATGAGCCAGATCAGCCCCATACCCATTTGCCTCTCACGCCAGGAGGCCACCGTCATGCACAGGTCTGACGTAGACATATGAACATCCTGGACCACAGGTGGGCCTGGGAAAGAAGCGTGGGCAGAGACCTGAATGAAGTGAGGAGGAGCTATACAGACATCCAGGAAAGGGTGTCCCTAGCAGAGGGGAACAGTCCGGGCAAAGGCTTGGAGTGAGAGGAGCTTGGCAAGTGAATAAGAGGGAGTGAGGCGGGAGTCGGGGAGGGAGCAGTCAGCAGGTGCTGGACAGCGAAGGGCTTCAGGAGGGAAGAGGAGGACACTGGTTTCTCCCGGGGGCAGTGGGGAGCTGTGGAAGGGTTTAGTGAACACACATGCTTGGCTCATTAATGCCAAACAGCGACCCAGCTCTTCAGCCACCCTTGCAGCGGGCATCCTTGCTTACCCATCCCTCCACGCTTCACCAGAACACCGGCCGGCCGGAGTCTGCCCCCAGCCATGGCCCGGGAGGTCTGAGCACCACACCGGACCGAGCCAGGCACCAGTCCGGGCCACAGCCAGTCTCTCCAGCAGGCAAACAGACTTGCAGTGTTTCTGGGACATCCACAGAGGTCTGAGGCGATGCCTCTGTCACACACGTGCCAGAGCAGTCCTGACAGATCGGCAGTCAGGAGCCCTCGGTCCTATTCAGTGTGACTCTGGGGAAGCCCTTTCCTGTCTTTGGGCCTCAGTTTCCCCCCAGGACACTGCGAGCTCTTCAGTGCTACCACCCTGCCCTGTCCCTCTGTCTCAAGGTCAGACTTGTCTCTGGGTTTGACCTCTCCAACACCAGCACTCCAGGGCCCGCCTCCCAGAGCCTCCAGAAGCATCCACTCACCCCAGGGAGGCCTGAGGCTTCGCTTACATAGCACACTCCGGAGACCAGCGGCTCCCTGCGGCTCCCGGGACCCAATTCCGCCCTCACTCCCCACAGCCCAGCCTCCCCTGCTCTCGTCCTGGGCTGCAGCTGCCAGGAGGGGGGAAGTGTGCTAATTCCACTGGAGGCTCGACCCCACGCTCATTTATTTCAGACATGACCTTTGATTTCTCGGGTAGAGTGTAAATTACATGTCGCCAGCATAAAATATTAAATCCAATTTATACTTAATTATTGATGCTATTATGTATTCTATAGTAATGGCATCAGAAATCTCAGCCCCCGTCCGTGCCCAGTAAATAGCTTTTTTGCATTAGAGGCTCCTTGAGGTAAGAAATCTTGCTCCATTCCTTCTTAACCTTATGATTGATGGCTATGGGGAAGTTCGTAAATAGTCTTCCAGAAATATTTCTCTGGTCGTCCGTAGCTCCGAAGGAAGGTGGGGGCCGTGCTAATTATCGGGGCGGATGCAGCCCTCCCCACCCCATTTGGAGCGGGTGGGCTGTGGGCTGGGGAGAGGGGGACGGTTTAAGCGAGACCATGCTGAGTGGTTTAAGGGAGAGTGAAGGAGGACCACAGCGGTTTTCTGAAGGCTTTAAGTCACATGTAATCTTCGCATGGACATTGGGGTTTTGTTTTTTATTGAAACATTAATAATTCCGGTTTCTTGTAAAATATTCATGGTTCCTGTTGCTACATTCAAACCCACTCTCAGCCGCTGCTTTTAATTTCCAACCGGGCCGTGCAGGCCTCTGCCGTCGACCACCCATTGCTCCTGCGCAATTTATTAAGTGGGGGTAGCGGTGGCCATCGGGTGGTCAGGAAAATCGAGCTCAGGGTTTCTCTGCAGCAACTGGTCGCAAGCCAGAGAGGCCCCGCGGTGGGCAGAGCTGCCGCTGGGCAGGCAGGGTGAGCACTGGGGGGCAGAGTCTCTTTCCAGCTAAGGGGACATCAGAGACACTGGCCTGGCTGGGCCCAGAGAAGGGGGAGGGACCTGGTGGGGAAGACGCAGGCAGGATGGGGGTGCAGAGGGGAGGAGGAGGGAGAGGAAAGAGCATTCTAATGGTGGGAGGACCCTGTGACAGTGCAAGGCAGGGGACAGCAGAGTGGTGAACAGCTCGGATGGCAGGGATGGGAGACCAGGGCTCAACCCCTAGCTCTGCGTCCAGCTAACTCTGCGACCTTGACACGTGACTGCACCTCTCTGAACTTCAGTCTCCTCCTGAGGCCAGGCAGGTGCTGGGTGGCTGGCACATCACACCTTCTCGGAAGATGGCGGCTACTGTTGTTGTTTGGTTGGTGTCAGAGTCATGTGTAGGGGGCCCATGGGTGGCACAGGTTGGAGAGACCTTAACAGACCAAAAAAGGTCAGCTCTGCTTTGAACGGATGAGGGTAAGGCCCAGAGATGGGGAGTGACTTGCTCACAGCCACTGCTTGCAAGTAGGATTTCGTGCTGTGCCCAAACCTGAGCTCTGACATTTGGATTCTTTAAATTTGGATTCAGAGAGCCAGGGTTCACACTCTCCTGAATTCATCCCAGAGCTCTGCCCCAGCCCCACCCCACGCCACCCCAAAGCGCTGTGATTAAAAGGTTTGACTGCTGTCACAGCTGGGTTCGGCCCCTCCCCTAGCTGCCATCAGAGTCTGTCCCCCCCGGGCGGCTGTGGTTCCACTCAGGAGCACTCCCCATTTCCCTGGGGCTCCAGCTATTAGCACAGCCCACCAGAAGCCAGACAGAATCCCAGAATGTCAGCCCTGAAAGCGACCTCAGCTGTCAGCTTCCTCTGCTCCATGGCTGTGTGCATGAGGACACCGAGGCCCAGAGAGGTTGAGTGGTTGCCCAACATTGCACAGACACGAACAGAAGCCCACCCATCAGCCCGCAGAGCTCCAGGTTGGCTCTGCCTGTGGTGGGGAGGTCCATGGGGAATCAGCCCTAAGACTCGAAGCAGCAGTGACCACAGGAGGCACTTACCTGAGTGACAGAGCCCTCGCCTGCTCCAGCCGGAGGTGGCCCACCACTCACATGTATTGCTGCAGCCAGAGACCCAGCTTCCCATGCGTCTGCCCATAATGAGAAACATGTCCACCCACAGCTGGGCACACTCAGATCACACGGCCAGGCAGCCCACGTCCACATCCACAAATCCCCTGCGGTCCCAGCCCTGAGTGTCAGCACAGGCAGGCCAGGAGGACCAGCATCTGCAGGAAGTGGGGCCTCGTTGGTGCTCCAGACAACAGGCAGGCACCTGACCGGCCCACCTGTCCCAGAGGCAGGTGGGTGGCCACCAGTGCAGGAGACAGGCATGAAATCCCAGAAGAGTGACACCCCCCAACATGCCTGCTACCCATAGTCTCTGGCACAAAGGGGTCTCACTTACAGTGAACAAAAACCTGCTTCCCTCTGACTCCTGCCTGCAGGTCTCGGCTCTGCCCTTTGCAACAACACCTTTAACTGTGGAGCTGTCTTTGAAAAGCCGGCCTTCCTCTGAACCTTCTCTTTTCAAGGTTAACTATTTCCAGGTCCTTCACCCATTTCCCAGGACCCAGGCCAAGATAAGCTCTAAAGACTTCCTTCATTCCTCCCACAGATACTCCTCGGCACCTGCTGCATGCTCTCCACACGCAGCGACATACGAAACGCTCACCCAAGCGTGCAGTCAGGATGGTCATGGAACCAACCTCGCCAGGGTGCTGAACTTAACATGGAGGAGGAGCAATGTGCAAGCAGAGAGGCAAGGCCTCCCTGCAGAGATGATGGTCCAACCGAGTGGGTAGGAATGAGGAGCTGGCTGGGAAACAAGTGAGGGGACCAGGATTCCCGGTGGCAGGAACAGCGGGGACGGGGGCCCGGACTCACCGAGAGGGAGAGGGAGAGCGGGGTAGTCCCAGGAACCAATGCCAGCTGGGCGTGGCGAGAGCGTTGGGATGCAGCCCGAGAGGCTCACCACGAGGTGCGCCACCGGGGATACTCTTTGGGGAGGTTATTTAGTCACACCCCACACGGTCTTGCTAACACCTAGCCTGCTCATCAGAGCAAAAGGAAAAGGGAGTTAAGCTCGGTAAGACTCTGTTCTCAGCATTGTCACTTTGGATGGATGGCTGTTCCCCGGTCTATTCTAGAACAGTACAGCAGCACACGGCAGGGCCTCCCGGCTGGCCAAAGATTTCCCAGAAGCTGCCTATTCCTCTTTTTTGACAATGATACCAAAGGCCCCGCCTGCCCGCTGCCAGCCTCCCAATGCCCTGGATTATCACTCTTCAGAGGCGACTACGGCTGTCAGCTGTCGTGGGGTCGCAGGAGGTTCTTGTGGGGCTGAAAGACCTGCATTCATGCAGGGCACCCAAGCGTCGTCCTGTGGTGTCCTCACCTATCTGGAGCTGTCATTTCTTTTTAACTATATTTGGTCTCTAAGTTGCCAAGAAACCATGTAGAGAAAACCAGTGTGGTTTGGGTTAAGCCCCAACAGTGTGTAGACAGCAGCCAAACGACTTCCTCCTTCTTCTAAGGTTTCTGCTGACATCTCAGCCCAGAACAGGCCTGAAGAAAGTTCTCCCTGCAGCTGCCGCCTGCCCCAGCCCCCACAGGCTCACCAGAGAGCCCACGCCCGCCCCATCCCACACCGGGAATCTCACCTGACACCCGGCCGGGGCTCTTCCCGTGGGAAAGAGGACGGAGACTCCTCGATCTGCGCCTGGCAGAGCGTGGCTTCCCTCTGCTTTGTGGCATGGCCCACTGGCCCTAGGACATCTGGGCTCTTTTTGCCAAGTCCCTTCCAACATGTGGACACGTTCACCACTCATTTCCTGCTCTGCCAGGGCCTCTGTAGGGAGGGTGTGAAGGGAAGGGGGAGCTCTGGCCCGTTCTGTCTGCACGCAGTCCCAGGCCAGGGACAGTCTCCAGTCACGGCATCTCCCCTCCGTCCCCTCCCCCCCACAGGGGCCTGCCGCCTCCTGTTACTGGCCCAACGCAAAGACGCCACCCCAAACGAGCCCTGGTGTGCACAATGGTATATTTGCACGTAAGACGGACAACACCAAAGCATCGCCATCAAGGGTCAATTAAGTCAGTACAATGAAAGGTCACGCCAGCATTGAGACTGTAAGACGTAGTTAATGGCAATGGAAAGTTGTTTATAATGCGTGAACTCAGTGGCTCTCAAACTTCAGGGAGCATCAGAACTGCCTGGCAGGCGTGTTCAAATCCACCCCCACCCCCAAGGTCTCTGACTCAGGAGGTCTCAGGGAAGGAGGGGACAAGGGTTAGCAATTCGGACAGGTTCCCAGGTGATAGCCGAGGACGCTGATCATCACGGATCTCCCTTTGAGGTCCATGGCACTAAGTAATAAAAAAGAAAATTCAAAAACACTGTAGCACCATATTTTGGTTATGTGTAGATGCATGATTAAGATAGTGATAGCAATTATTTCTATGTAGAGACTGATTACAGACTTTTTGTAATTTTATTTTTTTATGTTTTATTATATCTTCCAAGGTGTTGGCAATAAATATGGCTCATTTTGACATTTCACATTCAAGCATCTCCTCTGAGGCCTCACCAGGCCCCCCCAAGCCAGGGGACCACCTACTGCCCCTTCCATCTCTCACTGTTGCTAGGCCCCTGCTTGGCTCTTTTCCTTCTGCCTTGTGTGTGTGTCATACTGCCCCATGCTTGTCCCCACCGATAGGTAGTAACGGCCTTGTATTGGAACTCTGGCCAGCACCTCCCGACCCCACCGCCCAGGGTCCAGCACAGCACCCTCTGCCCCGTCTGGCCTGAGTCAGGCCAAAGCTTTGCCACTGCTTGGCTGCAGTCTGGTCTCCACTATGGCTTCTGTCTGGTCCTTCCTGCCCCATCTGCCCCCAGCATGGCCCTCTAAACACCCAGTACCATAGCATCACCCAAGTTGACAATGTGCCGGGTGCCTGCCCCCATCATTGAGCATTCCAGTTACCAGGCTGGTCACTGGCACCGATGTCCAGAGGGTCCCCGAGGCCTGGAGATGCAGTCTCTTCAAGCCCAGAGATGTGGCTACTGACACACAATGTACATTGTTTGAACTTTACCACTTGCCAGCTGCATGACCTTGTGCAAATGAACTTGGCATCTCTGAATCTTGATTTCTCCAATTGTCCGATAATGAAGTTTCATTAGAGAAGCAACAGCAATTACCTGATACTCGTGGGGCCCCCTCCCCAACCTCACCCGGACAGACACTGTTAACCAGTCACGCCATTCCGCCTCCCTGCTTCATGATGCAGCATCAAGGTTTGTCTTCATGCTGTGCTCCAAGCACCACACACAGTGCTCCCATCAAAGCAAAGGAACAATTTAGACAAATGCTAATTCCCATTCCTAAGCTCCATCATTCTGTCTTTTCCTGAGACCTAGGACAGTGCTCAGCATAGAATGGTCACAGTGAATCTTTGTTAAATAAATCCACATGGACACCCGTTATGAAATCATAGGTGGCCACCAACCATCAAGTACCAACCCCAGACCAACTACTTCCTTTTTCCCAAGATCCCTGGCCATTCAGTTGGTGCCCTCTGCTGTCCACCAGCCTATACTGCAAGGGCCTTCCACTGACTATGAAGACTGAGGACAGTGATGCCATCACAAACGGGCCCAAACTTCCTTATGGTGATAACCTGGGTGGCTTCAGATGCCTCAGATGCAAGCCAAGCAAAACACCCATTTAGTCACTTTGCACTTTGTTTGGTTTCCTTCCCTCCTCTTGCCTCTCCTCCATGTGCCAACGAGGGTTCAGTGGTCCAATTCTAGCACTTCACAGCTTATAAGGCTCAGGTCTGGTGAGGAGATGGAACTGGCTCAAGGTCACATAACCAGTCAGACCAGAACTTCAGTCCCTACGTTCCCAGCACCCCACCCCACACCGCACACACCAGGCTGTCTCCATCCTCTCCAAAGGACAAGACAGTGGAGGCTGCCGAGGGCCTCATCAACTGAGCAGGGGGGAGGGGAGCGGGGGGGGGTGCGCCTGGAGCCAAGGAGTTAAGGGGCCCCTTCAGAGATCATCCTGTGATCTCTTTACCAAGACCGGCCTAATCTGGCCTGCCCCACCCCTCTGAGCTCATCTCACCACCCCTGATTCCATACTCCAACCTCAGGGCATTTGTGTTTGCCGGGACCTTTTGCAGAACCCTTTTGCCCCAGATCCTCACAGGTTTGATTCCATCCCGTTGTTCCTCAAGTGTCATCTCTTCTAAGACTACTTCTCCCGCCTGTGGCCTTCTGGATTATTAACCTGGGCTGCTGTGACAAACTGCCATAGGTCAGGTGGCTTATAAACCATGGAGGTTTCTTTCGTACAGTTCTGGAGGCTTGAAGGCTGAGAACAGGGTGCTGGCATGGTCAGCTCCTTGGTGACGGTGTCTTCCAAATTGCAAACTGCTGACTTCTCATGTCCTGTCACAGAGGAAAGAGACTCTCTGGAGTCTCTTCCTAGTGGCACTAATCCCACTCATGAGGACCCCACCCTCAAGACATAATTAGCTCCCAAATCCCCTCCCTCATAATATCATCACACTGAGAGGTAGGATTTTCAGAGAAAACAAACACTGTCTATAAAATCCTCCCACGCTCCATCACGCCGCCTTGCTCTATTTTCATCAGAACACTTACTGCTGTCCGTTCAGCACACATTTATCGAGCAGCTGCTGGGCACTGGGCACTGAGCTAAAGCAGCTTCCCTAAACTGTTCTCTGTTCGTGGCTTGTTGTCTGTCTTGCCAGACGTGTGCGTCCTTGGGAGCGGGGGCCTTCCCTGTGAAATAGCGCCCAGCACTAGAAGGAGTACACAGGAGCCATGCAGTCAATATTTGTTGACAAAATGAATAAATCAGGGACTTGAGAAGGAGAGAAGAAGAAAGTCCTGGACAGGGGACTGGGCGGGGTCTGACGGCCTGAGTTGGAGGCCACTGCGGCTGCTGGGTGATTTTAAGCCCATCACAACCTCTCTGAGCCTCACATTCCCCAATTCTAAGGCCTCCTTCCTGCCCAGAAAGCCCAAGGCTCTCCGACCAGGAAGACCTCAGGGTGCAACCAGGATACAACTCTGTCCCTCAGACCTTGTGAGGGGGAAGGTGGGCTCCTTCTTTCTCCCCTCTCTGTGGTTCCCTTCATGAGTTCCAGGTCCAAATCCCTCTGGGGAGAAGGGGAGCAGCCAAGGTGAGCTGGCAGCCCATGCTCAGCCTCCAGGAGAACTGTGGCTGCTGGGTTGCATCTACCCTGCCAGCTCCCTGCCCCTGGGGAGCTGGCGTAGCTCAGCCACTGCCCACAGCGGTTGTTTGATGGGGGGTGGGGGGTGGAGAGGGTGCCACAGCTCTAATGCTGGGCTACAGTAGCAGCAGGAACAAGTCTTGCCTGAGGGCCCCACTTGGGGGCACAGATGTCCAAGTAGGGCCAGGCACCATGAAGTGTGGGTATTTTGCCTCCCCCCTTGCCTGGGGACAGGATGGGTGGCAAAAGAAACCCCAGGCCCCGGCTCAGAGCCACATGTGGCTATACGCTGTGGTAGGCAGATCCCTCCCCTGACTAGAATTGTTTGGGGAAAGATACCTACTGCTCAACCAAGTGACCTAGGAGAGAGCTGCTGACAGATGTGGAGCCCTGGTGACCCTATGCTGAGAAGCAGGAATAGGGGCTGGGGCCAGTAGCCTGGAGGGGACTCCAAAGAGCTTAGGTGGGGTTGGACCAACAGGCCTGAGAGCCAGAGCCACCGCCACGCTCCCTGACCATGGAGGATGGGACAGCAAGATAAATCAGGCTTGTCCTTGGCCCTTCATGGGGCCTCCCCAGGGACAGAGGGATGGCAGGGCACCACGCTCCTAGATTACTCCAGATAGAAACTGCTTTGAGGCAGGAACCAAACTGAAGGGCACTGAGTCACTAACTCATACTAGGGTGTTAATGAGTTTGGACTATGGGCAGATTAATAGGACAAGGCTTCAAATGAGGGCAAAGCTTCTTGGGTTCAGAGCCTTTCAACACATTATCCCAGGAAACCCAGTTTCTAATATGTAAGTGTGTGTGTGTGTGTGTGTGTGTGTGTGTGAGTATAGAGAAAGATCAAGAGAGAAAAAGAGGGAGCGAATGAATTGGTTATCAGGCATCTTTTAATGTCCCAAGAGATCCTCAGCCTCAACATTTGCAAGCCCAGCTCAGAATCTACCCTTTACCCAAGCCAGGCCCTCTCCATGGGGTCCCTCGGCCCCACACCCCTGTCCTATCTTTTACAAATCACAAAGATTTTACATAAACACCTCCTGAGTCTCTGCCCTTGTGTCCTGGACGGTACTGTAAAGGCCCGCCCCTGCCAACAGTGTGAATGGAGGCTAACAGTCCCTGTCCTCCTTCTCCTGCCATCCCTGCAGCCATACCCTTGCAAATGACCGTTCTTTCACCACTCACAGGCCCAGGGGTGTTTGTGGGGGAAGGTTGTGGGTAGAGGCCCCCAGACGTAAGTGCCCTTGGCCCACAGACTATGTGGGAGAGGCACAGACCATTGAGGGCCGGAGCAGGGTCCAAGGGTGATAGATGCCCACCTCTGCTCTGACACCCCCTGCAACCCCTTCTCTATTAGGCAGCCAATAGGGTATTTTAAAAATCAATTCAAAGAAGTCAATCGGATCACGTTACACTCCCCAGCTTTAAACCCTTCCATGGTACCCCATTGCTGTCAGAGCAAATGCAAAATTCCTCACATTCGGCCTATGAGGCCTCAGGGCCCAAACCCTGCCAGCCCCCCCACCATTTGTTTCTCCTCATGCCCTTCTGACTCTATACCCCTGCGTGCTAGCCCTCCTTTGGACCTGGACTGGCAGCCTCGCTCCACCCACAGCCCCGGCACAGGCTGTTCCCTCCTCCTGTCATGCTCTTCCCTCCCAACCTGGCCCTGTTTCCTCCTCTACATCCTCCAGATCTTCGAGCCAGGGGCACCTCTGCGTGAAGCCTTCGGGACTTCCGTGCTGTCGTCAGTATCCTGGATCCAGGCTCTGTAGCACCCCCTGCCTCTCTCACTGTTGCAGCACTTTGGAGGCGACTTGACATTTGCTTGTGTGATGTCTTGATGAAGGTCATCCCCCACTCACCCCGCTAGACTGGGGCTCACACTGTCAGAGATCCGTCTGGTTTTGCTTGCAACCTGATGCAAGTGGTCATGACTGACACTGAGTGCTTGTTACATTCGAAGCACTGTGCTAAGTATTTTCTATTCAAGATCCCATTAAACCTCTCGACAGCCCTAAGGGAGGTACTGCTTTTCTGTCCATTTTGCAGATGAAGAAACTGAGGCAAAGGGGGGCTAAGAAACTTGCCAAGGTCACATTTAGTAAGAGGGGGCGGGGGTCCAACCAAGGCACTGTCTTACTAGAGTTCACAGGCTTTACCCACGTCTATGGCATTTCCCCGTGGTGCACGCTCCATGAGTCATTTTGAATGAACAGAAACACACACATACACGCACAGGTGTGCACACACACAATCTGGAAAAACACACGCCAGGATGAGAACAGACATGCTTTCTGGTTGGTGGGATTATGGATGTTTATTTTCATCTTCCACTGGCTGGCA
The DNA here is from genome assembly GCA_004024845.1 of Tonatia bakeri. Lineage (NCBI taxonomy): Eukaryota > Metazoa > Chordata > Mammalia > Chiroptera > Phyllostomidae > Tonatia > Tonatia bakeri. Next base: position 201,048 of record PVIA01000490.1, on the reverse strand, counting down.
TGTTCCAGTTTTTCTATAGAAAACAAGTATCCGTTGTTGCCCTTAAACTTAAAAAGAAAATAGTAAACTCTCTTTAATCCTTTAAAAAGAAGGAAGAATGTCCAAATATACGGAATGCCATTCCCTTCCGTCCCACCCAAAGCCTACAAGGCATCTGCAGCTCTGAACGCCCTGTGATGTGGCGGTGAGAATGCGTGTAGGTTCTTGCCTCAAATGCACCAGGTCTCAATCTTGGCTCTTACGGTGTGGCTTTGAGTCCGTTTCTCAATTTCTCTGACTTCAGGTGACCTCCTGACCTCTGACCTCCTCTGTAAACCAGGTCATTCTGCCTTCCAGTCATTACAGGACTACGGTGAAGACTGCAGAGAAAGGACGTAGTATAAATGATTCAGCACCAGACCTGGCATATAATAGACACTCAGGGAATGGTGCCACCAGCCTTCGCCCGCCCTCGTGGACAGGACAGACGGGAGGCAACATAGACGCCTCACAGAGCCCAAGTGCCCACACCCAGAAGCAGCCACATCCAGCCTCGGCTGCGTCTCTCAGGAGCCACGTTCCTGCCTGCCGGCCCCACCTGCATCTCTCTCTCTCTCTGGGTGTCTCTCTGCTTGGCTGGCCAAGGACTCTGGGCTGCCTGATATAACCCAGGGCAAGCCACAGCTGGGAACCCCAAACACGGGCCACCCAAACGGCTGCCTTCAGGCCTGCAGGCACCCCAAGGCAGCGGAGAACAAGAACCCCCTCCCGCCGCATCCTTCCCGCGCCTGCGGCACGGCAGGAGGTGCCTTTTCTCACCCAGGTGGAAACCCCAAATCAGCTTCTGGGGCTGTGCTTTGGAGATCATCTAGGGGATTCTCTTGTGGGGCCTCAGGAAGACACGCAGAGGGGGCAGAGAGACAGGCGGAGCGTGAGAAGAGAGAGGGGCCGCCTGGGGGCCCCTGTGGCTGGTCTGGTATTTACTTTCCGCCACAGCCTTGAATATCATCGGGCTCCAAAGGAATTTCCAAGAAGATCGAAATTTGAGGAAATCAAAGTTTAATTAGTCACAGCTGCTATAATGTATTCCAGGTGATGGCTGGTGTGGCTGCCTCTCCCCTCCAGGCCCCCTGACTCCTCTCGTCTTCCACAGGGGCGAGGAAATAGTGGGGTGTTTGCCGTGGGAGCCCGTGCCCTGGTCGGCTGAGCGGGGATGGGGAAGCGGGAGAGAGCCCTGTGCTGCCTCCTGCCGCCGAGACAGACATCTGAGGGCAGAGGGAGAGGGAGACACGCCCAGCCGCCTTTCCTCCTCTCTGCTCCCTGCTCAGTTCCCGTCCTACTCTTTCCAAGGGGTAGCAGAGGCCAGGCAGAATGGTAGAGAGCATGGGCTGGGAGTGAGGATTAGGTCTCGGCTCACTCCTAATTGCAGTGGGATCATGGATAAGTCATTTAACTGGGAGACTGGCAAAGCATCCAGGAGTCAGAGGGCCTGGGTGGGAATCCCAACTCTGCCACTCCACTCTGCAGCCCTGGGAAAGTTGCCGAGCCACTCTGAGTCTACGCTGCTCCATCTACAAAATGGAATTAGAAATAGCATTGGCTCATGGGGTCATTGGAAGAGTTCAGCGAAGCCACCCTTCTCTGGGTCTAGGCTAAGCTGAACTGTGCCACTGTGACCACTTACAGGAGCCTTACTGGCAGGCTGACCCTGGCACTCCTTCCTCTCCATCATTGTGTCAAGAGGACGGTCTACATTCCCAGCACAGGGGCTGGGCACTGAACTTGGCTGCTCCGTCCCAACCAAGTCTGGGTCAGGGACAGGGACTGGGCTTGCTTTTCACATCATTCAGCCATACTAAGACCTAGCTCCATCCTGTTTGGGGGCTTGAGTGTCCTGGATGTCAAAAGGGGCTGTCCCCAAGGACACAGACTGATGTCCTCCCAGTTAGCTGGTCAGTGAACAATGCTCCTGTGGCTGTCATGGGAAGACCTTCTGGGACACCAACCCAGCCACGGTGGGCTCACAGACACTGGGCCACCTGCAGGCGTGAGCTCAGCTCCCTGGTGGCTGCAGCAGATGGTTCTTCCAGGCATGGAAGCTGGACCCGACCCCTCTCATGCCACATGTTCTCTCCAGGGACAGCCCACCAACCTCTTCCTCTCTGTTTCTCTAATTCTTTCCCCAGCCCTGGGAGTCATTTCTAGTCTAAGTTTTTAAACTCAAAGCTAAGAATCCATTCTTTTTCTCTCTGCGTTTGTATTGAGTCACCTCTTCCCTGAGTCAATGAACAGAAAGCTCCAGCCAGCTGAACGGAAGGGTCAAGGGGTGGAGGAAAACCCCAGAAACCAAAACTTCTTGGTGAACAGTTCAAAAACAGTAGCCGCTTTGTAGCAGAGGGAGCTCACGTGCAGTTCCAAAACCACAGTCACTGGGCATGCCTGGGCAGCCACGTTGTTGTGTGAAATAGATTTTTGCATAAAGGTACTACTCATGAAGACTAATGCTCATGATTGTATCATTTGTCCAGTCTGTGTTTTCCTCTTACCTTGCAGTGGTTATAAGAAGTGAAAGAGAAAGTGCAGCAGACACTATTGTTTGTCTGTTTGTAACCCTCGTCCTACTTTCCTTGTCAGCTGACCTGCTTCTACCTCAGGGCTGAAAATGCTAGCTGGTCACTTTCCCCGCTTCCCTTGCAGCTAAAGATGGTCATGTGACCAAATTTTGGCCAGTGGGACCTGAGAGGAAGTTGGCCCAGGTGACTCCTGGAAGAGACTTTCCTCTCTGGTGTGAAAAAGAAAAGGAGATAGTTGAGGAGAAAGCCTTCCCACTCACAGAGGATGTGGAAGGGCCATGGCTGGGGTGGCTACAGGAGGCCTAGCCTGCGGACAAAAGCCAGCACTTGAGCTCAGCAGGGCAAAAATGGAATGCAGGTAGGTTCCTGGTGATATCATCGCGCCTTGAACGATCAGCTTCCAGACTTCCCGTTAAATGAGATAAGGAGCCTTATAGTATAGGGCCTCTTTAAGTTTTAGTTCAGTCACTTGCCACCCAAAGCAGCCCAACTAATTCTGAGAGAATGTTTCAGAATCCTTTTAGGTCTGCACTAGTCATAAGTAGCCACAGGAATCCAGCTTGAACTTGCTTAGTCAAACAGAGCAATTTTTAAAATTAATGTTCATGGTGCCTTGTGAACTCAGAACAGTGGGAACTGGGGGCTGGAAACCACGTGGATTTTCTCTCTGGCTCTCATGCTGTCTCTCCCCGTGTTGAGGTAATAAGCCCTTGGTAATCTATCACCAAAATTCTGGTGGTCCAGAAATGATTGATTTTTACCTTAATTTTGATGTCTTGAGAAAAAAAAATGAATACATTTCTTAGCTTTAAAATTGTATTTATATTGCAGAAGGACTTTTTAAAATAACAAATTCGTGTTGTCAATAATTTACCTCTAGAATTATATTGAATAAATGTGTGCCCACATGCTCTCAAGGACGTGGAAAAATATTTTTGTTTTTTTTTTCCCTTTTTGAATGTCCACCCTGTTCTATCTGGGGTGCACTGAGTGAGGCCAATGCTAAGAAGCCTTCTGATCACAACATGGGGGAAAGAGCTCCTTCCCAGCGTCTGTGCCAGGAAGCCGGAGCTGCAGGCACCTGCAGGGCTCACTTCCCTCTGCCGGGACAGGGTCTCCGGATGAGAGAGAACCTTCTCTCCACGGAGAACCTGCTGCTTCGTCTTCCTGAAACGAGTGTAATGCTCGGCTTCGCGTCTTCTCTCAGATGGCGAGGAAGGAATAACTTTCAACATCGCAGGAGCCGTGTTGTCGATAAAAAGGGAAAGTTGTAAGATTTTTTCTTTTAGTCTGCCTTTTACATGTTTAGAAGCAAGAGCTGGTCTTTGAAAAATAAAAATTTGGTGAGACTACCACAGTCTAAAGTGAAACGTAAGAGAGGAGGTGGACAGTTATGTTCAGATGTCCTCTGTCACATGTGGACGGTTGGGGGATTTGTTTAAAAGCTTGAGGACAGAGCCATATCTCATGTGTCCCTGAGACCCTGCCCCTCACATATGTCCCCTGCATCGATGGAGGAGGACGAGGAAAGATGAGAATACAGAAGTGAGAAAAGGTTTTCTTAGAATCTGTCCCAGCCAAAGTACCAGACAAGTTGCTCCTATTCCTGTGGTTTTGGAAACAGGCCCCTCGTGGTGGAGTTGGGGACAGGGCGGTGGGTGGTCAGGAGGTCAATGGGATCCAGGGTCCTGCCCAGGGTGTGGACCTACAGCCCGGGCTCGGCTCAGATGGAGTGGCTTCTCGGAAGTCCCCTGCCGCGGGGAGGCTCGGCCCGAGAAGAAAACGCATTTGTTTACTTGACCTGAGTGACACGTTCATTGATTTCTCTGGAGCAGTTCATTCATAAAGGCCAATTGAGCCTCCCTCCTGGGGATGCCAACGGCCTTTTAACAAGCTCCCCGAGGGGTGACTTCTGCAAATGAGTCACTGATGAGCCAGAAATGGAGTTTGCCTGCTCGGCCTGGCCCTTCTGGCCCGAGGCTGCTGAGCGGCGGGCAGGAGGTGCCATCTCCTGACGCAGGGGACTCAGCCGGGCCTGGCTGCGGGGCACACGGACAGGGCAGACCTGGAACGCACCTAGTTGCTTCACATTCCAGAGCATCTGGACAATGAACACGATAGGGATTTGTCACTCAAATTTTCTGGATCCATCTTGCTACATACGCAGTTAGCTCAAGTAGGTGCAAGTGATGGGGTAAGTGGACTGGGGAGTTTCTTGAAAAGAAATACCATGTTTTCTTTCTCCTTGGTCCTAAACACTTCAGTCTAGACACCACTAGCTGCTCAGAGAATGTTGTCACTCCTTTGGTCCAACCTTCATTGTACAATCGAGGACATGGCGGCCCAGAGAGGAGCGGTGACCTGCCGGAGGCCAGGCGGCCCGGTGTCTTTTTAACAGGAATGTATAGTTCACCAACGGGCACGTTTGGATCTTTAAACCTGCTCAGTCCTTACAGCAAACACATGGGGTAGGTATTTCATACCCATTATTTTCACTTTATTTTATTATAATGTTACTTTCCATTTTTTTAAAACTTGCCCTTTTCACCCTCAACATTCTATTTTAGCAATATTTTCCTTCCTTTTATCCTGCCAGATTACATTGAGGTATCCGGTCCTCAGACAGCATCTGGGACCCACTGGGCCAGAGAGCGCTTGGGTCTTCACTCTCGGTGTTCATTTCCCCCTTTGCTTCTTCCTCCCCCCCCCACCCCTTTTTTCTCCTCCATTTCTACTTTTTTCTTCCCTTCCCCTCTCCACTTTTCTTCTTAAGTGGCAGCCCAGAGACTGGCCCAAGAATTAAGAAATGTGAATTCTGGTTCCTATCCTGCCACCAATTTGCTGGCTGATCTGGGACCTGCCACTTCCCTCTGGGCCTCAGTTTCCCCATCTGGATAAGAAGAGGTTGTTTCTTTGCTCTTTGAAATCACTCCCAGCTCAGAGAGGTTGATATGGAGACATCTGTCTGGTCCCCTGTTGATTCATGAAGGAAGCATGCGTTTTATACTTTCAGATCTGCTGGCCGAATCTTAACCGGAGAAACTGGGGTGCGTTAGCAAGAAGTCACACCTAGGGGAACAGGCTGGCACTCCTTCCCACCGTCGAGGCCCCTGCGCGCTCACTGGTGGTTTCCACTGTGAGGAACGACCGGCGAGTTCCCGCTGGTGACGGGGTGTTTCCAGGCACTCTCATTCGTGATTACGGGCCTCTCACATTGCTCTCCACTCATTGTGTGTGACAGGGCTGTCACTATTGATTCAGGATTATTGAGAGAGAAGCTTCTTATTTCCTCTCAGGGATTTTGCCAGCAATTAAAACGTGCAGCCAGCAGGTAAGCGATGGAAACTTGGAAACGGTCTGAGCCTTTTCTACTCCATTATTCTCCTGAAAAATATTGTCACTAAAATTATGTTTTAAATAATAAAAAGTTAAATAGTTCTGAAAGGGTCAGGATCTTTTAGGAAAGCAAGTGACAAGTACAATAGGGTCCCTTTCTTATGATACTTATTCAACCCTGCTCATTCTAACCCTGGTTTTATCTGCGGATTTATCAAACCATCGAACGAACCCCTTCTTCCAACTCCCCCTTGCACAGGTTTTCAGAAGAAAGCGTTCCCAGGGAGCATTTGTCTTCTGGGGTTGGAGGACTTCAGGGAGTGGGTGTTTGAAAGCCCTTGTCTTTGTTCTAGCTAATGAAAGGGCTGTGATCGCCTGGTTTTGACTAATCACGAAACAGATATGATTGGTCTTGAGCTAAAGGTCATACGGCTGTAAAGTGCTGTATTAGTTTCCTATTGATAATGTAATAAATCACCACAAAGTTCGTAGATTAAACGATACAGATCTATACCTTGCAGTTCTGGAAGTCAGAAGACTCACTGGGCTAAAAGTCAAGGTGTCGGCATTGCTGCGTTCCTTCTGGAGACTCTGGGGAAGATCCCATTCCTTGCCTTTCCCAGCTTCGAGAGGCTGCCCGCGGTCCTCGGCCCAGGGCCCTGCCGGAGCTTCAAAGCCAGCGACCGCCCCCAGCTCACCTTCGCTTCCCTCTGACATCACTTCCCCTTCTCCCGGCGACTCTCCGCCTTCGCCTTTCACTTAGGGCCACGCTTGTGGCGATACCGGGTCTTCCTGCCTAATCCGGGGTAGTCTCCCTATCTGACGATGTTTAAACTAATAACTGGACGGATTTGACAGCTAGAAGAAATGGATAAACTCCTAGCCACATGCAATCTTCCAAAATGGAATCAGAAACAGAAACAGAAACAGAAAATCTGAACAGACCCAGTACTAGTAATGAAATGGATTAACTTATTTCAGTAAGGTAATTTTAATTATTAATAATTAAATGAGTAATAAGTAACTGTTGCTTAAATTAATAAATTAATCTGCAAAGTCCATCAGGCCACGTAACATGACATGCTCGCAGGTCACAAGACGGGAGTGCGGACGCCTTGGGGGTAGCGCTGGTCTGTTTGCCCACACGTGTCCCCTGACTTTAGGAAAACTGTCTGATAGATCAAAAGAGCAGCCACGATTCTTCTCAACCCTACACGTATGCCCCTTCTCAACATGACTTTTTCAACTCTTTCCATCAAGAGGTTGAGTTTATTTCTCTCCTTTTTGAATTCAGGCTTGGTCATGTGACTTTCTTTGGTCAATAGGACATTAGTCCATGCGACACAAGCAAGGTCATTGTTTGCTCTTCCTACTCTCGGGAGCCGCATGGCCACACCTCCACGCAACAAGCCCTAGGTAGCTGATGAGACATAGGTCATTTACCTCCGACACCCCAGCCAATAGCCAACCACTTGCCACGCAGGCAAGTGAGACTATCGGCTGTTTGCCGACGGTGGACATGAGTGGGCTCAGCCACGACCAGCAGAAGAACAGCCCAGCTGGTCCCAGCCCGGACTGCCTACCCATAGGATCCTGAGCAAATACATGTCTGTTTTACACCACTGGGTTTGGGTGTGGCTTGTCACAGAGCATAGGTTAGTTAATTCAACTAGCAACCCACTTTGGTCCAATCAGATAAAGCTTTTCTATGACATCTCACTTCAAACACTTTCTCTAGGTTCTGGTGGATAATTCAGGAGAAATTCTTGTGAAATGAAATTTACATTCTACCATTATTACAAAGAGGTACATACCTTTGCACTGACCAGTAAAAAACAAGAAAATTGATTCCTAAACAAAGATTGCACAGAATTTAACACAGTGTTCCTAGTCTTGTTTTCTCCAGTAGGTCCAGTTTCCTGGAAGGCAGGGCAATGTTCTGCAGCTCGGGTCTTCCTCACAGGGCAGGTCGTAGGTGACACAGAGTTAGGAGCAGGGGCTTTAGGCTGAGGAATACCTGAGCTCAACTCCTGATTCAGCTGCTAATTACAAGAACTTAGGCAAGTTACTTAGCCTCTCCGTGGCTCCTTTCTGTTATCTATAAAATGGGGGAAATGAAGTACCTACCAAATAGGTAGTTACGGAATTTATACCCAACAACTTGTGTGAGCACTTAGAAGAGTGTCAGGCACACGCACACTAAAGTGTTAGTTTTATTATTACACAGGGCAGGGCACATAGTAGGTGCTCAATAAAGATTTGTCCATTTGACTTTGATCAAATTTTTGGGATTTGGCTCTTGAAGAACAAGGAAACAAAATTCTCAGGGCCCAAATTTAGGCAAAGTTCAATTCTTTGGGGGAGTGTGAAGAACCTGAGACATTATGGATCAAAACAGTGTCAGCTCTCCTTACTCAGAAGTTTACCTCCAGATTAACACTTGACCCTAAGCTCCTGTGTAGATCCTGATTCACAGCCACACCAGAGTGGCGGGAGCCCTTGGGACCTCCATGATTCAATGCCACTGGCACGGTAACGAGTCTCTAAAGATGCCCTCCCACCAAACCAATGACCCACACCTCCCAGTACCAAAATGATGGCATGTGACTTCCAAGACTTCAGCCTTAGGCTGTTGGAACGCTTGCTCTGGATGAAGCCAGACACCGTGTAAGAAGTCCAGCTAGCTTGAGTCCACCATGCTGTGAGGAAGCCCAACTACAGAGATGCCCAACCAGCCTCCAGCTGCTGTGGCCATCCAGCTGAGGTGAGTGAAGAAGCCATAACAGAGTGCCCAGCCCAGGTGAACCTTTAGATGGTCCAGCATCTGTTGCCATCTGACTATAACCCCAGAAGTGACCTCATGCCAGAACACCCTGCTAAACCCTGCCAAAGCCACAGAACCATGAGAAATAATGATAAACAATGGTGTTAAGCCACTAGGTTTTAAGGTAGTTTGTTATACAGTAGCAAATAACCAGAAAAAGTACCCAAACTTACCATGAATTCATTCTGCCAGCCATTTTTTCATTGATTCAATCCATGGACTTCAGAAACAAGTCAAAGTCTAGTTTGAACCCCGTGGGGGTGCACTTTCAAGCAATGTTTGAGAATCTGGGGCTCTGGACTGTGGCCATGGGCCAGGCATCATGCCTGGTGCTCTCACACATGTCATGTTATTTAAACTGGTAGTTACAAGCTTGGACTCTGCTTTCAGACTGCCTGGGTGCTGATTCTGACTTTCCCATGTACCAGCTGATAACTTTAGACAAGTAGCATAACCTCTGTTCCTTCATCTATAAAATATGGAAGATAATAACACCAACTTCTCAGGGTCTTGTGAAGATTAAACAAAATAGCTCACATAAAAATGCTATGTGCCAGGTCACAGAGTAAGCATCTAGCAACTGGAAAATACTATTATTAAGTATTATTATAACTACCAACAGCTTCTGCTTTTGAGCAACCTAGAGAAGTGCTAAGACATGGGCAAAATAACATTTAAAAGCAGTACCCACAGACTTTTGAATGAATGAATGACTCAGTTACAAGGTAAAAAACATCCCAGTAATGAGATAGTGTTGTGGGCGCTCAAAGGTGAGAGAATTACTTCTGGCTGAGATGCTTAGGGAAGACTTCCTAGAGGAGGCAGCCTTTGAGCAAGCCAGTGGAGAGGGTTCCAGCATCGGTGATGGGGGAGTGACCCCTCCAGGTGATGGGGACAACCATGCAGACCAGGAAACCAAGGGACCTATCGGCAGACTCAGTCAAGGTGTGGTGTACTGAAGGGAGAGGGACAACAGAAGTAAATTGGAGCCAGATCACGGTTCGACAACTTCCTGTGTTCATTTATCCACCAGACCCCCTAAAGATCGCCGAGCACGTCAGCCAGCGAGGCTGTCCAAGGTGGCCCCTCACATGGGGGAGGGAATGGCAGCACCCAGGCCCTGGTCCCCAGCCTGGTTTGCATCCAGAGGATCACAGAGTTCCCAGCCAGCCAGGAGCCTCTGTCCTTCTTTCTGCTCCTGGCTCACAGAACCTGGACAGTGTGCATTGGAGGGACCTCTGGGTGTCCAACCCGGGTCCCAGGGTGCATGACACTCATTCCTTTGCTTTCTCAGCACCTACCACTTTTCTCCTTCTAAGTCCACTTTTAAAATCTGGCCATCGCTCCTCAGCACCCTATCCCTACCCCTACGTAGACACTTGCATCAGCTCACTCAGGGTAACCCTGGTTAAAAGGGATGTGATCCCCACCTCTCCCCCGAGGCCTTGGGCAGAAATGGAGGCACAGCCCTTCAGTCCCTCAGGGAGCCTCAGCCCCTCTCAGTCCTTCTGGACTCAGTCCTGGGCTCAGGTCATTCAGATCCCAGCCCCACCACCTTCTAGCTGTGTGACTCTGGGCCAGTCATCCCAGTTGCTCCGGCCTCAGTTTCAAGGTCTGAAAAATGAGGAGAGTAGCTTGCCCGATTGTGCTGTAGGGATTGAACGGGGTATCGAAGTGAAAGCCCGGGATGTGATGAATGCACAGTGAACCCAGGGGTCATCACAAACGAAGTGCTCCTTGCCTCCTGGACTCTTCGCTTCTGAAGCCCTGCTCTCACCCCGGAGCCAGCGGCTGCTCCTGCCCAGAGGCCTGGGGGACGCCCTCCCTGATCTCCCTCCCTGCCCGGCTGGCCGGCCCGTCGCTCTGGGGGCTGCCTGGCCAGGGGGCCCACTGCTCGCCTGCTGCCAGAGGGGCCTTGAGTGTTGAAATCCTTCCATTCCATGAGGCCAGAAACTTGATTATGTTATTAATTAAAGCAAGATGCCGGGCTTGGGAGATTTATTTTCTTTTCCATATCTGTGCTGTAAATGCCACTCAGGGAGCTCAAAGACCCGTCAGCCTGAATCAGGCTCCTGAACAGACGTTTTGTTCCCACTCCGTCCCCTTGGCCCCCCCTCCTCCGTGCCAGGAAGGAAGTGTGTGTTGTGACACCCGCCCCTCACCCCAATTTCCCTTGCTCCATCTGCACGAAGCAAAAGGGGGAAAATACCTGGGCAGTGTGGCATGGGGAGAGAATTTTCCAAGAAATTTGTTTTAAGTTTCTGCCTCATCATTATGGGACTCTCACGTTTCTATTTTTAGCTGCTCCAACGAGCCAGGCCCGCATTCCCCTCATCTCCCCCGCCCAGCCTTTGTTTATACAAAGCACATGCTGAAATCATTATTTAAAAACCTCCAAACCCATAATTGCTCAGGTAGGTGAAGAATGCAGCCTTTATGGATATAGCTTACAGAGGGGCCGGCGTACTCCTGGGGAACTGTGGCTCTTTCACATTTGCGGCCCCTGCACCCAGCTCCGGCTGAGCCCCTGGAAGGCCCAGAAGAACCCAGTAACTGAGAGCAAGAAGAAGCATTGTCAGTAACAGGGCCCAAGCACCATGTTTCAGGAGAGGAAACGGAGGCCTGGGGACAGATGAGACCCTCCCCAGGGTCCACGGGGCGTCGGTGTCATTGCTGGGATTGGAATCAGACGTCCCAGCTGCTGGTATGGCCGTGTTCGTTTTTTCCCTGCCATGCAAATCAGCCCAAAGCTGGGCCGCCTCAGCCCAGACCCCCGTTACTCATTGTAACACCTTGAGCAAGTTACTGAACCCCTCTGCACCTCAGTCTCCTTATCTGTAAAGTGGGACTCACAAAATTGCCCATTGGTTTAAGGATTCAATCCGTGCTCGGAAGAAAGTAAACCCTGTGTTTTGGTTCAGGTTTCCCCAGAACGCAGAGGCAAGCCAGCAACCACACCCCGAAGGTCATGTGTTCCCATATCTTGGGTCCCTTTCTCCCTGTGCCATCTGGACGGCAGCGCGTGTTTCTCACAGCTCTGCCCCTCTAGGGGGATTTCCTTCATTGTTGTCCTTAGGGCCACCCCTGCGTGTGGTGGCAACAGTCCCTGTTTGACCAGGACGGTGTATTGTGTATTGCCTCAGCTCACCTGTGCCCCAGGCCACGTTCTTTCCTTCCGTTGGTCCTGAGGACCCCACCTGAGGCCACACTAGTGAGCTGAGGAAGAGGCGTTGGTTTGAAAAAAGATTATTGCGTGGGGCTCTGCCTCGGTATCTGTTTATGTCATTGACTTGATTATGTTATTAATTATGTTACGTGCTTCTTGCTTGGGCCCCACCCAAAATAAACGATTTCTGTATTATAACTCAGAGCCTTGTAACTGGCATTTTGACTAGCATCTCTGACCATACACAGCTCGTGACAGACAGGCAGCCCTGCCCTTGTGGTCCCCTGTGTCCCATGGTCAAGCGCACCCTTTCTGCTGGGGCTCTGTGGGACGCAGAGCTGCTTCTCAGACGGAGGGCAGCTTTCTGTCAGAGGGGGCGAGGCCTCGACCCAGAGCGCTCAAGGTCTGCGCTCTGACACTCCGGATGGGACTGCCCGGGTCCTCTGCTGGGTGCCTGGTCTGTCACGGTACGTCTCACACCTTCAGACAGGCCAGGTCACGTGGTCATAGGGGTAGAGCCGCCTGCACCTGGAGCTGTGTCTGCCTTTCATGGACACGAGGCCTTATTCCCTTTTTTCTTTCTTTCATTAAAAAAAACATTAAAAATTAAATTTTATGATTCTGTTGGTACAAAGATGGATATAGTCCAGGCTGCATTTATTATTATTATTGTTATATTAATCTTCCTTTTGATTTTAAAATAAATTATTTGTATGGGCCCTAAAAGTATGGTGGATCTCAGGCACTGTGCCCAGTAGGGGAGCAGGCCCCGCTGCACCTCAGCCTGGACCCACTGCCAGAGCCCTCTCTTGCTCTGCACGCACTCGTAACTGCCAGCCTTCTACGGACGAGTCAGAGCAGTATCAAGAAGTGTGATAAACCCTGCCTCCAAAATCCAAAGGAGCCCACCAGGTATCGTGTCTATTTCTCAGTGGTAAGATTGTTAAGTTCAACAATTTGCACTTTACTTTAGGAAAAATGTCCCAGCTCCCCCCAGACCACTCTATCTCCGCAAACTTCACCAATATGGCAGGTTCTTGAATCTCTGTGGGGTTTGCCTCCTACCCTATGGCACATTATGTCTTTCTAGAGTCTCTAGGTATCAGCTTCCTATTCACCAGGTCTGTTAGTGTATCATTTATAGGGTGAGCCAATGAAATGTTCTGCAGAATGTCAAGGCCATCCAGATCCCTATGGATTATGTTGTGGCAGAAAGCAGGAGGGATGATATATCCCTGGTGCAAGACAATAATTGTGTTCTGCTGTCCTTGCCATGTGAAAGCCATGGCTTTTGATCTCTGCTGATGAGAACCAAGACAAATGCATTCACCAGATTGATAGTCGTACACTACGTTCCAGAGGCCGTGTGGATCTGCTCCAGTAGTTACCCATCCATCACTCTCGACACAGCAGCTGGGATTCAGGCCCTCGCTTTGTAAGTTTCTGCCATGCCAGAACCCACTCAGGGCAGACAGGAGAATTGAACAGGGAGGTGATGGGAGTCACCACCCTGTCTGTTGGTGGCACTAATCTCAGCAATTCCTCCCAAAATACCCTGTTACTCCTGATTCACTGTCTTGACCAGAACAGGCAGTAGGAGAATTTCAGAAGCTTCCATTTGGCATCTTTTACCATAATGGATCTTACTCCACTGGCTGGGGAACCAATGTGACGGTTCTTCCAGCTACCAAGTATGTCTTTCCCGGTCACACACCAAGAACCTGGAAAACACCTTCAGAGTAGGTCTGCGAACACATGAGGCTCACCGTGAGATGTGCTTGGGCCCTCACTCCATTTATCCCCTGGCTTCCAAAACACCCCCTCTAACTGAAGGACTAGTAATAGCATTTCAGGTCCCTGATAGCATGGTCTGCTTAGACCACTTACCTAATGATACTCAAAAAGCCTGGACAAATATGGAAAGCCCACTCACCTAAGTAGAGAGTTAGCCCGGCAGATGAGCACAGTGGGGTTTCAGTGGTGGGGGCAGGCGAATCAGGGCACTCTCCCCACTGATACCAGGGAGCCCAGTTCCACAGCAGCGTCTTCCGCAGAGACAGTCACTGCGGAGCTCTCATTGTCATTGATGCTGGTCAGCCACAGCAAGGCAGTCCTTACTACCTCAGGGAGGGTCCTCCGGGCCTTCACGGGGAACATAGTCAGAGGGCAAGTTCTCAGATTTTAGTGACCACACTTAACATAGTGTTATTGTAGTACACCCATCACTACTCCCCTAGTCTTCTGACCCCTTAGTGAACACTATGCCAAGGAAGTTCTACTCATTCTGATCCATCCTCACATCCGAGATCCAAGGAGCCACCTCACTCCTTCCCCACTACAAAAGTTTGTGAATTCTGTTTTCTCGCTTGTCCGGCACCCCCAGTAGGATTCTTGAGCTATAAAGAAGTGAATTACCCTATTAACTCCTCTCGAAGATAGCATCTCACCCTTCCCAGCGTGATCCAAATGAGGCAGAGAAGGGAAAGCTGTAGTTCACACCTCTGGGGGTTCACCACCACTGAGGAGTCCCCTCCCATTTCCTGGTGTTTCTCAGAGTCTGTCTGGGCCGCATGTCTTCCCGCCTCCTATCCCAGCCACAGCTGATATTTTCAGGGAAGCACATTCAACCCAAGTGTACAATTCTCTGACCTGGGCGTCTGAAACTCAGAGGGAACTTAGCTGCTAGGAGTCATTGGGGCTCAGATACTGGACTGTCTTAAACTCCCCCTGTACCCTTACAATAGCTCCTAGTGATAACAGGTTCTCAGTATTATTGTGCAAATATTCTTTCTTTTAAATCCTTACCCAAGGACATGTTTCCATTGATTTTTAAAGAGAGAGGAAGCAGGGGAGAGAGAGAGAGAAACGCGGACGTGAGAGACATCGATTGGTTGTCTCCCGTACGTGCCCCAATCAGGGATCAAACCTGCAACCCGGGCACGTGCCCTGACTGGGAATGCAACCCACAGCCTTTCAGTGCATGGAACCACACTCCAACCCCTGGGCCACCCGGCCAGGCCGAACGAGCCGTCTTGATATAGCCTGAGAGTGGCTCTTAGTGCTGAAACATCCTGGTCTCTTGCCTTCCCAAGCTGACTCTTTTTTGAATCTATCAATACCCATTAAATTACCCATGTTGGTTTTCTTTTTCCTTAAAAAAGTCAGTTTCTATTGCTTGCAGCCAAAAATATTTTAGCAAACACAACAATATAATTTCCATCACTGGGGATAGGCCAATGATGCTTTTCTCATGTTACTCAGCTCTCAGAAGCTCTCAACATAGTTAACCTCCCAATCTTTCTAGAAGCTTCTTTTTTATGGCATCCATGACACCAGGCTTTCCTGAATTTCCTCCTAATTCATGGGCAGCTCCTTCTCTTCTGTAAGAATTTCAGAGATCCTGGTATTATGGGTAAAATTGCACCCCCTCCCAAAGGTATTGAAGTCCTAACCCCAAATACCCACGTGAGACCTTGGAAATACCCATGTGAGAAATTGGAAATGGGGTGTTTTCAGATCATCAAGCGGAGATGAGGTCATTAGGGTGGGCCATGTCCAATGTGGCTGATGTCCTTATAAAAAGGGGGAATTTGAACACATAGGCAGACCCACACACAGGGAGAATGCAATGTGAAATTGAAGGCAGAAATCAGGGAGATGTATCTACAAGCCCAGGAAAGCAAAAGATGGCCAGCAAACCCCCAGAAGCTACGAGAGAGGCATGCAACATTCTCCGTCACAGCCCTCAAAGGGAATCAACCCTGCCGACCCCTTGATCTTGGACTTCTAGCCGCCAGAACTGTGAGACAATTTCTTTTCTTTAAGCCACCCAGTGTGCGGCACTTGGTTATGGCATCTCCAAGGAAACAACCCCCTGGTGCCCAAGCCCAGGCTCTCTTCCCTTCGAACATCCTCTCCTTGGGTGGTCTCACCCGGGCTGTAGGTTTCAATGCCATTCACATGCTGATGATGCGCAAATGTGTCTCTGGTCTCCATCTTTCCTCCGAGTTTCACAGTCTCGTGCCCATTGGTCACTGGTCCACTTGGGGGTAGAATAGGCATCTCAAACTATGTTCAATGAAGAACTCTTGACTTTCCCCACCCAAATCTGCTGCACACCTTATCAGTCCATCTCAATAAGTGGTAACTCCAACCTTCCAGCAGCTCAAGTCAAGAACCTTGGAGTCATCTTTAATTCTTTTCTCTCCTTCACCCTCCACAACCAGTCAGTCCATCAACAACTCCTTTTGTTTTATGTCCAATGTGTTAACTCACATCTCTCTATTTCTCTCTACATCTCTGCCCTCCGCCCTAGTGGGTTCACCATAACCTCTCACAAGGGGTCTGCGCCAACTTCCCAACTGGCCTGTTTCCCCTGCCCTCTCGCCATCCCCCCGCCCACACACACATTCCATTTTCCACCCAGCAGCCAGAGTGCTGGGGTTTTTAATTATATTTTAAAAATATAAATCAAACCATGCTTAAAACTCTCCAGTGGTTTCCCATGCTTCAAAGACACTCTGACCCTAAGTTATCCACTCTTGCCAGCCTCTCAGACCTCAGCTAATGCCACTTGGGGCTGCTTCGTTACGCCCCAGGCCCACTGATATTTTCTTCCCATTCTTTGAGTACTCTGAGCCCTTCCCTGCTTCAGGGCCTTGGCATTTGCCTTTCTGCCTGGAGAACTGCTTCGTCTGGTACTTCATGTGGCTGCCTTCTCATCATTCCAGTCCCAGCTCTCACCGCAGAGGCCTTCTCGGACCCACAAGTCTCTCTTTACCCCATGTGACCCCGCCTGCACACCTCACAGCACTTTGTCCCATCGGGCATGAACGTGATCATTTCTATGTCTGTCATCCACCCCCTTCAACATGCATACACAAATGTGTGCACACACAAGTACACGTTCTCGAACACACACACTGATATAAACTCCATGAGGACAGGGGTTTTGTCCCCATTGTGGACCATAATTCACAGGGTATATAGTGGATGTTTAAATAAATATTTATTGAGTAAATGAATGAATAATGACTAAATCCTCAGATGAACAGCACTACATATAAGGGGAGCCCAGCCAGTACTCAGCATTCAGTTCAAGCTATAGCTTCCCTACCCCCGCCTCTGCGGTGATCCAAACTTGAGGACAACCACAAAAAGGAGGGTGTTTGTTAAGCACATGTGGCCCTGCCTTTCCATGCCTCTCTCTTCCTCTCCGTATCTCAGTTTACCAGAAGAAAAGTGAGAGAATTGGTTTAAAAGGTAATATCTTCCCTCTTCAGATCAATGATTCATGCCCAGTATATGCCAAGTGACTTTGACCTGGGCCAGCCACCTCAAAGGGTAAGGGAGGCCTTAGGGTTCAGCAGCACAGACCGGAGTACGGGAGCCATGGTGAGAGCGTGGATGTGGGAGTGGACATGGGACTGGCGGAGAGGAAGAGGAGGCCTCATGGCATCTACACGTCCTCTTCAAAAACTCTTGCCGAGACCGCATTTTCTCGCTGTTTGGTTCACATTTGTCCCCTCCTTTAGACACTGAGTTCCAGGAGGGCAGATGCCGTGAATGATTTGCTCACCGGAGCATCCCTCTACGTGCGTGGTGCTCAAGTTTTTCAATCTCAGGATCCCTTTCCACTCTTAAACATTATTGAGGACCCCAAAGAGCCTCTGATTTTACTGGTTAGATCTATGGGTAAGAGGCTCTCCCCTGGGGGCCATTTGGCTGTATCTGGAGGCATTTTTTATTTTCACCACTCGTGGGGGTAAGGGGCTGGCACTGGCACCCAGCGTTAGTAGCCAAAGGTGCT
Organism: Tonatia bakeri; assembly: GCA_004024845.1. Taxonomy (NCBI): domain Eukaryota; kingdom Metazoa; phylum Chordata; class Mammalia; order Chiroptera; family Phyllostomidae; genus Tonatia; species Tonatia bakeri. The sequence continues at coordinate 183,361 of PVIA01000490.1, read as the reverse complement.
GCTAACATCCCGCAGTGCACAGAGGAGCCCCCACAGCAAAGAATCATCAGCCCAAATGTAAACACTGCCAGAGCTGAGCAATCTTCTACAGATATTTACTGTATTAGAAATTAAAACTGAGAACATTTTAAATATTTACTAATTCATTTAAAAAAATAGGAATAAATCCATTACATGTTAACATAAATGAATGTTTTAAATAACTATATTTTCCAAAACAAAACTGTTATGAGCAGAATACGTTGCTTTATTCTGCAAGGTTCTTTAATGGCTGGCTTTATAGAAGACAGCTGGGTTTCCATATCTGTTTCTGCATTCAGTCTGCTCCAATATGCTGTTTTTGTTGAAGCACATGAAGAAAATCTGCTCTCCCACAATATGCCGTTGGAAAGAGGGAGAGTGCTGTAATAGCTTTTTCATGTAACGATGCATATTCTTTGTTATCACACCAAAACTCAACGATGGCGATTTCTCGGAGATTAGTTACAATGTGGAATCTGAAGCCACATTCATAAATTCTTTATACTCAGCTATTTTAAAATTCATTGGTCTGTCTTGAACTTCGAGTGAAACTTTTACCCATGCATGATTTGTGACATCATGTGTTATGAATTGAGTTGTATCCCCACCCACATTCACATGTTGAAGTCCTAACCCCCAATACTTCAGGATGGGACCTTTTTGAAAACAGGGTCATTCCAATGTTATTAGTTAAGATGAGGTCATAGTGGAGTCGGGTGGACCCTAAACCAAAATGACTGGGGTCCGTTTTAGAAAGAGGAAATGTGGACACAGACATACACAGGGAGATTGCCGTGTGAAGATGAAAGTGGAGACTGGGTGATGTGTCTACCAGCCACAGAATGCCGAAGACTGTCAGCAAACCACCAAGAGCTGGGAGAGAGACACGGAGCAGAACCTCCCTCACAGCCCTTGGGAAAAACCAGCCCTGCTGACAGCTTGGCCTTGGCCTTCCAGCCTCTAGACTGTAAGAGAACAAATCACTGTTGTTCAAACCAAAGTGCCAGTTTGGGGCACTTTGTCAAGGCAGCCCTAGGGCACTATTACGTCATACACTGGTCCTTATGAAAATAAGGGTTCGCTGAATTATGCAGATCTCCCACATGTGGACACATTTCATTACAGGATATCAAAAATCCCATTTGTCAGCACCGCCACAGATCTCATTAGAAACGTCTTTAAGTACGGAGGAGCTGCCAAGTACACAGAGGCAGATATAGGCTTTCCAAAGTTCCAATTTTCACTTGAAAGCTCAAATTTGGTTTTTGAAACAAATCTGGTCAGTTATTTTCCTTGAAGTGACTGGCTCATTGCATTCACAGTCAATAAAATATCCGCCAGATGCCCACATCAGTCATCCTTTCAAGTAAATACGGTGACCCAGGAGAGAGAGCAGTGGCTAGTTCAGCACACCACTCAGAGTCCCTGCCGTGCTTGCTCCCAAGACACCGGCAGACCTCGGCGTGCAGACTTCCAGCTGTGTCTTCCACTTACTCACACAGACATTGAAGAGATGGGTGCTGAAGACTTGGGAGAACTAACTTTGCTTTGTGTTGACTGTGAGTGCGTGCCATGCAGAATCCAACGGCCCTGTCCCATTGGGTACCACTGCCTAGACTCCCACTAGGACGCCAGCAGTTCTGCCCCCTATTGCTTTTGTACCATGAGAACAAATGTCACCACAGTGAAAAAGGCAAATTACATCTGAGTGTCATTATTAAAATATTTTTGTCACCACAGACCCCCTGAAAGGATCTCAGAGACCTCACCAGGGGCCCGGGGCCCATACTTTGAGAACCACTGCTCTCCATCAAGCATAGTGGTAACAGCCAAACAAATCTTTGCTGATTGCGTGAAGAGATGAAGTGAATAAAGGAGCAGAGAGAGAAGGACAGCCTCGTTTGCTCCGCTCTTGACTTTCTGGATCATCTGAAAGACTGGGCCTTACAGAACTGGCTGTTCAGCTGGAAAGAGCGCACAGCAAGGGGTCTCCGACGGGTTTGCCCCAAGCCTGGGGCACATTCTGCACATGCGCACGTCACCGTTGAGTCTGGTCTTGGGAGGCCTGTCTTAAGAGCACACCTGAAAGCACCTCAGCTCAAAGAGCCCCATGATCCTGGCGGCATTATTATGACAGAAAGAAGAATGGAGAGAAAGATTTTGTCTTATACTTCAGTGTATGAGGAAATATAGCCATTATCATTTACCATCTAGGTCTAATAAAGCACTTTTAAACATTTTAAGTCCTTTTTTGAAAAATTTACAGAAATAAGAATAAAGAGAGTGGAGAGCAACTTTATCAGGAATTCTAATATGAATTTTGACACGGCAAACCTGAATTTGAGGCATTTCCCAGCCGGTCCTTCCCGGAGCTGGGAGGCGGCAGCGCTGCTCATGCTAGATGGTGAGGCGCTGGGCCACCACGTTGTCCCTGCGAGCTACACCATCCCCCACCCGCCTCCCCACAGTTCGGGCCTTGGGGCTGGCACTCCACCTGCAGGTGCCAGCGCAGACCGTGCTGCAGCAGGCGTGTGGGAGGCGCTGAGACGCTGCATTTCTGACAACTCTCAGGCGTTGCCGATGCCTCTGGTCCACAGACCAGGCTGGCGTCGAATGCTCGAGTTCTAGAAAGCAAACGAGCAGGCCAAGCTAGGCTGTGGCAGAGTAGCACAGAGACCCTCACCTGACAGCCACACCTACAGCTCGCCCTCCCCTTCTGGCTATGCCCTCCTCCCATTCCCAGCCTCTCCCTCTTCTAGAAGGGGGCAGATTCCAGTCCCAAAGTTAGGGATCTTTCGGCACAGGCCAAAGATGTGATCTGGGTGAAAGGTGACATCTGGGACCTGGGGACTTACTTGCATTGTCTTCAAACATCCTTTGGAGGGAGCAGAAGCCGAAGGAAGGCTTTTCTTGATAACCCGAGGAAGGGTAAGAATCTGAGATCAGAGAGAAGACTGTTCTCTCCAGCTTGAAAAGAGAACTAGGGCTGTCCCAAGTGATGGATTTCCAAGTCCTGCTCATTTATGGCTCTTAACATCCTTTGCACGGGATCGTGCGTATCCCCCAGTCGATGCTGAGTGCATCGAACCCCACAAGTGGGAAGGACCTAGGTAGCCTTATCAAGGATCTGCTTTCCCAACTAAGGCAGATGGGCAAAAAATAACCTGCCTAAGGCCACAAAGTGAGTACTATTTCCATGCGTCTGGGCTTCTAGCCTAGAGGCTTCCCCAGGAGGTCACACTGGCCACCACAGTTGTAGGAATTGAGGGCAATCTGCGTACCCAACCATATCCCTGCCTGGCAGCCAGGAGACAGAGACTGCTGGCCACAGACCATGCCGGGTCACCTGACTTGACCCCCCAGCTGCTTGCCTTGCAGAATGCCCTGTTTAATGCTTTATTCCTCCCAGTGTTTCATTATTGATTCAGCCCCTCGCTGCTGGGTCTGACCAAGTAAGCCCTGAGCGTTCGTATAATGTCAACTTCATCAAAAATGCAGGAGTTGGGGTTTTACTCGTCTGCGCGCTACCTAGACTGTTTAAGTCAGTGATTGGTGGTTTCTGTGAGCCAAGGAGGGCTCTGGCAGCCCACAGGCTGGCTTCTGGCTTCTCTGAAGTGAGGCTGGGTCCCCAGGCTCCAGGGATCCTAACATCACCCATCTCTTGCCAGTGGAAACAAAGTCTGGGTTAGAATGTTGACCGAGGAGGACAGTTAAGAGGTGGGGAGCAATTTTTTAAAATAAACACCAGCTACAAGTTCAGAAACAAATTCAGCAATGCATTACTATACTGCTATTAAATATTACAAATAAAAATCTAATGAGATGAAGAAATATCTATTTATCTATATATTAAACAATATTTGTCCAGCACCCACTATGTGCTAAGCACAAGATTACAGAGGTGAATAAAACATACAAAGTTCTGCTTCTCATGGAGCTGAAATTCTACATAAAAGAAAAAATCAGGCTATAAAAGGGAAATCATAGAAACAGTTAACATTTATTAAGTACTTACTATGTGTCAGGTACTGTTCTAGGCACTTCACATAGAGAATGATTCCATTTTTGAGGGCCTTTTTAAAAGCCTGTACGTACATCTGCCCCTAGAAAAAAGACAGGAAGGGTATGCACAAAACATGGTAGACATGATCCCCAAACTGTACATTTATGGGGGACTTTTATGTTCTTCTTTTTGCTAACCTGAATTATCTAAATTTTCTTTATGCCTGGAGCAATAGGGGAGAGAATTAAAGAAATCAAAGGCAGGTTTGTGTGCCCCAACCTCAAAGAAATTGGGCAGAGAGCTTCAAAATGCTTCTCATTGGCTTCCCCGATGTCTTCGGCTCTGAGTATACCAGGCACTGGTCTGTTCCAGACACTCCGGGTTCTGTCCCAGCTCGGAAACCCATCTCCTCCTCCTCCCTGGAGAACAGAATCGCTGGGGAACCATGAGGCTGTGGTCAAGGCTGGGGGAGGGCCAAGGCATCTGAAGACTGAGCCTCTGAAGCAGAATCTTTTAATGCAATGTCCCCAGATGGGAATCGTGGGCCTGGCTCCCTCTCACCGAGTGTGCAGGTGCCAGGATCCAAACTCCCATAGTGATGAACCCCCAACCCGGCCCTGGCAGCTGGGGCTGCTGGCCTGCCCTACTGGACCCCTGCCCTGGACAGAGAGACAGACAATAGCTTTGCTACCATCTGCAAGTCCTCGTGCCCCTGAAGGCCTTGCTGCTCTCCAGCTCTGAAGGCCACCTGAGAGATATCTTCAGCTGGAGGGCCGCCCTGGGGTGATAACAGTGACAACAAAGCAAGAGGTTGCACCTGGGGACCTCCTACTCTGAGCTCTGGACACTCAGGGAGGCCGAACGGTGAGCACTTTATATTTCTTAATACATTACATTATCATCGTCATCCTTCTCTTTTTACCAATAAGGGATCAGAGGCCCAGGGAGGTTATGGGACTAGCCCTCAGCCAGGAGGTGGCATCAATGGAGTTAGAACCCCTGTCTCTGAGTACCTATCTCAGTGCTACCTCCTCTTCTCACCTGTTTCCCGGCACCATTGTTTGTCACCTGACAAATGATGGCTCAGGACTTGAGAGTCTCGGTGGTGTTGGCTTTGACCCTGCATCCAAATGGTCTTTCTCAGGCCACAGAGGGGTTCCTGGTGGGACTGCTGAGCAAAGCAGCTGAGCAGCTTCTGAGAAGTCCAGGTCCCTTCACCTCCGGCTATGTCAGGGGGGGACACGCTCAATGCCTTCAAATGGGGGATCGAGTTCTGGCCCCGTGACTTTGGCGAGCCACTTTTCCTTCACTGAATCTCAGTTCAAGTGCAAAGTGGGGAGGGAAATCCCTTCTTCGTGGGCTCATTGGGAGGATTATGTAAAATAGCGTGTAAAACGTCGAGCCCAGCATCAGGCCCAGGAGGCGCTCAGTAACGGTGAGGTCTTGCTCCCAATGCAGTAAAGTCTGCGTGAGACGATGGGAAACAAACCAGAATCCATCAGACCTAAGACAGCATCTACCATGAAACACAGCATGAAGTCACGGACCACCGAGGATGAAAAATGCTGCGGAGTGCACCACGACCACTGCTCTCTTATCACGTAGAATCTGGACTGTGAGCTTGGGGAAGGCTTCTTCAGCTTAGACACAGAGTTTAGTCACTGCCCACTCTGCGAAACTTACAATGAAAACACAAAGAACAGAAATGGTGGCAGTGGCCCTGAAACTTCTTCCCATCAAGAGCCTGCCTGTTCTGAATTCCTTTCATCTCGGAGTCCTGGAGTTCACATTCTCTCACTTAACATTGTCCTCTGGCCTTCAGAAGCACCGGTGATGTGACGTTTTCTGAAAGAATCCGTGAAAGATGTAGACGTCGTGGGTGCTGGACACGCAGGCTGGCTCCACCATTAGGCTGCACTAGCTCACCTTCGGCCCCTGAGGGCGATGCTGCTAAACGTGCAGGACTGGCCTTCCCCCCAACCCCTCCCACAGCCACTTTGTCCCTCATTTCCCCTTGGATTTGCTACCAAGCTACTTGCCCCCACTCTGCAAGTCTTGACTCTGACGCTTTCGGTATGTGCCCAGACAACAGCAACTTTAAGGCGCCAGCGTTCAAAGAGGTATTTAAACTTCAGAGTTGTCACATGTGGAAACATTTGCTTTATAGAATTGATAGGTTTAGTAATCACACGGCTTAAGGTGCCACTGTGAGCCTGGCGCTGTGCCAGGCACTCTAATACCCATCTTCCCTTAGCGTCACATCTCTCCCGTTTGCGTTTGTCATTGTTACATTTCTTTGTAGATGAAGACACTGAATTTCTTCAAGGTCATGTAGCTAACAAGTGGCAAAGCCAGGACTTGAACTGTGGTCTCTTGTCACAGTAGCAGAGATGGACCCTCTCCTGGGTATTTCCTCCAAGCTGGCTTCTGAACCCAAGCTGGCTTCTGAAGCCAATGACTTCATGCAGAATTAAGTCAACCCTGACCTTGGGAAGCTTTTCCCATCTTTTGATTTCCTTACTTAGAGAATAATAATAATAGTAGTACTCCGTGCCAGGTACTGTCCTAGCTATTATATGTGTTTTAGCACATTTCATGTTCCCAACTGCCTTATGGGGTGGGTTCTAGCATTAGCCCCATTTCACAGATGAGGAAACTGAGACGCAGAGAGACAATGCCACATACTCAGGGTCACATAGCTGGTAAAGGGGAGGGCTAGGTTTCAAATGCAGGTAGTCTGGTTCCAGATCTCACTTGAATAACCTACCCCGTCCCCCATCTCACCGCGGGCACAGGGAGCCCTCTGCCACCACAGCCCCTCCTCGCTCCTCCCCACCCGTGCTGCCCTAAATCCTGCTGACTCTCAGAGCGGCCTAGGAGCAGGATCTGGGCTGTCAAGCTGAGTCAGATGGATGGCCTTCCCCAGCCAGGCCTGGCTCCCAAGTTTCTTCACTCTGAACCCAAACATAACACAATCTAGCAGCCCTGGCTGCTCTTCAGAAAAACACACACAAGGGGGGTGTGGGAAGAAATCTAATTAGAATCTCTCGGAGCCCCAGCTCTTCCTATTATTGAATTAGCCCCCTCTGAAGTGGGACTTGGCTCATTATAATAATTTGCCTAGTAATTGTCTTATATGATTCTGATCTGAGAAAAATTGCTTTCACAATTGCATTTATCCATGTCCTGGTGTCTCCCCATTGGGACAAAGGATGGTTGTGGATGCTAAATGGTTCCTGCTTCAGAGAAGGGCCCAGTGAGGGTCTAGAGGGCCCACTTTCCCATGGGCCAGAGCTGTTGAGATGAAGTGTCAGGGACCCCACACAAAAGTGAGGAAAGGGGCCACCCAGTTTTCTTACAGCATCACCGCCATAGACCCAATTCAGAGGGTCACACTGGAGCAGGGAGGCTGGTGAGGAAACACAAGAAGTCCCAGCCAAATGCTTCACATGGCGAAGAGCCCAGAAGAAGAATTCCCAAGTTCAGATCCTGCTGGTTCTGCATCAGAATCACCTGGCTGCCAATTCCAGGGTCCCACCCCCGGGGAGTCTGATCCTCCAGGTCTGCAGGAGGGTCCTGCCGTCTAATTTAAAGCTCCCCAGAGTGCTTGTGAGCTGTGGCCGGGTTTGGACCAGGCTGAGCTGGCACCACTGGGGATCTTCTTGTGGCGCTTTGGATCTGGTGCCTGTCTACCGCTCTCGAATCGCAACACTGCTACAGAGGGGGATGCCAGGACCCCGGGGCTAGCAGAATGTTAGAAGGGTCAGTGCTAGTGGCCGATTCCCTTTCTTTCCTTGGAGTCTCACAGAACAGGATTCACGGCCACCAGTCCCCAAGTCCATGCAGAACTGCTGCGTGATCCAGTGAGCTGCTTCCCAACACCTCTATTTACTGAGGCTATTTTTGTGCCCTTCACTGAGGTCACACACAAGAGGAACTATTTGTTTTGAACGTTTCTTTTAAATTTTTTTAAATGTTTTTTAAAAGAATGTGCTTTTCAAACCTAGGTTGCGGTTCCATCCAGTCAGGGCACATCTGAGAGGCACCCAGTCAATGTTTCTCTCTCACATCGACATTACTTTCTCTCTCCCTCTCCCTTCTTCTCTCTCTAAAATCAATAAACATATTTTTTTTCTGTAAAAGGAATGTGCTTTTGGGGATTCTGATGTCTGCCCACCTCTCCTGACCTAGTTTGGCTCTCCCCTCAAAGAGGTTCTGCACAGCCAGCTGCCCCCTCCCAGCCTTGCACAGCTCCTGCGCCCTGGGTGGGCCCCCCCCCCCCCCCCCCCCCCCCGCGGCCGCCCTGCGACCAGGTGCCCGGCTCCTGGCTGCTCCTGACTCTCCCTGATCTGTGCTGTGGGGGTCAAGAGCCAGCCATTTTATAAAAAGCACTGGGTATAGTGAATGGAACTAAAAAGTGGATCTTCTCAAAAGCAAGTGCAGGCCAGGTTTTTCGTCAGTTATCAGACCGGCCATCCCTGGGGTATCCCGCTGAGACCACAGAAGCTCAGCGGCCAGGGCCCGCCATCATCGTCCCCGTGTAGAGATCAGGAGCCTGGGCCCCAACCAGGGCAAACGGCCCAGAGGCCGTGCCCTTGTCCCCGCCCTTCACCATCCAGATGTTGGCTTCTTCCTCCCTCTGAGTAAGCATGTTCTCACCGGGGCGATCCTTCCCCCTGGGCAACTGTTGCTTGCCCAACGGATATTCAAGGAGGTTCCACATGGCTCTTCCCCTCCTGCAGAGGCAGGTCCAACCCCCGAGGTTAACCCCAGAGACAGTGACCTGGGTGAGGCTCCATGCATCAGCTGGTCTTAATAAGGAAGAGTTGATCCCCCATGGGCATGGGTCAATGGGTTGGGTGCCAGCCTGCAAACTGGAAGGGTCGCCAGTTCGATTCCCAGTCAGGGCACGTGCCTGGGTTACAGGCCAGGTCCCCAGCTGGGGGCATGCGAGAGGCAACCAATTGATGTTTTTCTCCTTCTCTTTCTCCTTCTCTCCCCCTCTCTCTAAAAATAAATAAAAAAAATATTTTTAAAAAACAGAAAGAAAGAAAGAAAGAAAGAGAAAGAAAGAAAGAAAGAGAAAGAAAGAAAGAAAGAAAGAAAGAAAGAAAGAAAGAAAGAAAGGAAGGAAGGAAGAAAGAAAGAAAGAAAGAAAGAAAGAAAGAAAGAAAGAAAGAAAGAAAGAAAGAAAGAAAGAAAGAAAGAAAGAAAGAAAGAAAGAAAGAAAGAACTGAGCTACAATGGTCTCGAAGAGAATTGTGGTCAGAAAAGTGACTTGGTCTCAATGGTCCTTTTTACCAAACACTGTCTCCAAGTCACATCCGCTCGTCTTCCTGACCCAAGGGCGAGGCCTCCACAGCCTCGGACACAATGAGCTTCCAGCAACAATGCTTTCCCAGTGACCGTTTATCATGTTACCTCCCCCTTCCCAAGACCCTAAAAAGAAGAATAAATCCAAATAGCTGATTCCCAGAAAATGTTTTCACCAACAGTCATTAGTCTAACCCTGAAATGGAATAAATCCAACCTTTGCATTAGCTTGCAAAGAATACCCCTGCTGTGACATTAGAGAGGATTTCAAAGGTTGGCAGACTCAACAGCTCGCAGCAAAACAACCACAGGGTACCGCCTTTCAGACTTCCCTGCTTCCTCCTTCTGGTCTCTCACTGCTCGCACTCGTCACTGGGACCCACCCCCGCTGCACTCTGCTGTGAGACACAGGTACAGCGGCGTGGGGACTCAAGACTCGGAACAGCTTCCTCCAGTCTTCCGAATCCCTGCCACTGGCTGCTAACTAGAGTTGCCAAAGGGAGTTCAGTCACCCGTGACCCCTTCATCCTCATAACCCCGGCACAGAATATCACATGGGCTTTGGCACGGCGTGGATCTGAGTTCAAGTTCCAGCTCTGGCACTTTGTGACCCTGGGCAAGTCACATGATGTCCAAGCCTCAGTTCATTTCCGGGTCCATAAAATGGGAACGGGAATGCCAGCAGGTTTGCTGTAAGGATTTACTGAGATTGATCTGGAAAGACGTTTCACTTTGCCTGGCAGAGAGTGAGCACAGTGAATGTTGGGCATTATTATTATTATTATTATTATTATTATTATTATTATCCATTTCACCGACGAGGGAACTGTGGCTCAGAGAGGGAAAATGGTTTCCCAAGAGACACAGGTACATGAAGCGTCCAGGAGGCAAACCCATCTCTCTGACTCTACGTGCTGGGCCCTTGTCATTCAACATCCTTGAAGAATTCAGCCTTTAGCCTCAGTGTGGTGCAGAGACACCTAACAAATGTTCTGAGAAGACCTAATAGGATAAAGTCACAGAAAGAAGACAGCACAAAGGACCCAGAGGAAGAGGGAGATCCCCACCGATCCCTGCTGCCCCTCCTTATGGATGTCGAGAAAGGCAAAAGAATGTTGGGACAACAATAAGGGCGGAGAGGGTGCAAAGGTGGAGAGCAGCTCCGACTCTGAGGAGGGAGCTGGAAGAGTAAACACACTGTGGATGTGTGCCCCTCGACGCTCTTAAGTCAGCTGGGCACTCAGGCCGGACCCTTTCCGGATGGAGAAGAGGCTGGCGACTGAGGCAGAGGACTCACCCTCGCTGCCAGGGGTCGGCTCCAGAGACAACGGAGGCTCCCAAATACCCGGTCTCTGATCCTTGCCTCGGAACATTCTCAGGCCAAAATAAATGTGGGAACCACACAGTGGAGTCTTGGGGCTGGAAGAAAATCCAAGATGTCGCCCAGTGTAGCCCAATTCTTCCAGGCAAAACCACACCAAAACCATCCCGACAGACACTAATTAGATGAATGGTTTTAAATTAAATAGTGGGGGATGGGCAGGGGAAAGTGTGCCAAGGATGTTTGGAACAGAAACACCATCCAGAGAAAATAGTGGTGAAGTCCAGGAATGACTTAAGCACACACAGAAGAAGCCAAGACACAGGTAGGAGCCTGTTTCCACTCAAGGGGCTGATGGCGAGGGCGCAGCCCCTCACAGCCAGCCGGAGCTTTGGCCTTGAGGTCAGACTGCTGGACTCTCCCCCCACAACGGTGCATAAAGCCCTGTGAAACCTCCCAGGCCTCCTCCCGTGGTCTCTCCAGCCTCCTCTCCCTCCTTTCCCACCTCCACTTCTTGGAGTTCACTGCACTTCCCCTCTCCCTTCTCAGCCTTCACAGCTGCCGCTCCCCCTGCCTGGAACACCAGCCCCTCGCTCCTCTTTCCTCCGCTGATCCTGGCTCATCAACCCTTCCTGGAGGTCTGGGCTTGGTCGTGGGAAGCCATTTACCCCCAAAAAGCATGGGGTCCTGCTGCCCAGTGCCTGGGAGCTAGCTCCCTGCCACCCCAGTGCAGGGTATGTCACTGCTGCCCCCCACGAAGCAAGAGGATCCCAGCATGCCAGATTGTGGCCACAATGTCATAACTGTATCCCCCAGACTGAGCCCCAAGCAGCTGACACTTCACAAACACTTAGTGGGTACAAGAAGAAGTGAACACTAATTTCCAATAGCGTGGACCACTGCTTCCATTTTTGAGGCTGAAAATAATGAGAAGCGGGCACCTTAAAGGTCTCTAAATAATAATAAAGTATTTGTTAAATGCCTCCACGTGCTAAGCCCTATGCTAGGTGCTCTGCGCACGCTGCCTCAGTTAAGTGCAGACGACCCCGTGAGCCGGGGATTACTGTCGTTACTCCATCCCCGGGGTGGACAAAGGACGATCAGAGGGGTTGGGTAACTTGCTGAGAGCACAGAACCTTGACTTGACAACGACGGGCCTGGCTGGTCCTAAAGCCCAAGCAGTTGCTAAGGTGCCAGCCCCAGCTTCTGCCTCTGAAATCCACTGCAGAAAGCCCCTCGGGTGAAATCTGAACTGTGCCTGCAGCCGAGTCAGCCCATTTCCTCCTCTCACGTCTCCAGCCCAGATGGGGTCTCAGTCACACGTGTCTCGTCCCAGTCACAGACCTGGAGCAGGAAGAGCCCTGGGAACTAGAACTCCCAGTAGACAAAGTGCAGGAGGAAGTGACCGCTGGCCCACAGGGTTCTTGGTCCCCTAGGTCTGCAGGTGCTCTCTGGCCCCGGCTGCCACATGCTCATGTCAGCAAAGCAGAAGTCTCAGAGACAGGGAAGGAAGCAATGGCAAAGAGACCTTCTTCACAGTTAAGGTCTTCTCCTGTCTGTGGACAAGAACTAACCAAGGCTGCCTCCTCCAGGCAGTCTCTCCTGATTCCCCACTTGTCACTGAGTGTTGCTTGAGCCCCCATAGCCTTCTGCCAGCACCTGAGCTATGGCCCTGCCCTGACCTTGTGTGTACCTTGCGGCCCCACTACAAGCAGCTCCGCCGCTTACCTCGCCTCTCAAGCACTCACTTACCTCATCTGTAAAATGGGGGTGTCAATAGCATCTACCCCATGAGGCTGTGGGAAGGAGTATGTGTGTGTAAATACTCAAAGATGAGTATAGATGATCTGCGTGTGAGTGTGCAAATGCTTAGAACAATACTTGACATGTGGTAAGTGCTTAATAAACATCACCCGTTCTTATTAACGTCCACACGAGTATGGTAATCTGCTGTGGAGGGACGTCACTTGTAATGACAAGGGATGACGCATTTTATAAAATCAAGCTAGAGCTCCTGAATAGCTTCAGGGGTTCTCCCTGGGGCATTTGTTAGAGACAAACTCCCAGGTCTCACTCCTGGACCAACTGGCTGAGTCACTGAGAGGAGCTCCAGAATTGGTATTCTTGCACCCTGTCCAGACAATAACAGTGGTCAGCCGGGTTTGGGACCCCCCTGGCCAGACCAGCTGGTTCTTGCACAAATGAAGGGATGGGCAATGCTGTGGTTCCAAAGTGGGGAGAGGTCTCTCCCTCGCTGCCTCTCTCCCTTTTTTCATCCACACCTTGAACTTCTCTCTGGAGCAGTTTCTCCAGAAGAACTCACGGCCAACTCCTCCTGACCACGTGAACCCTGCACACACTAGGTCTTGTTTTCCACACACCAAGTATTCGTTTTCCATCCCTTGTGCAAATGAAGGTCTGCTACAAACTGTGTGCACTGCGGTGCAGGGCCGTGTCTGGCCTACCAGAAAGATGCCTTGGAGCCCGAGGCCTCTCTCTTGACAGCTGAAAACACTGAGGCCCAGAGCAGGTATGTGATCTGTCCAAGGTCACACAGCAAGCAACAGAGTACAGACTATATGTCTGGCTTCCCAGCCATTGCTCTGTCCACCGTGATAGGCTCCTGTTCTACACACTGCAGGGCCGCCCATTTCCATGCCAAGTATGAGGGTATGAGCTACAAAATTTTATTTATAGAATACTCTCGGTATCAGGCATAATGCTAACTGCTTTACGTGAACAGTTCTCCCTCGTGGGCATTATTATCCTCATTTCACCTCCAGGGCAACCGAGCCTCAGCAACGGGAAATGACCAGCTGGTAAGAGCCAGAGCTAAGCCCAGTGGGGGTGGACCAGACCTGGTATGTGACCAGCACTGCCCATCGAAGCTGCCAGGGATTTCACCAAAGAGCAACACGGTGGACAGATCAGCATGGGAGAAGACCTCCGCCCTCATTAATCACGAGGGAAAGGCAGCCTGCAAACCACAGTGAGACATCACTGCATACCTATCAGCATGGCTGAGATCAAAGCTAGTGACATTGAACACTGAGGAAGACGCAGAGAAAGTGGACCACTCATCCACCGCTGGGGGAGTGTAAAATGGTACAGTCACTGTGGAAACCAGTTGGGCAGTTTCTTTAAAAGCTGCACATGCAATTATCGTGTGACCTAGCAGCTGCACTCCTGGGTATTTACCCAAAGAGAAATGAAAACTTACAACCACACACACACAAAAAGTTGTACATGAATGTTGGTAGTAGTTTCATAACAGCCCCCAAACTGGAAACAATCCAGATATCCTTTAATGAGTAAAGGGTTAAAATACGGTATATCCATGCCGTGGAATACTATACAGCCATTAAAAGGGAGCTATTGAGATGCACAACCTCCTGGATCAATCTCCAGAGAATTGTGCTGAATAAAACAAGTCGATCTCAAAAGGTTAAATACTGCATGATTTCATGTACATAATATTCTTGAAATGACAAGGGTCATTGACAAGGATTAAGGAGGTCAGGTGGGGACAGGAGGAAAGTGCCTGTGGCTTGAAAAGGGCAGCAGGAGGCAACTCTGTGGCCATGGAGATGTTCTGTGTCCTGCCTGTTTCATGTCAGCATTCTGGTCGTGACACTGCACTAAGGTTTTACAAGATGTTACCAGCGGGGGAAACTGGGTGAAGGGTGCAGGGATCTCTCTGTGTTATTTCTACATGTAAATCTGTGTTACAACTACATGTAAATCTACAACTCAAAATGAAAAGTCTAATTAAAAAAAAAACAACCATGAGCCCTTTGCAAAGCATCCACCTGAGTTAAAAGACTAATTCAAGGTCTAGGGAAATCTCACAAGAGTTGAAAAACACACAATTAAATGATTTCTAAAGTCCCTTCACCTAAAACTTTAACAGGGGGGTCCAACCCTGTGGCATCTCTGGGCCACACTGGAAGAAGAGTTTGCTCGGCCCACACATTAAATACATAAACACTAATGAAAACAAAACAAAAAAAAATCTCCTGTTTTAAGTAAATTTACTGTTTTGTGTTGGGCCTCATTCATAGCCATCCTGGGCTGCGTGTGGCCTGTGGGACACAACATTGTCATATGAAAATATATCATAATCTAAACACTATTGGATTCAGGCTGGAACTGCTCCCTCCAACACACATGCCACCCCCCAGCCTCCCTGGCAAAATGGGAGCTTGTGCCTAGAAGGACAGAGTCAGGACATGAGGGGGTGACTGGACAGGGGGCTCTCTCCCTTTCACAGGCCCAGGACTTCTAGTCTGAGCCTCCTGTGGGGCACAGCGAACAGCCCGGTGGCCTGGGCGGGATTAGAACCCGGCTTTCTGGCTCTGCCCTGGGCCACTCGCTGTGCTCTGGGCAGCCCCCTGTTATGTGTCGGAACAGCTGGAAATGGTTCTAATTATAACCAGGAAGTTTTTAAGCCTGTGGGTGGAAAGGAATGCCAATCCATGCAATGGCCATTACTACACACAATCACCCCCCACCAAGTGTTCTTGGCCCAGTTTTTGAGGGTGACAAATGGTGTCCCCACCGCCATAGATGGGAGCCTTTATCACACAAGCAAGAAACCCCAAGTCTCTGGAGAAGAACAATAGCGGGAAAGGTCTTGGGGAGGACAGCAGTTCCCCATGTCCCTGGGAGTGACTGGAGAGCTGGGGGAGTAGCGGGCGGGGGCGTCCTTCCCCCTTCGTAATTACTCAACTAATTATTTTCTTCTCAGTGCTAATGAGTCACTGAAGACTCAGGGAGGGGAGTAATCGGAGGCGTTTCACTGCTGGGGGCCCCACCGCTTCCCTCTCCTTTCCACCCTCACTGCCACCCGAGCACAGCGCTGTGAGCTTGTGATCCCGTGCCAGCTGCCTTCACAGCTCACTGTGGAGCAACAGCAGGGCGCGAGGCTCCAGAGTTCTTGGGCAGGAAGCTGAAGCACCAAACCGAGCGAGTTTCCAAGTCTCCCTCCCAGGGCAGCCGACTCAGCCCCAGCAGCAGCCCAGCCACAGGATACTGCTTCACATATTACTAGTTCCTTCTCCCCAAGGCCTGGAAATAAGCATCTTCAACCGCCACTGGCCAGCTGTGTGACTCTCAGTAAGTCACTGCGCTTCTCTGAGACTCCCAGAATTTCTGTCTCCAGAGAACCTGCCTCATGGAGCTCTTGGGGGCTTAGAAGAGGGGCTGCCCAGTGCCTGGGCCGAGAGGGGCTATCCCACGAATAGCAGCCACGAGGGGATGAGATGGCCTGTATCCAACCTCCATGAGCCTCTCGGTGGGTCCTCTCTGCAGCTCAGCCCTTTGTACCCTGGACCTCTGTAGGTCTGAAACGTCCGACAGTCATTCCCTGTCATGTTCTCAAAGAACATGTAAGGAGTATGGAGAAGGTCTCCCAAAGATCCCCGAGTGATAAGCAGAACAGCAAACTACATATTAGCAAGATGCCTGTATTGTCACCGGTAGAAGATGGACTCAAATAAAAGCCACCAAAGCATTAGCAACGCTTTCCCTGGGTGAAGGGATGATGGGGGTTTGGGGGCAGATATGGGAAGAGGACCGCTAGTTGGCCCCATCATTATACTTTTTTTATAAAGATTTTATTTATTTATTTTTAGAGAGGGAAGGGAGGGAGAGAAAGAGAGAGAAACATCAATGTACGGTTGCTGGGGGACATGGCCTGCAACCTAGGCATGTGCCCTGACTGGGAATCGAACCTGCGATGCCTGGTTCACAGCCCCCGCTCAATCCACTGAGCTACACCAGCCAGGGCTATACTTTTAACATTTATGAAATTTCTACCATGAATACTTAAAAATACTGTTTTTGTTTATATGCTATAAAAATGTTTTTGCATTATGTATAATATAGAAAAGCTACCTAACTGTAAAATCTTTCAATAGAATCGTTTAGGAAAAAGAGAGATCCTCGTGATGCATGTGCTCCTCTGGAATTGCTCTGGATGCTAGGGCAGCGGGGGGTGGTCGGGCAAGAAGGTACAGTGGTGCAAGAGACTCACCCTGACCCTCAGGAAGCTTGAGCAAGGAAATGCAGGTGCTGTGGAAGGAGTCCAGGCAAAGCGTTCTGGGACTCTCCCTGCAGGAAGGTCAAGGACAGCCGCCTGGAAGAGCTGCTCCAGGCTCGTCTGGGAAGGATGGCATTGTAGGGTTGGGACACATGGTGTTAGTTCACCTGACCGTACCCCAAACTGGGACATTGGCCCAGGCAGGAAGATAGGTCTCCCATTGCCTAACATTCTACCACCAGCTCCTCTGTGGACACAACGCTGAGAAGGGCCCCTCCACCCCTGGGCGCCTCACAGGACCACACTGTGCTGGAGGTGGGGGGTTGCTTAGGCGTCATGACGTCAAGTGTCCTCACCGTATACAGGAGGAGCCTGAGGCTCAGTGAGGAGAAGGATCTCCCCCCACACACAGGGTCTCCTGATTTTCCATCCAGGGAACCAGGTGGCCTCACCTCAAGGGAAGACTGGGCTTCTGACACCACGGTTATGCAGGGCGTATTTTCTGGAAGGAAGTGACAATAGCAGCCACCAACCCCATGGCATGGTCTGGATGCCACCAACTCTTCCTTCCTGGTCGTCTCGCACATCCAGCAACCAGGTTACACTGTGAGGCACACAGCTGCGGCATCCTCGCAATGAACCTTCCTGAGCCTCCGCCCTGTGCCTCGGAACTCGAGTCTCTGGTTGTGGGTCGGCCTGACCTACCATCCAAATTCTTCCTGAGGAAACAAGCAATGGCATCTGCCTCCCTTCCTGGCGTACCCAGCAATGCCCTCTCCAGGTGTACCAAGAGCATCATGGCTAAGGACATTGTAGGTTAAGGACATAATGGTTAAGGACTCTGTAGCCCTTAAAGATTAAGTTAAGTAATCCTTAATGATTAAGGACTAATGTAGCAGGACTTTGTAGATCTGGGCACAAGCTCATGATCTATTTCTTACTAGTTGTCTGACCTTGGGTAAATTGCATCATTTTTCTGTGCCTGCTTTCCTTAATATATAAAATGGTCATACACAATCCACAGTTTGTTACAGGGATTAAATTAAATGGGGCATATAAGTCACTGGACCTTGAGCCTCAGGAGGGTAGGCAGAGGCTGAGTCTGCCTGTTCACCCTGAATCTCCAGGATCTAACAGAAAGCCTGTCTTTTCACAGAGGCTCAGTAAAATCTGATGAATAAATTATGAGTGAATGAATAAATGAATATGCTAGACCAAATTAAAGATTCAATGCTATGACGATTATACCTGACAGTGCCCTCTACTCGCACACCCCAGAACAATGATATTGAGGAGGGAAAACCACGCAGAAGATGATTGACTGCACGGGCTTTCACTAAAGAGTGGCTAGCAGAGGGAAGCAGGGTCTTGCGATTCCAGCAGGATGCTGTACTGACCACTCTTTACACCCTCCAACCAAAAACCAACCAAATATGCCAACTAGAAAAAATAATAATTTAATTGTATCGATGACCTCTCAAAAGGTAAGGCACACTTACAACCAAAAACCGACTGGGTACTTGTCAATCGTGTTCTGAAGCCGCATGAAGTGCAGATCAAAGTCAAAACCCAGAGCCCACCCTGGGTGAGGGTTCTAACAGAAACCCCCCTGCACATAAAGCCGAGACCCCATAAAGTTACACATCGGTGTCAAGGTGAGCTAGAACAAAACTACCCCATGCCCTGCTCCCTGGGGACTCCAAGGCAAATGCTTGTCTTCAACATTGACAATGAGTGGAAGGTGGAAAAAACCGTCTCTTAGAATTTGTAGCTATAAGCCAACGCTAATAAGAGGACGTGCAGCCTGCATTCACTCTACTTGGGTGGTTCAAAAATACCAAGCCAAGAATTTAGTGTAAAGTGGTCTCAAGCCAGTAATGACCACAGGCTCCTGGCAGAAGTCAGTGCAAATCCCCTCTGTGGGAACGCACCTTCAACAGTCTCAGAGACTACCTGAAGGTAAAATTCTGATGTATGGGTTCATAGTCACAATCACGGAACACACAGGAAAACCCGGCATCATGAGTAAGAGTTGGCAGAAACAGTAGGGGGTATATTTAGACCCATAAAGACCCCAGACACTTGAATGATCAGACTTAGAATTTTAAATAATTTAAACATATTTAAATGACATTTTTAAAGGGCACTGAAAATTATAAATAAAGAGTGAGTGCCTATAAAAGTGACTTCATGGATCTAAAAAAGAACTTCTAGAAATGAATAATATAGTGACTGAAATTGAAAGCTCAGTAGATGAGGCGAACAGCAAATTAAACACAGTTGGAAAAGAATGAAACAAATCATAGAGGTGGAAAATATCAAAGAGAGTTTGAGATACGTGGAGATTAGTGTGAAAAATTGTAACGTGCCCAACCATGGTTGCAGAAGGTGAAGGGAGAAAGAAAGGAGAAGGCAAAAAAATATCTGAAGAGGCAGTGGTGATGGAGTCAGTCATTATATCTGAGACATTTCCATAAACAACGAAAACAACTAGCCACAGACTTAAGAACCTGAGGTAGCCCAAGCGGGGTAAATAAAAAGAAATTGACACCTGATAGTGTTACTAGATGTATCAAATAAAAATAGAAAACCCCCCTACTTAAGTTTGAGTTTCAGATAAATGATGAAGAATTTTTTTTCTTTTTCGTGTAAGTATGTCCCACGCAATATTTAGATGATACTTACATCAAAAACGTATTTGTTATTTGTCTGAAATTTAAATTGAACTGGGCATCCTGTTTTTTTTCTCTTTCTGGCAGTTCTAACATCTAGACACAATATGATGAAACTGCAAAATACCACAGGAAAACAGAGGTGCAGGAGAGCAGCCCGGGAGGACAGAGCGAGGGCTCCGAGGTCGGGGCGCTGGGCTGCAGCTGACTTCCCAGCGGCAGCAAGAGACGCAGAAACCCATGGAGTAACATCTTCCATGTGTCAGGAAAGCATAACTATATATAGAATCTATATATAAAGAAAATATCTTTTAAAATGAGACTAAAATAAAGACAGCTTCAAACAAAAAGTGAACACGTTTGCCATAAACAGATCCCCTTTTTCTTTTGCTTTTGCTTTTTTTTTTATGCTAAAGGAGTCCTTCAGCCAGGAGAAAAGTCGTCCCAGATGGAGGGTCACTGAAGCAAGGAAGATGGTGAAGATGTGGGTGAATCTAGCAACAGAGGCTGACCAGTCCATTAATGCCAGATGGGGTTTAAACACCAGAGTAGGGTTAAATACACGACTGCAGATAGAATGAGGGGGATGCTGCGGTTCTGGCTTGTACTGGGGGGAAAAGGAAAATGGCAATCAGTTTTAAAATTTGACCAAGTAAGTGGGTATGTTGACATTTCTAATTAACAACTAAAATGATAGCAATAAAGTACATAACTTTCACACAGATGATAAAGAAAAAGATGAGAAAAATAACCAACCTCCAAAGTGAAAGCTAGAAAAAACGAGGAAAATAACAGAAAAGGCAAAAGAAATAGAAAGTAAAAACAAACAAACAAATCATTGGTTATCTAAAATCCCAGTTTTCAGGGAGGATATTTTTAAATGCAGGTAAGTAGCGTTTATGGGAGTCACGTAACAGAAGTACCCAGGAGGGTTTAAAGTAAAAGAATGAAAAAAAGATATTCTAGGCAAACACTAACTAAATGAGAAAGATAGGGTAATTCTATTAACAACACAAAATGTAGAATTTATTATTAAAAATAAAAAAGCTCCCTAAATAATGACCATCTTATCTCTCTCTGACTTGGCCAGTAAAGGTTCCCCAGTTTTAAGGACCTGTGTGATTAGGTTGTCCTCCTGGATGGTCTAGGGTTCTCTCACCTTCTCAAGGGCCCTTGATTGCACCTCCAAAGCCTCTTCTGCCATACACGGTAATATGTTCACAGGTCCCGAAAATTAGGGCACGGACATCTTTGGGAGACTGTTATTCGGCCTATAGAGGAACATTGTATAATCATTCTGAACCCTTCACAATTACCAATGTCACAAAAGATTTTTTGATGTTTTTATTTATTTTATGTTTTTAATATATTTTATTGATTATGCTATTACAGTTGTCCCATTTCCTCTCCTTTATTTCCCTCAGCCCTACACACCCCCTCCCACCTGCATCCCCCCCCTTTAGTTCATATCCATGGGTCGTACATATAAATTCCTTGTCTTCTACATTTCCTGTACCATTCTTAACGCCCCCCCGCCCCATCTATTTTCTACCTACCATTTATCCTACTTGTTCTCTGTACCTACAAAGGATTTTTTTAAAGGCTGGTGAACTATTGTAGATTAGAGAACAGTAAAGAGACAGAACAACTGAGTGTATCTTCGTAGTACAATGCGTGGATTGAGTCCTGGATTTAAAAGAGTTAAAAACAGCTATAAAACTCATCACTGTTGACAGTGAGGAAATTTGAATATGGCCTATATATTAGATATCAACATTTCATCAGTGTTAAATTTCCCAGGCATGATCAGTGTGCTGGGGTGTGTGGGAGAATGTCCTTGGTCTTAAGAAACAGGCGCTTAATGGCCTCAGGGTAAAGTGCCACGACATCTCTCACTCACACTGAAGCCGTTCTAAAGAGAAGACAGTGAGAGAGAGGGAACACACATGCGGTAGAATGCTGCTGTTTAGTGAATCCAGGTGGAGGATAAATAAGCATTGGCTGCATTAGTCTTGCAACTTTTGGCAGGTCTGAAATTTTTCAAAATAAAAAGTTGTGATCAAATAAATGCTAAGAGAGAAATAAGATTAATAAAACAAAAAAATTCTGGCAAAACTTGATATTAAGAAAATCAACAATAACAAATAATACTGAAAATAGGGCGTCACTATAGATGCTGTGGAGGTTTAAAGGGATAATGAGCAGATATTATAAACTTATATGCCAGGAAATTTGAAAGCTTAAATGAACTGGAAAAATTCCAAGATAAAGTGTAGATTACCAAAACTGACTCAGGAAGAAATAGAAACTCTGAATAATCTTAAAATTATTAAAGAATTTTGCTTCAGTAAAAACCTTCCCACATGCAAAAGATCAGCAGAGATGGCTTTATCAGCAAAATGTTTGGAATAAATATTTTCAAATTTATGCAAATTACCCCAGAGTAATGAAAGAGAAGGAACACTCCCCAACTCATTTTGTTATTCATAACTTTAATTCTAAAACCTATTAAGGACAGTACAAGAAAGAAAAGTTACACTTGTGAACATAGATGAAAACTTCTAAATAAAACACTGGCAAACCAAACTCAGCTATTGGTAATAAAAAGGGTAATAAATACATCAGAACCAAATAGTATTTATTTCAGGAATCCAAGATTGGCTTAACATTTTAACAATCACTTCATATACTTCACTATATTAGCAGACTTCACAAGAAAAATAATCTGGCTATTTCAGTAATTCAGAAAAATCATTTGATATAATTCAACCTTCATTCATGACTTCTTTTCAAAAAATAGAAAACTATAAGTAAAGCACATCTATCAAGTTGTTAAAGGGCATCTGGGAGGGAGAGAAAATGAGAAAAAGAACACAGAAATCCCCCCCGCATCAGGCACGATGCTCAAGGCTGAAACACTGGAGTCATTTTAAGACCACGAACTGGCTGTGGTGTCTTTGCACCCTTCTAGTCATCCCTCTGCTAGAGTTCCTGGCCAAGGCATGCATGCAGCAAGTAGGAACAAAGCTATCCAAACCAGAAAGGGAGAAAAAGAATGCCATTATCATATAGAAATAAAAAATTAGTATGCAAATTATTAGAATGAATAAAAGAATGTTAGGAATGGTTGTTGAATACATAGTTAATCTACAGGATCCACTTGTATTTCCAAACACCAGTAACAAAATTTGGAAATTTAAGTCTAATAATACAATACAATCAAAATTTACAATTAAAATTTTTTATTTTTAATTATTTTAGTACCAAAAGAACCCAAGACTAAATTGAACAGAAATTGTGCAGAAAAACTAAGAATATCTAAATAAATGGAGAATGTTATCATGAATAGAAAGACACAGTGAGAAATATGAGGTCTGTCCAGAGGCATCCTGCCATGTAATATGAAAAATAGAAACATTTATGGAGGAAGATACAAGATACAAGAAACACTGTACACAGGACAATGACACCTCAGTCCCCATCAAAGTAGGCGCCTGGGAACTTCACACAGTTCTCCAATTGCCGTCAGCGGCCCTGTTGGATTTTCCTGAATTTCATCAAGGGTCTGAAATCTCTTCCCCTTCAAAGGTGATTCTAGTTTTGGGAAAAACCAGAAGTCACAGGGCACCAAATCTAGGTTGAAGGAGGGCTGAGTCCCTGGGTGATTGGATGTTTCACCAAAAACTCTGCATGAGATGCGATGCTCAAGTAGACACGTTGTCGTGACGGGGCTGCCGATCACCAGTCGCCCACAGCTGTGGCCTTCTGAAGCATCTGAGTAGTTTCTGTGGAGGCATGTTCAAGCTTAACACAAAATCTGATGCAGATTCACTGTGCTGCTTGCTCAGTCATTTTGAGTGTGAGGGCCACACAGCGCACATGCTCACTGAATGGTGTCTACCACCCCCACTGACTAGTGCAGTGAAGGGGTCATTATTCAGGCACGCACATGCCAGTCCACGTCCTCGGCTGCCAGGTCACATCGATGTCGTGCAAACCATTCTACTGTATTAACAATAGCTGGACTTTTTCTGGACAGACCTCATATATGTGCTCCCTCAATTGATCAAATCCACAGTAGAATTCTTTTCATGGAACATACAGGTTGATTCTAAAATACATGTGACAATACCAAACACAAAGAAGATACTTCAAAAGAAGAACAAGGAGGGGAGGGGGATATAAGGGGAATAAATGGTCATGGAAAAAAAAAACAATAAAAAAGAACAAAATGGGGGTGTGTCTTTAAAAATATCAAAAATCATTTTAAAAGCTATTCAGTACTAAGATAATGAAGTATTGACATGAGAATAGACAAAATGACCAATGGAAAGGACAGAGAGCCTAGAAATAGCCCCACACGTATATCAGCGTGTCACGACCAACATGGCATTGCGGGTTAACGAGAGAAGGGTGGGCTCCTCAACAACAGCTGCTGGAACACTTGTCGGGGGGAAGAAATGATCTTGAACCCTTTCCTTACACCACACACTGAAATCAGTTCCTGGTAGATTAAAACCTTATAAAGCTTTTTAGTAGACAAAGAGAATAGGCCTTTGGGATAGGACAACTTCTTACACAAGTCATAAAAGAACTTACCATAAAGGAGAAGCATGGTAAACTTAATTACATTAAAGTAAGAACTTTTTTCATCAGCGGACATCATGAAGAGACTGCAAACAGGTCACGAACTAGGAAAAGGCATTTGCTACCCATAGTCAGGATAACATAAAGAACTCCTACCAGCCAAGACAAATCAATCCAATTCTCAAAAGATTTAAGGCAAGCCCTTCACAGAGAAGAAAATCAAATGACTAATAAACATGTAAAGACACCCAACCTCATTGGTATTCAAGAAATACAAATTAAAACTGTAATGTGTTGCCCTGGCTAGTGTGGCTCAGTGGATTGAGTGCTGGCCTGTGAAGCAAGGGGTTGCTGGTTCGATTCCCAGTCAGGGCACATGCCTGGGTTGCAGGCCAGGTCCCTAGTTGCGGGGGTGTGAGGGGCAAACACACATTGATGTTTCTCTTCCTCTCTCTCTCCCTTCTCCTCTGTCTAAAGTAAACAAATAAAGTCTTTTAAAAAAAAAACTGTAATGTGTTGCCACTGCAAATTATCAAGAAGTCTAATCACAACAAGTGTAATCGGAGATTGTGGGACAGCCCCGCATTGAACAGTGGTGGTCATAGGAGACCTTTGCCCGATTCCCCATCTCACAGAGAACACATTTGCTGCTGGAAGAGCCCAGACTGGTGCGAGCACTCTGAAATCCGTGTTGCCTCATAGAGAACAGTCGACAATGTGCATTCTCTGTGAAGCGGACATCCCATCCATCCCAGGTACCTAGTCTACGAAACTCTTGTGTCTGCTCCACAGAAGACAGATGATCAGCTCATAGCAGCTCTGTTTGCAATATCAAAATCTGGAAACAACCAGAAAGTCAATCAACTGTAGAACGCATAAATAAACTGTAGCACATCCATATGGCAGAGAAAATAAATGAATTACAACGGCATGCGGGGACACAGCTGTATCTCAGGAGCAAAACGCTGAATACAAAGAGCAAGTCACAGAAGAATATGAGATTCCATTTTCATAAAGTTCAAAAACGTGAGAAGCAGGCAATATTTATTTTTAGAAACATATCCATCTGGTTGAACTACCTCTGAGGAGTGAGGTTAGCGGATAAGATGGAGGGAGTGGCACCAAAGGACTTCAAAAATAGTGGTAAATTTATTGTTCTTATTGACAGGGAGGAGGCGACATTAATTCATTGGCAGGAATTCTGCACGTAAGCCCTCACTGAAAGGAGGGAAGAGGGCACGTGGCCGTTTTACTGAGAGTGCTGTGAGGTGAGGAGGAGGAAAACTGGGAGAGGAAGGCAAAGGGGGTAAGAGGGATGGGAGAGGCCGGGACCATGGAAAGCACAAAAGGCAAAATGATAGGGAGCAGGGAATGGAAAGGTCAACATTAATTACCCGTTAAGGTCTTTAACTTGTATCAACTCAGTCCTTAACAGTCCCACCAGAGGTTTTCTACCCGTTTTACAGATGAGGCAACTGACATGTAGGCTGCTTAGTTGACCCATCCTCCAAGTCTCAAATGCCCCGAGGCTGAGACCCCTCAGATCTCTTCTCCATCTGCGCTCACTTCTGGATGGTCTCACCAGTCCACAGCTCTGACCTTCACCTTGAGAGCTCCAGCCAGACCTCTCCTGGACGCCGCCGTCTGGGAGCCCCAGCAGCTGCTCAACTTCTACCCTTGGATGTCTCATCGGCATCTCAGAATTTCATGTGTCTGAACAGGAACACGTGATTTTCCTCAGGATAAGGGACAGCTTCTCTGAGTCTTCCCCATCTCAACGACAAAGGCAGCATCCATTCACCCAGGTCTCAGGGCAAAATCTTTGATTCCTCTCTTCCTTCAGAGTCCATGTTCACTCCAGGGGCAAATTCTGCAATCTTCCCCTCCACATCAATCTTGAATCCCGCCCCATCTCACCCGTCACCACGTCGTCCCTGCTCTGAGACCCGTAGCCTCTGGCCTGGACCTCAGCCTACGACAACAACTCTCCCCATGCCCTCTCTCTGTCCCTTTCCACATGGTCTTTGCCCTGCAGCTGAACGATCCCTCGGAACGCAGTGCACTGGGTGGCGGGTGTCAGGCTGTGTCCACTTCGTAAAGACACACTGAACTTCATTCAGGCCTATCGTTCGCGTGCTATTCTGTATGGATTTTATGCTTTAGTAAAGTAAAAAATGCACTTTAATTTCCTCCTCTTCTTTTCTTCTTCTTTTTTTTTGGCACTCCACCCATGTTTGCTCAGGCGCTAGAAAACCCGACCTTGGTGCTCCAGAAGTGATAATTCCCTTCTCTTCCTCTTCTTTCTCTTCTCTTTCCTTCCCTTCCCTTTCTGAGCAATTTAGGCAAGAGCCTCTAGGTGGGGTGAGGCCAAGCAAGCGTGGAGGTGGACAGCAGCAACAGGCGAAGAGTGGCCTGGAGTGGATGTCAGAGCCTGAGAGGAGCGAGGAGGGCATCCACGCAAGGAGGTGACCTGAACAGCTGTTGAAGCCCCAGCAAAGTTAGGGCGTCTGTCCCATGGGGGATGGGGTAGCCAGGGCCACAGCGACATGGTGGGGCGGACCCCTGCGCAGTGTAGCAGGCCCGGCCAGGTGATACAGATGGAGATGGAATGAGAGTCCTGGCAGCACCTGCCACCACCCCACCTGCAGCGGCAGTGAGCACTCCGCGGGCACAAACCCTGTTCCCACACCTGCCCCCGCTGACAGAAGCCCGAGCTCCTGGGGGAAGTGGCCTGTCCCAGGGCTGGGGCAGGGCAGGCACAAGGTGGCCCGGGACTCCGTGTCGTGCCAGCACATGAGAAACATGCAAACACGGATGAGGACGTGTCGTGAGGACGGAAACAGCCTGAAAGGGCTCCCACTGGCTAAATTAGGGACAAGCTGATTACCAAAATAAACAGTAACATTAATATCACATCAACAGGCTAAAGAAGAAAAATCACATGATCTTATCAACAGATGCAGAGAAAGCATTTGACAAAATCCAACATCCAATCATGATTAAAACTCTCAACAAACTAGGCATAGAGGGGAACTTCCTCAACTTAATAAAGAACACCTACCAAAAAAAAAAAACGCACACAGCCAACAATACACTTCATGGTAAGAAACTTGACCACTGAGATCAGGCACAAGGTGAGGGTGTCCCCCACAATAGTTTTCAACATCACACCCAAAGTCCTAGTCAGCGCAGAAAGACAAGCAGAGGAGATGAGAGGCGTGCAGGAAGGAATAAAACTGTCTTTCTTCCCAAGTGGCATGATTGTCTACGTAGAAAGTCCAAATGAATTTAAAAAAAATTTCTGGCGCAGCAGCTTTATTCATAACGGCTGAAACTCGGAAGCAGCCTCGGGGATGCTGAGCGGGTGCCGGGCCTGCGGCACCTGCAGACAGTGGGACGTCACTCCCACTGAAAAGACCTGAGCTCTCCAGCCACGTCCCCCCTCCCCGCACCTCGAGCACCTCACTCCTCTCAGAGGCCTCTGAGGTCCTGAGTTTCTAGAACATGCTTTCTGAACTATTCTGTGCCCATGCAGCTGTAAGTGTGTTACATATATATGTATGTGTATATATATATGTATATATATATGCATATGATCGCATTAATATTTACTCTTCTGCCCCTTGCCTTTAAAAAAACGTTTATTTTGAACACTTTCGCATTTACAGTAGAGTTGCAAGGATAGCACACCGAGTTCCTGAACACCCTTCCCCGGTGCCCCAGCTGCTAACGTCTTCCATCCGTACAGCCCACTTTTCACGGCCACGGAACCGGCACTGGTGCACGACTGCTCACTAGACTCCGCAGCTTCCTCTGACTTCACTAGCCTCCCTTAATGTCCGTGTTCTGTTCTGGCACGCCACCCAGGACGCCGCACTACATAGAGCCGTCCCATCACCCTTGCCTCCTCCAGTCGGTGACAGAGTCGCAGCCTTTCCTTGTTTCGGATGACCTTGACAGTCTTGAGGAGTAGCAGGTGGGTCCTCCTGAGAGGAACAAGGTGCTGGAAGGACAGGGAGGGGATGGCACTGCCTGGCCTGTTCCACCTTCCGAGTTCTCAGTACGAATGGTGAACGATCGAGGGTTTGGTGCCGGCTGCGCAGCACAGGCGCTGAAGCCGGGATGACAGCACAGCTGTGGTGACAAGATGGCATGCAAATTTGTGAGGCGTTCCCCAACTGCAGTGTTGAACAGGTGTAGAGCTTCAGTTTTACGAGATGAAAATGTTCTGGGGATCTAGTGCACAAGGAGGTAAATAACTTAGCACTACTTAACTATATGTGTAAAATGGTTGACAAATTTAATGTTAAGGATTTTTTACCACAATAGAAGGGAGTTCTGAAGCAAGAGTGACAAAATATCAGTGTCTGTTCAGAGACCTTATCTGAATTATTATGTTCTGTAAGGGTCTGCATATTTGAAAAACTAAAATCTCAGGCAGAGGATTTTGCATGTGCAAAGGCCCTGAGACAGGATAAGGCACAGCCAGTGTGGGTTGGGGAGCAGAAAGCAGAGGACAAGGTGGCACAGGATGAGAGAATTAGGTGGGGACTCGATCGTAGAGCCACAGAAGACAACACCCTTCCCACACATTCCACAGGCTTCCACCCTGCCAGCCTACACACATTCCTTCCTCAAGCACTAACAGGGCTCCTGAGGTGTCCTCCCAACCCAGCAGTGCCAGCTTCCGCCCAGGCCCTGCTCTATCCTGAGCATGACAAGCTCATTGTTCCCTTCCCCTGAAGGCTGCTTTCCCTCCCAGGGGCAGTTCTGAGCCAACAGGTTTCTGCGGGCAGATGCCCCAGGGGACGGTTCACAAAGACACACTGTCTGGGGTGCCTCCTGGCCTGGCAAAGCAGGATCCTCGCCTGGTCCTCCAGTCTCCACATCAAAGAGGAGAGTTAAAAGCTCCCAGCAGCCACCCACAGCACACAGCCCAGCCCCGGTGTTGTGGTGCACTTCACCCCTCGGAGGTGAGCAGTGCGGCTGGGGTAGGACACTGGCAGTGGCTGGTAGGCACTGGTGGGATGGTCATCAGGAGAAGCACCAAGCCACAGGGCACCAGCATCTCTGGTGTGCACAGCACACCGCGAGGAAGGCAGGTCGGTACTGATGTGCTCGAGACAAGTCCGGTATGCCGAGGGTACACGGCTGGCCAAGGTCACACAGCAGACCCGGACCCTCAGACTCCCTGTCCAGGCCCCTCCCAGAAGCACAAGTTGGCAGTCTCACTAATGCAGACACCAGGGCCAGGCCTCCCGACTACCCCGCTTAGTAGCTAGGCTCTCAGGGCAGACAACGGCCTCCTGACCTTGACCTCCCAAGGGTACAAAGTATAGTGTTGGGCACATTCAACAGATGGTAGCTCTTTTTACTGTGACACCCTACAAAAAAGCCTCCAGAGAGTTGTTACTTAACAAGCGACACCTCCACCAGGGAGCATTGCTCAGAATGACGCAGGAGGCAGGTGAGGGCAGCAGAGGGGCAGAGCAACCCCTGGGCAGGCCCAGCTGTGGTGGGCTGCCCTGGGCCTCCCAGAGAACCCTCTGGGAGAGACCGCCAGCCCAGCCCTAGGCTCACTGGTTTTGCTGTGATTAAATGCAATCAGAGCCACAGAGGAGGTGGTGGGAGCCAGGAGGGCTGGGCCCAGTCCCCACCCTGATCATGATGCCCCACGTCACTCTGGGTGGGTCACTTCCTTTCTGAGGCTCGCAGGGTGTTTAGTTGTTGTTGTTGGTGGTGGTGGTGGAGGCGGGTTGTTTTTTTCTTAATCAGCAAAATGAAGAGTTTGGACTTCATGAAATTAAAGTTCCCTTCAAAACTCAGGTGTTATGAATATATTTTATCCCTCCTAAATTCCTCCTAAAATAGATAGATAGGCAGATAGAGGCGGACGGATGAGACCTGAGTGACAATGGGCGTCTCAGACTTGTCTGAAATCCCCTTCCCACCTCCGCAGGCAGCCGGCTCTCCTCCCAGGTGACAGGGGCCACACCTGGGAGCCCTCCGTGGCCTTTTTTAGTCTCCCTGACTCGCGAGTGTAGTGGTAAGTCAGTCTTGTGTGCCATCTTGACCAGCCGCAGGGCACTCTGGTTAATCATCATTTCTGGGTGTTTCCATGAAAGTGTCTCCTCCCCCTGTGGGTGGGCAGCGTCCAGTGGATTGAGGGCCTGAAGAACAAAAGGCGGAGGAAGGAGGACTTTGCCCCTTTTCCCTGCCTCACTGTTGGAGCTGGGACATCTCGTGTCATCTTCTCCTGCCCGCAGACGGATTCACACCCCGACCCCCTGCTCTGGGTGTCCAGACCTGGACTCAGTCACAGCACTGACAACTCCCCTGTGTGGGCAGCTTACAGGCGGTAGACCGTGGGAATTCTCAGCCTGTTCCTCGTAATAAATAAATCTCCGTGTGTGTGTGTGTGTGTCCTGTTGCTTCTGCTTCTCTGGAGAATCCCGACCAATATGGCAAGTCGGCTGGCTTACCTTTGCACAACAGGTAACACAATTCAGACATGCTGTGTGCCAGGCCCTGCCCTAAACACTTCCCATATTAGAGCATTTAATCCTCACAATGACTCTGTGAAGTAGGTACTCTCATCCCCATCCTACAGATGAGGAAACTAAAGCACGGGGAGGGTAAGGGACCCTGACAGGATGGCACTGCGATTCGGAGGCGGCCACAGGCCCCAGTGCGCTGAGCGTGGGCTTCAGGACTACAGCACACTGCCTTCCAGGGCCTTCCAGGGCCTTCCAGTCACCTCGTCAGCACAGCTCGGGCCCCAGGCACCACTCTCTCCCATCAACCCCCTAACTGGACACCCTGCTGCCCCTCACCGACCCCTCACCAGCACCCCTTATAATTATTCCCAACAGAGCAACAGAGAGCCCTTTGAAAAGGGAGGTCAGGGCCCCGTCACACCTTTGCTCAAAGTCTGCAGGGATCCCCACGCCCTAACTCAGAGACACAGCCAACGCACCATGACCCGAGAGCTCTCCAAGACCCGCCCTCCACTCCCCAGGTCTCTCCCCCACGTCAGCGACCCCGCCCTCCCTGCTCAGCACACCCAGAGGCCTTTGCACTTGCCTGTCCGTTCCCTCTGCCTGGAACAGCTCTCCTCAGCTCCCCCCAGCTCAGGCCATCACTTACCGACAAAGTCCTCCCTGAGAACTCTACTTAAAATGTCAGCAGGCCCCAGCACCCCCACCCTTCCTACCCCTTTCCATCCTATCGTCTCATCGCAGCACGCTCACTGCCTGTGACCTGTCTCTCTCCCCACCAGACAGAATGCTCCATGAAGGCAGGACCTGGGCGGGTTTGTTTGCTGTTGCATCC
This sequence comes from Tonatia bakeri, assembly GCA_004024845.1. Classification (NCBI taxonomy): domain Eukaryota; kingdom Metazoa; phylum Chordata; class Mammalia; order Chiroptera; family Phyllostomidae; genus Tonatia; species Tonatia bakeri. The sequence goes on along the minus strand of PVIA01000490.1, from coordinate 152,072 downwards.
CCTGGGCTCAGAAGAGCCCCTTACAGTAGGTGCTCAACAAATACGTGCTGAATAAATGAACAAACACAGGACTGAATGAGGTTCCTCCCGGTACAATTGCAGTCCTGTGGGAGCTCAGAGGCAGCATTAGTCATGGCAAGGGATGGGAGCATCATGTGATCGGAGGGGAGGTCTGGAAAGGCTTCCTGGAGAAGTTGCAGTCTGAGCTGGGCCAGCCGGCTTTGCCGAGGGACTTGGGCACAGCTGCACAAAACGCCTGCCCCACCAGCAGTAGTGAAGGAGACGCACAGAAACGAAGAGGGAGGAAGGCCTGGAAATCATTGCCGGAAACCAGTTATGGTCAGGGTTATAGGGTGGACGGATGGGTGGATGAATTAATCTTAAAGAATTGGCTCATGCAATTATGGGGACAGGCAAATCTAAAATCTACAGGGCGACAGTCTAGAATCTTCAAACAGACTGGAAACTCAGGCAGGGGTTGATCTACAGCCTTGGGGTAGAATTTCTCCTCACTTGTGCTGCTACGGCTTTCAATTGATTGAAGGAGGCCTACCCACACAATCGAGGGTAACCTCCTTCACTTCAAGGCAGCCGACTGACCACATCTGTCAACCACATTTACAAACCCCTTCACAGCTAGACTGGTGCTTGATTAAATAATTGGGTAACAACTAGAGTCCAACCATGCCAACACCTAACGCTGACGGTCAGGCTTACCTGTGCTTCCCTCGGCTCCCTCCCTGCTCCCCAGTCCGCCCCGCCCCAACCCCCCGTCCTTATCTGAGCTCACAGGGCCCCAGAATTAACCTCCAAACAGTGGCATTTCCATGGTCAAGATCTCCAGGGGCCTCACCCATAGGGTTTCACACTGGGGAGGTGGCAGAATGGAACTAGGAAGGTGTTTCTATCCGGAATCTGGAAGAAGAGACCTCCAACTCAGCCAAATCAGCCACAAAAACCTGAAAAAGAGAAGTAAAACCTGGCCCCCAGATCAGCAGACCTTTCTCTGGGTTCTTGGTGTTTTCTGCTCCATGGATTCCTTGGTATTTGCTGTCTCTCATAAACGTATTTCTGTGATACATACTGTAAATCTGCTTCATTTGAAATTCACAGTTAATGACCTGTTCCCTCGTATTCAGGAAACGGAGTGAGGTTCCGGCTTTTAGAGCCAGGAGTTTACTAGCCAGAATATGACAAGTATTACAAAGTATAGGCCTGCTCTAAAAGCACTTAAGAAACAGTCTCTGTCAGAAATTTCAAGAATACCTTCAAATAACATCATTTATCTGTCAAGAGGCTGAGGTGGTGGGGAGTGAGGGTGGGTGGAGAGTAAATGCGTATTTGATCAAATCCATACTTTCAGCTCCCCAAGCAGGGGATAAATATTTTCTAACCCTATTCACTCTGGAAAGGTTTGTGCACACACTCGTGTGAACCAGGGGGGTGTGCATGGGTGCAAGTGCGTGCAAGCACACATGGGCACTGCCGTCCACTCTGTCCGCCAGCCCCCATGGCTGACACAAAACCAACTCCACCATAATCTGAACTCTGCAATCAAGGAGTAATTTAATAAAACGAGTATCGTCATTTCGGGTCGGCGCACTTAACTGAAATCCAAAGCCAGCTCTGGGGTAAATCGGGCTGTGGACGAATCGATTAGGCCCATCCACACTTTCTCATTTTCAATAGAGTCAGGGCTTAACCAGGTTAACTTCTGTTAAGCACATTACCCAGGTACTCTCCTTTTACCAGCCCAGTGATTTTGTGTCAGGCCTGAAGGATTGTAATTGCAATCCAGCGAGACGCCACACCAACAGGGTGATTTACCGAGGGCCGCGGAGCAGGCGGCCTCCTACCTGCCGCAGGCCGCCAGGGCAGGGACACTCCCCCGTGGCTCTTGTCCTGACTAACAGTCCCAGAGCCCAGAACAAGGCCCCGGGCGAAAGGCCGCTATGGGGACAGCAGGACACTGCTTCCTTTAGACCCCCATTCTGTGGTCCTGTCCAAGCCTGGGGTAGGGGAAGGAGGGCCTCTTTGTTCCCAGGAACAGACTGAGGAGGGCAAGGCTTCCAGGAACCAGCTTAGGTGCTGCTGGTCCTTCCAAGTCCTGCCCAGGCCTTCCTAACTGTTGCGCAGGGAACCTTCTGGCCCAACACTCCAGTGTCCTCTGGACCTCAAGACTCAAGGGCACAGGCCCAGCGCCCCCACCTCAGGCCCCACCTCATTCCCCCGGCCTGCTCTCCCCTCTGCTCTGCTCTCTTCAGGCCTGACTCCCACGCACCCTGTGGCTGCCTCACCCGTGGCCTGAGCAGCTACCCCACCTGCACATAGACTGGTCCCCTCATCTGCTGGCTGAGTGTGACAAGGGCTCCTGCTTGCCCGGTTCTGAAGACCTGGGAGAGCTCACACGGCTCCCTCCTGGGGAGCAGCCCACCCAGTGCCTGGCATGTGGTGAGCCTCCTACGAATGTCACCGCGGTCATTTTCCTTAAGAAGAGAAGCTGGAAAGGACAGACGGTAATTAGTGCTGGCAAGGATGGGGAGAAGTTAGAAGCCTCGTCCATTGCTGGTGGGTATGTAGGATGGCACAGACACTTTGGAAACCAGTATCTTAAGAGGTAAACGTGCACTTATCACATGACCCAGCAATTCTCACTGGTAGGGAGTTGCCCAAGAGGAACGTCATGTCCACACAAAGACGAGTACACAGATGTTCACAGCAGCTTTGTTCATAGTATCACAGAACTGGAAACGATCCAGAAGTGGAGAAATAACTGGATAAACAAAGTTTACTATACGAAGAGGGAGCCAGAAAAAGACCCTGGAATTATCTTCTGTAGGGTGGGCCCCTTGTAGTACAGCCTTCCCCTGCTAGGTGAGTGTTCTAGGAACCCATCTGTGTCAGTGCACCAGCTGGCGTTGTTGTGAGAGGCTGCGTTCAACTTCAGCAAATGTTTTTGGAGATTCGACACGTTTGCCCATTTCATGATTTACAAGCGCACCTGCCCACACCGCAGTGAGTGTTCAGCAGTTTTCCACCAAAAACGGCATGATTCCTGTGTCCCACCCTCCCTATTCACCAGAGCTCACCCCAAACAACGTTTTTTTGTTTCCCTGGATGAAAGAAGTCCTCAAAGGGAAATGTTTTGCTGTTGTGGAAGAGGTGAAACAAAAAACGTCAGAAGCACCAAAAGGCATCAAAATCAACGAGTTCAAAAACTGTTTTGAGCCATGCAAAACCAAGTCTCAGTAGGTGTATTGCATCAACTGGAGAGTAATTTGAAGGTGACTGAAGTTTAAACATGTAAGAATAAATACACTACTTTTTATAAATAAACTCCAGGATTTTGGGGTCCCCCCTCACATCCTCCTTATTTTGCAGTAAATAGGAATGAAGAACCAACCACCTGCTACGACATGGCTAATCCACAAAGCCATCATGCTCAGCGGAAGGAGCTGGACCCCCAAGACCACAGAGGGCATGATCCCACACACACGCCACGCCCAGAAAGGCCAGCGTGCAGAGACAGAATGCAGAGTGGGGGCTCAGAATGGGAAAAAGAGTTAGTTATGAATGGGCATCAGGGGTCTTCCTGAGGTGGCCAGAGTGTCCTGAAACTCAACGGTGGTGACGGTGGCACAGCTCAGTAAATCTGCCAAAAAGCACTGAATGGCCCACGTAAGGGGGCACATTTTATAGAACGTAAATCATGCCTCAAAAAAATTGTTTCAGAAGGGAGAACGAGAAAGAGGGGCTGGAAACCGCCACTTACACAGAAGGCTGCAGCCTTAGTTGGATTTGCGTTTGTTTGTTTGTTTGTTTTTGCCAACACAGGGGAACAAGCTTTTGCCGGGACGGAAACACGAGCCAACATTGGAGATACTGGTCTAAATCCCCTAGAGCAGGCCCAGCACGGGGCTGGGAGTGGCAGTGGGCATCATCTGTGACGCCTTAGCTCTCTTTAATGGCAAGGCTCTCCTAGAGGAGGAAAGACTTAAGGGGGTCGGGGGTACCACTGACCTTTTACAGTCACTACCTGCCCTCTGGATGTTCAACACTCGAAATGCCCATAAAAACCCACTGTCAGTGGGAACCTAGTGGAAGTTCAGCTCTGCATGCCCTGCTCATTGAGCCTCTTCTGTGAGCACAAGTGACTGAATCCAGTCCTCAGCTCCTTCACCTGTAAAATGGGATGATAGTATCAGCAACTTGATAGGCTTACTGTAAGGATCACCTGAATTAATATACAGAAAGAGCTTAGAACAGGGCTGGGCACATAGGGATTGTCAGCTACGACTCTTCCTTTGTAAAGCAGGACCTTCCTCCCAGCTTCGCTTCAAGAGTGGCCTGGTGAACCGGTGGCTGCCAGCCTGGTGCTGCTGCCGAATTCCAGGCTGTGCACCTGCCCCTTCTGTAAACAGACACCTAGGTGGGGACTTCCTGGCATGCCCACACACCTGTCCTTTGCCACAGCCCTCACTGCATCCGTGAGGTCACTGCCTCGGTGTGTTCGTTTAAGCCAGGGCTCCCTCGCCCACGGCACTGCAGGCCTCCTCCGGGCAGGGGCCAGGCCAGTTTCTGCTTCCCACTGTGTCTGTCCCCAACCACCTGACACTGGGCCTAACATGCTCACAGTAAGTATTTACGGAAGGGAGAAAATGGGCAAGACAAAGAGGGGCAGGGCAGGAAAGAGGAAGGAGTCACTAGCACTGGCCAGAACAGCCCTCCCAAGATGAATATTATTACCAAACTTCCAATCCCATTACCAAACTTCCAATCCTATTACCAGTGTTCCAGTCTAGCGATGCAAAGCGTAAGGGAGGATAGAAGATTTAATCAGAATGGGGGAATGACCCACACACTGGTACCATATTGCTCCTCGTGTAGGCGTTCTGGGCCCCGGCAGCATTGGTGGTGCAGAGAAAACAAAGACTGTGAGAGCCTACACGCCTTACTCTGAGTACCGCCAGGCCCTTACTCACAGCCCTCTGAGGCAGGTCTGTTACTGTTCCCATTTTATAAATGAGAGGACTGAGGCCCGGAGGGTTTCGATTACTTGCCCGAGGCCACACAGCTACCTAGCAGAGCCAGGTTTAGGCTCACACAGTTTTTTAAAGATTTTATTTGTTTATTTTTAGAGAGATGGGAAGGGAAGGGGAAAGAGAGGAGAGCTCACACAGTTTGATTCTGGAAACTGTGCCCTTAACAAATACACAATTCTTCCAGAAGGCAGGGCAACACTTAGGGCATTAACGAGTATCATTTCTTCTCTGACGCTATGGAGCTTGGGAACCCGTTGTAAGAAAAACCCAAACAGCCCACGCCGATGTGCAAAGGCTGGCAGATCCCGTGGAGGCGCTGTCATTCCCTCAGGAAGGGCCCGTGGGGTACCTAACCTCTGTTTCCTCATCTGTAACGTGGGAAAAATAACGGTAGGGTGGGCCTGGTAGGATAAGGTCCTTGGAACAGGGCCATGAACGCAGCAGGGGCTCAAGAAGCGTTCGCCGCAATTGCTGTGAACTTGAGGCAGACGCTGGCCCAGCCGTGGGAGCACAGCAGGCAGAAGACTGAGGCTTTCCCCAGAGGAGCCTGCTGGCTGGTGGGGAAATGGACAGACAAACCTCCAGAACCCAGTTATTCTTTAGAAAATGGGAAAGTGCTCCTTTGACCAAAATGTCAGATCTGGCATTATTTGTAATATAAAACCCTAGTTGAATTAAATACATACACACACAAACGAATGCGAGTAAAACCAGTGATAGGCGAGGAGGAAGGTCAGTGAACTGAGTTAATGTTCGTTTCCACGTCAGTTTCCTGGCTGTGACATTGTGCTGCAGTTGAGCCAGACGTGGCCCTGGGCAGAAACTGAGCAACAGCTCTGTGGAGTCTTTCTGTATTACTTCCTACAAATGCACATGAGTCCACAATCACGTCAAAATAGAAACTTGAGAGATAAAGCTCTCGGATCTTTCAAGAGAAGTTGATCTGTCATGCAGGAATTATTTAGGACTTTTAATTCCACTAATATTCACACATAAATGCTATTATGATATCTCTATGAGTTGATGGATACTAACTAAACTTACTGTGGTAATCATTTTGCAACATACGTAAGTCAAGTCATTGCCCTGGACACCTTAAACTTGCATGGTGCTGTGTGTCAGTTCTAGTTCAATGACACTGAAAGGGAAACCACACTGGCATGAAGGTCTAGTTTGCCGGAACCAGGACTGGGTGCCAGGCCTGCCCTGTGCACTCGTCCCCAGCCCTCACAAGGGAGCTGCAGGACAGTGTTTTCATCTCTAAATTCAGAGGGGGGCTAAACCTTGTTCCGAACCTGGGGGAAACTGCGGTCCGGCTTTGTGTCTGCTGAAAGGCTGCCATCCAGCAACACAGCAGCTGAGAGCCTGGGGAGCACGGCGTGCCTCTGTGCCTCTGTCCCCAGACTCTTCCAAAAAAACCCAAAAAACAAAACCATGGCTGTGATTGATGAGGAAGATGACGGGGCTGGGGAGGGTAGTGCTGTCAAGATAATGGTGACTCCCAGAAAAAGTCTCCAAAAGGAAGAAACTAAAGCTTGTCGTGTTGGGGGTCGAAGAGCCAGGAAAAGCACGGCTTTCGTGTGGTTTAATGGTGCAATCTGTCGAAAGGGCGCAATGTTCCGTACTGAAGGTGACCCTGCCTTCTGATTGCATAAGAAGGATGAGGGGACTGGTCACTTGCTTTATAAAAGCGATTCCCAGAGGCAGTCACTGGAATGCTATCGTCCTGTTGGATGCACCCAGGTCGCGTGGTCTTCAAGCGCTCCATCCAGATCAGCATTCACAACTGCACAGAAGCATCAGGAATAGACTGAGTCCTGTTCAGCCTGGGATACCCTTACTGGGCCTGGAAAGGAGATGTATACCTTTTAGAAATATTTAGAAACAATAGAAATAAATTTTAGAAATATTTAAAAACTCTAATTTTCTAAATTCTATTTAGAATATAATACCAAATAATTTGAGCCCCACAACATCATGGTAGAAAACAAAGACGTCTTTATGTCACCACCGTCCCTTAGCAGCTGTGCAGGAAAGAGGTGGATGACGGAGACATCGCTAATGTCCACAGATGCCAGAAGCTCCCAAAAGCATGACACAAACTCGGTACAAAGTGGGAGCTTGGCTCCCGAGTGCTGAGTCACCGGCAGAGATGTGAGCCCTCAGTTGTCCGGACCGGGACCCACCCCAACATTGCAGTGGGGCAGCTTCCCAGCTGGTCCTAGGGAAGATTCCCCCACACAGTCTGTGGCATGACAGCAGCACAAAGGTGAGTCATTTTCATGAACCACAGTTCAGGACTATTGAAGGAATGCGCCATGTGTGGGAAGGTCTGGATAGGAACATTATAAATTTTTAAGCACAAGTGAGATCAAGCCATAATCTCTTGGCATAAAATATGATCAGCTGCCCAGCCTTCCCTCTGCACACCGAGCTCACTGGCAGAAGGAAGCAAGACCTCAGGCCCTCGCCGCATTTCCGGAAGGCGGTAGGATACGCCGTGTAATGAGACCATGACATGAGGAAGATGTATGAACACATTCTTCAGCCAAAGGACGAATTCCAGCTGATTCTCCATCTCTCACCTTCCTAAAAGAAAAGCAATAATTGTTTCCGTCCCTCACCATTTACAAGGGAGGCAGAGAAGGCTGGGGACTGAGCACAGGGGTCAGGAGCACGTGTTCTGGCCTCACGTGACCCCGGGCAAGTCCCCTGTGCCCCAGCTTCCTCATGTGTAAAACACAGAATCATTTTTCTCGAGCTCCCTGGGGTGTTGTAAGGATTTAACGCAACAACCCAGGTTTGGGGTTCTTAGTGGGGGTGCTTGGTGCACGCAACAGGGTCCACAAGGATTTGTTTGCAGCATATGCATGGTTGTTCCAGGATGCACACTCAGTCTTGCCTTCACTACTTCCTTACACAGCTTGAGGTAGTTTCCTCCCCCGCCCCACCCATTTTACAGAAGAGGAAACTGAGGCCCAGGGAATTGAAGTGGCTTTGGCCTGGTCCCACAGCCTCGAAGCCTGGTGAGCCCCTCAGAGTCACCCCACCTGCGTGGTGCCTTCCCACCGTTCTCAGGCTCTCACCTACCGGCCTTCCCGACGCTCCCTCCCACTCCACCTCTCTCCTGTCACAGACGGCGCCTGTTCTCCTGAGCCCCAGTTGCATTTATCATAACACAAACGCAGCGCTTTCTGCTGCAGCTTCCAGGTCAGAGCACTGCACCGGGAGTCTTTGTGTGGGCAGGGCTCCCCCAGCCCCGCAGTCCCGCAGCCTTGCAGCCCTGGCCCCCGGGCCCCCCGGGCCCCCACTCTGGCCCTGGCCAGGCTCTGCATCTCAGCCCCCAAGAGGCGGCTCTGCTGTACATTTTCTCTCCTGTAACCCAGCTACTAACTACTGCCCCAGCGAACATGGAACTTGCTGCTGGTGTGTTCAGAACCTCCCAGCAAATAAAAGGCTCTCCGTCAGCCTCTTTGGGCCTCTCAGCCAGGTGGGGGTGCTGTGCTCCCTCACTGGGCAGCTTCCCTTACACAGGCAGACCCAGGAATGGAACCTCTCACCACCACTAACCGCCCCATCAAAGATGCTTCAGGAAGACCAGGAGGGGGGAAAGTGTTGGTGAGTATGTGAGTGGGTGTGTGAGTGTGTGAGTGTGAGTACGTGCATGGGTGTGTGTAAGTAAATGTGAGCATATGTAAGTGTGTGAGAGCCTTGTGTGTGTGAGCATGTTTGAATCTGTATGAATGAGTATACAAGTGAACGTGTATGAGCATATGGGAGTGTGTGTGAGTGAATGTGTGTGGATGTGAATGAGTGTGTGAGTGAACGTGTGTGAGCAAGTGTGTGTTTGTGAGTGTGTGAGGGGATGAATGTGAGTACACTGGAGTGTATGGTGTATCTGCACTTCCCAGGGCCTCCTGGTGCCATGCCCAGAGGAGTCTGAGCTGAGGGATATAGTGGGGACAGGCCAGGGGTTCTGCTACTACCTCCTGGTCCTGGAAGGGTTCACCTGAAAGCATCTGCTCTCCCACCTGAGAGGGCAGAGGGGGCAGCAGACCATTGTCTTCACTGGGCAAATGCAGAAACGTAGAAAGGTATGTGGGGCCCACACCCTGGCCTCTCTCCCCTCCACACACCCAGTACCCCGAGTGCACCATGCATGGCTTCCACCATGTAGCCCACATGGTCTGGACACTGTGAGCCGGCCCCTGTCCCAGGGAGGTGGCTGCCTTGCTCTGCGCCTGGAGATACTCATTCACGCCTCACCGGGACACAGTTTCCCCACAGTAACAGCCAACAGCTGCCTGGGCACCAACTGGGTACCCCATGCTGTTACCCTGGTGACAGCCCTCTGACAGGGGGCTGAGAGAGGAGCACCCCCATTTTACAGATGAAGAAGCTGAGGACCAGAGCTCATCCGTGCACCTGAGATTGTTTCCTTAATCACGAACACGTGATGGCTGGGCCGAAGGGCAGACAGAACGAACGCTGCTAACCCATCTTACCAAGGGTCCTCCGGAAACCCGGTGTCACTGTGTGCTCTGACCAGCCAATTTCCCCTCTTGCTTGAAAATCCCAGTCCCACCTTTCTGAGGGCCTGACCTGCAATCCCAAAGTCAGTCCCTTCACCAACTCTGCCAGAGGTCTCACAGGCCCCAGAGACATCCTGGTCTGAGGCATGCCAAGGCTCTCCAGGTGGCAGACAGGTCACCCCTCCCCGCTTGTATGCACACACATGTGAGAGGTGTGCCCCAGCCCATATGCACAGGCACATACATGGTAAAATATTTCCATCGAGTCTGTTCAATAGGTTAGGGGCTGGGGCTCTTTCCAGAGCGCTTCCAACCCAGGTCAGAAAGCCACAGTGAAATGCAAGTCAGCAGGTGCTAACACAGACACCCACCCTCCTTGAGATAGTGGGGAGCGGGGTGCCAAGGGATGGGATCCCCTCATCAGGGGAGAGGGGGCTGCTAGTTTCACCCACGGCTACTCTACAGAATAACTCATCAAACTGGGAAATGAAGCAAGATGCTGCCCCGTTCCCACCTCAGCACCTCCCAGGAGCCTCTCCGGCCGGAGCAGCTCTGCATAACATTCTCCAAACTCATGAGCCCCGCAGAGTCCAGCTTTGCTTGCCCAAGTTCCCCTGGCCCCGCGAACAATTCCCTAAAATTGTTCCCCCTTTCATTCCGCCCATTTGCCAGGACATCCCCCACTTCTCCCCACCCCACCTAAAAGAAAGGCTCAAACATTTGCCACCTACAGCAAAGAGCCAGAACTCGGGTTTGAACTTGGCATGAGAGAGAACAAACAGAGCTTAGCAGAGTCCTCAGCCCTCCACCTCCACAGCCTCCAGTGTGGTTTTTATTAGCCAGCTTCTGTTTTCCCTTAGACTCCCTACCTGGGGCCGGTTTCCCGTCTGCAACCCAGGGTGTGCTCTGCCTGGCCCCACACCCACCACGTCCGGGGCTCCACGGCAAACACGGAGCCAAAGCCGGCCTAAGCAGACGCTCTGATTTACAGTCAAGCCTACGAGCCACAAATTCTGTTTTGTTTCTCCAGAAACACATGAAAAACTTGGCTCTTTCACTTGCTGACACAAATCTTTTTCCTTTTGTCCATCATTCCTCCCGCCCCAGCGCTCTTCCTCACCTCCCACCTCCGCCCATCATCAGCCCGTAAATGAGGAGCTGCAGTTGCAGAGGCTGGGAGGCTGGGCACACTGACTCATCTTGCAAATGACTTCCCTTCTGGATCCACACCACTCCTGAGCACACAGCTGTTCTCAGGCGTCGAGGGCAGGAGGGGGCGTTCCCTGGCCCCGGCCTGCGTCTGCCAGGCACACGAAGGGGCCGCCCACTGCGAGGACCCGCAGACCCGAGAACCCGGCCTGCACCCACCCCAAGGATACCGAGGCCCCCTCTGCAAGGTGCTGTCTGACACTGTCTGGTACGGGCCCGGCTCTGCTGGCACGTGGCAAGATGCTTTGTGTGGGCACGCGTGGGGAGACACCGAAGTCTCTGTTTCTTTAGGTCTGAAAGCAACGCCCACATCCACAGAAGGTTTCAGCTCGTGACTCCAGAGGTCTGGAGTCATGACGCCGTCGCAGCTTCAGTGCCGGGGAAGGAGTGGCCCGTCTGCCACCCATCCTTGCTCAGCCCCAGGACAGCACTTGTCTCCTCACCCCGACTCCCCAGCACCTCCCCGAAGCCCCGAGCGAGGAACGAAGTCACCGCGGAACGTAGGTCCCTCGTGCCGTTCGATCCAGGCGGCAGCCCCACGGGCACCCATTCTGGAGATGAGAAAACTGAGTCTGAGCGTGCTGGAGCCCAGAGTGGAAACCAGGCAGGCCGGTGCCCGAGCCCGAGCTTGCAAACATCGGCCCGTGAACGAGATATTATTAGACACTCAGTATCGGTGCGGTGGGCTTTTCTTGCATTCTCAAGGTGATTCTGAGGGGCAGCTGGGTCTGGGGATGCCCGTCCCACAGGCAACTGCTGTCACGCAGACTCCCTGCGGACACCGAACTTGCCCACAGAGGCTCTGCCCTGCCCGATTTCGGGCACATGGCCATGGTATGTGGAAGGCTGACCCGGGGCAGGCAGCACCCGGCGCTGCACACGAACGGGCTCACTGAACCCTCCCTCTCAGCCCTGCGGGGTGGAAATCGTTCCATTAAACAGACGAGGACACTGAGGCAGGAGCGATGAGGCGGCCCAGCCAGTAGGAGGCGGGGCTGGGATTCGGAGCGGGGCGGGGCCGGCCCGGCCCCTCCCCGCCCCCACTTCCTGGGCCTCGGTCGGGGGCGCTGGCGTTGTCAGGCAGGGCCATGTTTATCTTGATGAGTGGCCCTTTCACAATCGCTGTTTCCCCCCTACAGCCCAAAGCGGAAATGAGAACGGGAGAGAAAGAGAGAGCCCGTCAGCAGGTCCTGATGGATGTGCTGAGGCGGATCTCACCTGAAACCGAAAATCCATTTTCCTTTGTCTGTGTGAACAATGCGTGCGAGAGGCTGGCAGAAAGCCAGGGAGACCCACCCTGCCCAGCAGGAGAGCTTGGCATGCCTCGGACCGCGGGGGCACCTCTGGCCTCGGGGGCACCGCCTGCCAGGGACGAGTGGGGGTGACAGGGGGAGCAGGTGCTCCAGGGGTCCAGATGGTGAACTCTCCAAGGTGGAAGCAGGCAGCATGGCACCCCTGCAGGATGAGCGTCAGGGGGACCCCGGAATGCCCTGGACAGGCTGGAGAGACCCTCACACCCCCAACCTGTAAAGGACCCTGAAAGAGCACCAGGAAAAACAGTTCCCAGGTGGCCTCAAATCCCCTGAGAAACTCAGATCAGCACGACTGGGAACCAGCCTGAACCGCCCAGGACACAGGACTGAGGGCCGCCTGGGCCCACAGTCTGTGTGAGACGTCTGGGGCTCCTTCTGCACGTGACACCTGCCTGGGGGCACTGAGGGGCTTCCAGGAATGGCACACACACGTGATGTGTGACACCAGGCAGGCTGTCTCCCCCCAGGGCCTGGCAGGCATGCGGTCAGTGAGTTGGCGTAATGATAATAATAGTATCAATGGAAAGCTAACATTTATCCACCATTTACAATGGGCCAGACACATACACAGATTAACTTGGGTGATCCCCCCAACAACCCAATGATGTGGACACTCTGTAAAAACCCCCATTTTACAGATGAGAAACCGAGGCCCATAGTGGGTAGGTAACATGTCCAAGATCACACAGCTCGTAAATGACCCAGCAGGGATCGGAACCCAGCAGCCTGGCTCCCTAAGATGAGTACCAGCAAGGATGGGGATTTGGAGGACTAAGACAGATGCCAGTCGGAGGGAGACACTGGTATGAAGCAGGTGGAAGCCGGGCAGAGAAGAGGCAGTGCCCCGCCTCCTGCCCTTGACCTACCCTTCAGGAACCCCAAGGACCCATGTACCCGTGGAGGCGGCCCAGGGAGTGAGGCGGGCCGGGAGTCAGGCTGACACAGGGCCCTGGCTCAGCCCCTGGCCAGAGTGCTGAGAGCAGGAAGACAGCAGGCACGTAGACAACCCAGTGCCTCCATAAACAGCCACTGCCCTCAGACTCCTCACTGATCACACACCCTACCACATGGCCACAAAGCCTCTGTCTTTCTGAGACACCACCCATGGGGGCCCCTTTTGCTGCTTTGGGTGACTCCATGTCCTCCAATGCTCCACCAGTCACCTGCGGCTCTGGGGACTGGATAGTAAATCCTCGGCCCCTCCACCACGGCAGCCGGCCCCGGGAGACGCTGCTGGATTTACGAGCTCCGAGGTCCACACTCACTAGTGAGGCAGGGGAGGGGTCATGTTGCCCATCAGGGACGTGCTCAGAAGCCATAAACCTTGCTGGTGACAGCTGTCTGACAGTTCGAGGGCCCTTGCCGGTCATTTGCACTCTGCTTAATGGCCACGATGAAGAGGCAGTCACTGTTGGAGGATCCCACGCCGGCCACTATCAGTGCTTTAAATCTGCCACGAAGGTCCAGGGAGGGGCGCCTCGTTTCACCTTTTCGGGGTGCCTGACCCTAGCCCTTTTCTCTCTCTTATTCTTTCTCATTTGAGGCTCTGAACACACACGTCGAATTCTGACTTGGGGCCTCAGGGGAGTGACGGCCCCTGTCTTTCCCAATCTTTCTTATTGTCTTTGGAACAATAGTTAGCTGTGTTCCAAAGACACAGGCCCATCTCAGCAGGGCAAAGCCTAAGGAAGGAGAGGGCTGGGGAGCCATCTGAGGTGGCCACAGAGAGCCAGCTGGGGGCAATGCCGCCCTGGGGACACCCGGAGGGGGGTCAGCATCCCTCCTCGTGTCCCCACCACGCCGTCCTTGACTCCCCTGTTGCTGGACTCCAACCTCAAGCCCATTAAACAGCCATGGGAAGGAGCCGGGGTCAGTCCTTCCACTGCGGCAAAAAGTGTCAGGGAGTCAGCCGTGGCCGGTGGCTCAGTCAGTCAGAGCACCGCCCCAACGCGGCCAGGCTGTGGGTTCCATCTCCTGTCGGCGCACGTGCCAGAAGCAACCAACACGTGCATACGTCCATGGAGCAACAAATGGATGTTTCTCTCCCACTCCCTCTCTCTCTAAAAGTTAATAAATGTGTAAAAAAAATGTCAAAATGCCATGGTCTTAACCAGGGAAGACTCTAAAATTACCAAAAGCTGCTGGTTCTCTCCCTGGATCTAAGACTCATCGTGTGTGGGTGGCAGAGACGACGGAGACAGAGTGTGAAGGGCTGAAGGGAGTGTCATGTGAACCATCCGCTGGCACAGGAAAGAAAGATCTAACATCCCTTGGCAGCCTGTGAACACCCTTTAATTAAGTAATAAATCTGGAAGCAGGGAGATGAGTATCGGCAAAGAACACTCGGTTTAATGACCCGTTCATCTGTGTGGCTCTGCCAGGACCCTTCTGCGCCACCGTCGCCGGGACATGCCAGCACGTGGGCACTCAGGGTACAGGCTGCCCGAGCACACGTTCCAGTCTGTTCCGGCTCTCTTTCCGTGTTGAAAGAGAGAGAGGTGGCGAGACAGTGACGGCAGAGCACCAGCTGTAATTCCGTCAAAGGGCTCTGGTGACATTGCAAACCACCAGACATGGCCAGAGTGGTTTGTCACCAAGACCCCAGTGGAATTGACTCAGAAGGCGTCGTTGCAGATTTTTCCAGAATGCGGCCAAAATACAGAGGCTATGTGTGTTCCTTCCTGAGCTCGGCCCTTCGCTGTTGCGAGCCCCATGTCGCTGTTAAGGAGCACAGCCAGCATCATCAATCCCAAGTTCTACTCCGAGCCCCTGTGGTAAGCAGAGTGGCCCAGCCACACACTGTCCGCTCTCCACCACGGATCCAGAGCCCAGCCAAGAGCTGGGCAGGGTCCCGGGGGTGGGCTGGAGCCCGGGAGCAAAGGCTTTAGGATTCTATTCTGTGTCCTCAGCAGACCTGGAGCTCTGGGCCTAATTGCCAAGCTTGAGGCTACAGGATCAGCCCCATGAAAGGACCCTCCAAGGGCCAGGGCCAAAGAAGGTGGAAAGAGCTGGGAAGGAGGGAGACCCTGATTAGTGTGAAACTGAAGCCGGGTGCTCTGGGCTGGACGGGCCTCTGGGAATCTGTGGTTCGGGTGCTGGGTCATTTCTAGGATCCAAGAAAAGAGCAAAGTTAGGAAGCGTGCAGGCAGCAGCAAGCATCCTTTGTGTCACTGGGTCCTCGGGAGTGACCAAGGAGGCACCTCCCACCTCCATCAAGGACCCCAAACTCAGTCACTGTTTCTGGAATGTTCTCTCTGTGTGGAGGAATGTGGAGGAATATGTATTTCTGGAGGACTGTGCATTATGGAGGAATAGACATTTCTCTCTGTGTAGGGGGTATGCTACGGGATGGACAAGACCTGTCCTGCTCTGGCCTCTGATTCCAAAAATCTGTTCTTATAAACAGCTCAGCAAACCACCTTGGGATGTGTCAAGCGTCAATGAACCTGAAACAGCAAAGGAGGCTGCCTTCGACACACTCTCGACTTTAAAAATTAAGGCAAACACAGCATTTGGCAAAGGACCATTCAATTTTAGCCAAATCCAGAGCTTTGGAAAAATGTCCTGAGACGTTTCACCAAACCCAGAGCGAAGCAGGCAGGGCCCAGCTCTGGTCATTATGGGTTATTTGCAGCTTGTTTCTTTCCAAAGCAATTATCTTCTAAGCTCTTCTGACCCAGCCTGATTTCTGCAGCTGCTGCATTTAAGTCCTTCACCATCTGACAGGCGTTGGGAGACAGCTCTGGCAGGCGGCAGGAATGTGAGGGCCACGGCTTTGGTCCGAGGCCCCGAGGACCCGGGCCACTCTCTGCATGTCCCAGAGGCAGCCAGAACAGTGCCGCAGAGGCACCAGGCATGCAAGACGCAGCAAGTCAGCGGTCTCCCACAGGGCCTAGCCAGGCTGGCCAAGTCCTGCCCACTGGAAGGCCAAGACCGTGTGGTCCCCAAGCTGTGACAGGCAGGACAGGCAGATGGCAGGAGAACAGGAAGATGGAGCCTGGGCTGGGAGGGGAACCTCAATGCACAGACAACGCTGAGAAGACGAGAGAGGGGGGAGTGGTAGTTGGGCGAGTGGGCTTTTTGCAGCCATCAAATCCGGGTTCGGATCCCAGCCCGGGGCTCACAGGGGCGAGTAGGGCCAGACTGTGAGCCTCTGAGTCTTTGCTCCCTAGTCCGTGGGGCGAGGGCACCTGCTCCGCCCACACCGGGCTCACGTGCCAGTTAATGAGCTCCTGTGTGCGAAGCTTCCTCCACGTACGCACAATGGACGTCTAGGCGCTTTTTTATATCCTCTCCAGAGACTTTTTTTCTTTTTGTAATCCTCACCCAAGGATATATTTATTGATTTTAGAGAGAGGAAAGGAGAGAGAGAAAGAGAAGCATCAGTGTGAGAGAAAAACCTCCCCACTGGGGATCCAACCCACAACCTTTCAGTGTATCGGATGTCGCTCCAGCCAACTCAGCCACCTGGCCAGGGTTCCTCGCCGTGTTTAGGTTTTGTGAGCTTCCTGCTCACTCCATCTTCTGTCAAAACTGCGTCGCTGCTCGCTGTTCCGTGTCCCCTGGCCCCACGGATCTGCCACCCAGCAGACAGCCAACCACTACAGCTCCCCAGCCACCCGTGACCACTAGCTTTCCTGCTCGCCCTTTACTCTGCATGCTGCAGGTCACCTGTTGGAGAAAAGTTTTCCAGAGCCTTATAAGAGGTCAAGTCAACAAGTAAATAAACCCTCAGGAATAGGGAACGTAACCTCAGAAACGGCCTCTCCTCTGGGGAATGTGATTCTGAAGGCCGGGTCGCCCACAGGCGTCCTCCAACATCGTGGCCAGGTCAAGAAGGAAGGGGGAGGACGTGAGGCCACAGAAAGGCCACTTATCAATACCTACGCCACAAAAGCAATGACCCTGCTCTGCCCTCAGTGCCTCGTGCAAAAGCGACGGTGGGAGATGTTGAGACCTTCGGAGGAAGCATTCCTCCAGGAGTTCCCACACACTCGTTTCTTATTATTCCTGATTTGCACGCCCGTCAGCACTTCCCAAGACGAGAAACAAAACACCAAGGAACAAAGAGCAATGTGCTCCCTGGCACATTTATTTCCAGACGCCCTTGTAGGACTCTCTGCTCACCAGCAGGACTTTTCCCACTGCCCAAGCCGATCCCGGGATGTCCCCACGAGCCCACTCTGGGCTGGGGTGACTTGTTCTTCCCCAGGCCAACACTGGCAGTCAAGACCAAGAATGGGCACGAACCAGTCATCCTGGCCCACGGAGCTCGTTTCCACCTGATTCCCTTCCTGGTGCCCGACAATGGCCGGTTGGAGGCGCATCTGTTCTGAATATCAGCCCCTCGCCTTTGATCCCCTGCCCCAGCCCGCCCCGCAGCTGGGGACGGCCACACCTCAGACACGGCTCTGGCTCCTCTCGCTGAAGACCTCGAGTTAACTTAATGGACTAAACAGGGAACCATTTCTATATGATTAATTAATTAGTTTTACTAGGAAGGATAATAATATAACATCTTAAGTAAGACTGCAAGGCCTAGCTGCCAGTTTATATAAAGAACACCAAGAATAGCATGATTACAAAGACATCAAAGACGGAGGGAGCATGGAGTCACCAGCCCAGCGCTGACCACGCCAGGTTTAGGTCGGGGGGTTCAAATCCAGGGTTTGACATTCGACCCAAGAGTTACCTGCCTTCCCTGAGCTTTTCCTCTCTGGGACAGATGGAAGGATGGAGCTGTATTTGTCAGGGCTGTTTGGAAATCCAGTAGATGTGATGTATGAAAATTGCCCAGGACAAAATAGGCTCATAATATGCTTGGAAAATACTGCTCAGGAAATTCCAGTACTGTAGCTAGCACTAAGGATAGAAATAAATAGAAAGAGGCCTGTCAGCTGTGGCCCATTCTGTTTCATCAGCAAATGTCTTATTTTTCAGTACACTCTAAATCTGAACCCTCACCTCAAGACCTTTGAAAGTCCCAACAAAAATCATCTTAGGCCCTGATCGATGTTGGCTCAGTGGGTTGGGTATCATCCCGCAAAGCAAAAGATCACCAGTTCAATTCCTGGTCAGGGCGCATGGCTGGGTTGCAGGTTCAGTTCCCAGTTGGGGCACCTACAAAAGGCAACAGATCAGTGTTTCTCAAAAAAGAGTCATCTTTGTTGATTGCAGATGGATAAATCATTTTTTTCCGATAAATCGTTTTTATCTACAGATAAGTAAATAACCTATGTGTAAAAGTGATTCTGGTTAGTAGATTTGCTGGTTGGCATTTGCATATTTGAGCGTTAGCACATTAGTTAATGGTCCAGAGCATCTCGGTGCCTCTTGGAGCTTCACACAGACCTCTCACCTCCCTCACACTTCTCTTCTCCCCTCCTCCCCACCCCCACACTCATGGCCAAGTCACCACATGAGGTCTTCCACCTTGGATACTCAATTGTCCTGGGGCCTGTGACCTAGTCCCTCAAGACCTTGCTAGAAAATGCTTCATCTAAACCTGAACCTTTTTATGTAAAGGACCAAATAATAAATATTTTATGCTTTGCAGGCCATACATTCTTTCAACTCTGTCTTTGTAGCCTGAAAGCAGCCATAGATAATATGCCAATGAGTGTGGCCATGTTCCAATAAAACTTTATTTACAAAAACGGCTAATGGGCCAGATTTGGCCCAAGAATCTAAATAGTTCTTAGGTGTTGCCCTGACCAGTGTGGCTCAGTTGCTCAGGTGTCCTTACACAAAGTGAAAGGTCACCAGTTCAATTCCTGGTCAGGGCACATGCCTGGGTTGCATGTTCAGCCCCCAGTTGGGGCACATATAAGAGGAAACCAATTGATGTTTCTCTCCCTCCTTTCCCCTCTTTCTAAAAATAAGTAAATAAAATCTTTTAAAAATAAAAATAAAAAACCCTGACTGGGTAGCTCAGTTGGTTAGAACATTGTCCTACTACACCAAGGTTGCGGGTTCGATCCCTGGTCAAGGCACATACAAGAATCAACCGATGAATGCATGGATGAATGGAATAACAAGTCAATGTTTCTCTATCTCTTTAAAATCAATCAACAACCAATCAAATAGTGCTTAGGTGTTAGTGAACTATAATCACGGTTAAAATCGTGGATCTAGAGGCTCACATCCTCACTTCCCAACTCAGGCTTTTCATGATTTAGCCCTGAGTTACAACCGATGGAGGGCATTGTAGACACTTGCAGAGGCCCAGCATGAAATACACGTGCAACATGGGTGCTTTGTCACACATCTGTCAGTCACAACACTGATGCCTAAAGCCCACCACACCTCGTCGCCTGTAATGCTGGCATTTTCAGGTTGCAGAAAGTCTTCAAGCTTGACTGTATCAGTGGCTCTCAAACTTGAGAGTACAACAGAATTGCCCAGATGACTCCTTAAATCACAGGTTACTGGGCCCCACTCCCAGAGACTCTGACTCAGTAGGTCTGGGCTGCAGCCAGAGGAGTCACATTTCTAACAAATTCCCAGGCAATGATGATGATGCTGGTTTGGGGACCAGCTTTGAAAGTCCACTGTGCGAGCTACATGTTGAAAACCTAGAAGCACACTGCCACCTAATGGACGGTTCTTAGTAGTACCCTATGCCAATTTCCTTTGATTTTTAAAGTGTACTAAAAATTACACGTCTTTTGCCATGAAGAAGAATCAAAGTCATAAAACCAATTTGTCATTTGTATACTTGGAATTTCATAACCATATTCCAAGTTTCTTTCAAGAAGTGGGGGCGTCACAATATTTACAATAACATGGCAAAAATTTTATATCAGCTTAAACCAGAAACAGATTCTTCTACCAGGAAAAAGAAAAAACACTTTAAATACCTAAATAAAATAAAACCAGCGCTGGGTCTGTTGTCTGGCCACTCTCCCATTGCCAGATGCACACGCCTCTCCTGAAAGGCAAAATCCACATCCCAGCCCTTCAACCCGCAATCAATGAGCCACGTCTACCAGGTGCAAGTGATGGCATTCAGGAAATGGGCCAAAATGAGCCCTTTTCAGACCCTGCACACTGTGATCTTTGCACGCACAGAGCAGAAGCAATGCTAAAGGACCCTGGTAATGGGCAACTGTGCAAATGTTTGCATTTCCACATACCCAAGTGCAACTAAGCGCTCACTTCCAGCTACCCAATCCAACAAGAGGCCAGGGTCTATAACTCCACCTGGCACAAAATAAAAGGGCACCACAGTCGCCAATAGCAGATGACTTGGGATTCCGTGCTTGGCAGGCTGCTGGGTTTTCGTCAGTGTGGAGAAACATATTAGGGCGCAGCTACAAAGGATGGCGTGGTACCAGGAGAACGGAAATGACAGGGACCGGAACAGTTTTTGATGCCAACAGTTTATATTTGATCTCCAGATGCGATGCAGCTGACAGCTAATTAGTTCAACTTAGATCTACACAGATTCCCCTGCTTTTTTCCACACATGCTGTGGGCATGCGAGTGTGAAAATATGTCTGCCTGGGGTTGTGCTTTGATTGAGAATTCTCTGGAATGAACGCACTTGGACCCCCCGAGAACTCTGGAGCCCCGGCATGTGGAACATCTGGTGAGATGGTCTTTTCTGCTCCCGCTTGGCCGGAGAGCAGGTAATACACTGGCTTTCTTTCCTCAAGTGGCTGACTCCAGCCTAGCAAAGCCAGAGCAAATTGTTCAGCTTCATGGATCAGTGTACAAGGCCACCGTTAACTGCAAACCTCAGTGGTCAAGAGCTACTGGATGTGAATTCTGCGGCTACTAATGAAAAAGCAATTGTGGTACATTAACTGGTGAACTGTCTGGAAAGAATGGGAGGGACATGCAGCCGAGATGGGAGCCCTCACCAGCACAAGAGGTAGCACAAGCTCCTCCCTCCCCTCTGTGGCTACACTCGAATGTTACAGCTTCTGGGGAGAGCAGGGGCATCAAGACGCTCCTCTGCTCTGGCCCCAGAGGATCACAGCTAACACTTGTGGAGCCCTACTGTGCGCTAGGCATTTGCAGAAGCACTGTGCTATTCACAGCAACTCTCTGAGGCAGGGGCTATTATTTCCCTCATTTTACAGATGAGGAATCTGAGGCATGAAATTGATTGCTCCGGGTCAAAGAGTAGCAGGTGGAGAAGCTGGGGTTTGATCCTAAAAGTCCTTCTCCCATAGGTCATGCTCTTAACCACTGCACCATAAGACATTATGAGTGGGATTTGGTCCCTAAGCCATCCATGGTGAGCCAGACCCTGCCGATGGGTCTAGGGAAAGTCATGTGTGGCCTTCACACCCCTGAAGTAGAATTATGCTTCAGCCCTCACCATGAGGTCGTTGCAGACCAAGTGGATCTCCTGCCCCCTGACTTTGGGCTCACCATGTGACTAGCTTTGGCCAACAGGATGTTTCACCGTGTGATTTGAACAGGGGCTTGACACGTGCTTGAGCCACTGGCATACCCCTTTCCTCACAGGCCCCAGAATGAGATGCACGGAACCAACCCAAGCTGGCCTGAGGCCCAGAGCCAGGCCCAAGCGAACCCAGCCTTACCCAGCAAACCCCAGCCTCCCCACCCCCCGCGTTGGTTACTACACACCATCACGCACTGATTCAGCTCGTGATCCCCTTCCAATCCATGACACACCTGGAAAGCTTTCCAGAATCAGTAGAGCCTCCAGAGGAGGAATATTTAGAACTTATGCGCTTTTGACCTTGCTCCTCTCTTCCTCCTTGGACACTGGTGTGAGGACATTATGTCTGGTGCTGAGCAACATCTGGCGACCACGAGCAACAAGCACAAAGGAAAAGAGCCAATGCCGAGGATGCCCCAGCGGACAGGAGGACGGATCCTACGTCCCTGATGATCTTAGCAAGCCACTGAGTGATCTCCCACCTCTGAATTTTTGTGCAAAAAACAAAACAAAACAAAACAGTCTTTTCTTTGTCCAAGCCTGTTTGCTGAGATTTCTATTATTCACAGCCAAAGTCATTCCTAACTGCTGTTGACTTTCTTAAGTATGGGAACACTTTTATAAATGCCACATCTTCACATCTGCCCCTCTTTTCTTTAAATTGGCTTGTCTCCCCAGAACAGCAGGAGGGAAGCCGCAAACCCTTGTTAACATCAATCAGTCGATGCCTGCCTGCCGCACTCGCCCTGGAGCGGCAAGTTCGGAGTCGCTCACGTGAGAAGCGGCTTAACTAAAATCGACCCTTGAATTTTGTTCCGTTGATACAGCCAAGCTTCTAGCACATCAGAGGTGCTCAGTACAGCTTGTTAAATGAATCATTTGAGTTGTTCCTATTTCTCCGAATGGGCAATCACGAGTGTGTCTCTTGGGAATCTTCTCGAGGGACCTCCTGGACAGCACTCCCAAGTGAATCTTGTGAAGCCTGCGTGTCACACAGACCTTCCAAACTCAGTGGAAGTCTTCTCATGATATGGTTACAAACAGAAACCGTAAGAGCTTTCTTGGGATATAATTCTCATGCCATAAAAAATTCACCTTTTCGAGTGAGTGCACAGTTCTGTGGCTTTTAACAGATTCGCAAAGTTATGTAACCATCACCACAACTATAATTTAAGAACATTTTCATCACCCCAAAAGGAAAATCCCTACCCATTAACAGTCCTTCCCCATCACTCCCTCCCTTACCCCATGCAGCCCCTGGCAACCACTAACCTCCTTTCTGTGTCTGGATTTGCCAGTTCAGGACATTTTATATAAACGGACTCACAATGTGTAGTCTTTCGTGTCGGACTTCTGTCGTTTAGCAAATGTTTTCGAGATCGCTCCATGTTGTGGCATGTATCAGTGCTTCCTTCCTTTTTATTGCTCAGTACCGTCCCTTTTGTGGACATGCCCCACTTATCCATTCATCGGTTGGTGGACATTTAAGCTCTTTCTCCTCTTTGGCTGTTATAACTAATGTTGCTGTGAACTTTTGCTTACAAGTTTTGCTTTTTTTTGACAATATGTCTTTAATTCTCTCGGGTGCAGATGTAGGAGTGGAATTGTTGTGTCATGCGGTGAACTATGTCTTTCCTTTGCAGGGACCGTCGAAGCAGCTGTTTCCCAAGGCAGCTGCACACTTTCACAAGCCCACCAGCTGTGTATAGAAGGTTCCAGTTTCTCCACGACGTTGTCAACATTTGTGTCATCTATCTCTTTGATTATAGCTATTCCGGTGGATATGAAGTGATACCTCATTGTAGTTTGACTTTGTAGTTCCCTGAGGGCAAATGGTATTAAGCACTTTTTGTGTATTTATTGGCCATTTGTGTCTTTTCTTTTAAAAAATGTGCAGGCCTAGCTGGTGTGGCTCAGCGGGTTGAGCGCCAGCCTGTGAACCAGAATGTCACTAGTTTGATTCCCAGTCAGGGCACATGCCTGGGTTGCGGGCCAGGTCACCAGTTGGGGGCACATGAGAGGCAACCAATCGATGATTCTCTTGTACATCGACGTTTCTCTCCCTCTCATTCTCCCTCCCCTCCCTTCTCTCTAAAAAATAAATAAAATCTTTTAAAAAGTAAAATAAAAATGCGCACACATAAATTCAACCATATTTATAGGTTAATTTTGCTGAAAACTTTTGTGAGGCTTCATTGTAAAACCAAAATTATTTCTCCCTAAAAATGAACAAAATATTATTAAAACCTGATTGATTCACATGCAACTGAGATTTAGAATGCCTGTATCAGCAACAAAGGAAAAGATGATTCTGTCTTCCCAGCCACTAAAGTTCTATCATTTAGTATGTCTGGCAGAAAAAAATCAGTATAATTAACCAAAAGTTTTTTAAAAATTAGTGAAGAGTTTTTAAAATTCTAAATGGCTTTTAAAATGGTTTTTAAAAACAAGACCGACTTTGGAGCTATGCTCCTGGATTGCCACAAGAGGGCGGTAAACAGTTGTCATGATCACTTTCTCCTCCACCATCCCCTTTTTGCTTTCAGGCTCGGCCCCTACACACACAGGCCTCTAAGCAATAGAAGACTAGGCCGGTTCTTATTTGAGACCTTCTGTTTTATTAATAAGAATGAGAAGTGTTAATACAGGACTTTGTAAAAACGATGGTATATTTTAAATGGTTTACATTTATTTTACAAATATGTGATAAATGTCTTCCATACACTCGGGTATGTTTCTGAGATTGTTGGGTATTTTTTTTGCATCTTTCCCCAAAGGACCATTTCTAGCTGAAGAACACACACCTGTCTCCAATACAGACACACAGACACACACACACCCCATGTTTTAGACAGGTGAGAGGCTGCCCGGATCTCCCAGCTTCTTGTGGTCCCCACAGCCTGCAGAGCCCCAACCCCCTCCAAGTTTCCAAACAAAAATATGACAGCTCCATCCACAGGGACCAGAATGAATCCACAGCTAAACTATTTACCCAGAATGTGAACATTTTTATAGATAAGAGGGTTTCTTTCTTCTTTTTTTTTCTTTTCCTTTTTAACCGCAAGTGCTTGTTCTATTACAGCAAAAAGCCAGGTGGAACCTCTGGTCTCTCTGGTCTCAGACCCCTGGGTTCTGTGAGTAGTTGCTGTTTGTCAGAAACCGGATTTTGACTCGAACTGGACAAGCGGCCTCTGCAGAGCATGACCCGAATCCTGTAAATGCTTCTGAAGGGAGCCCGGAGGAGCAAGGCCAGCGCTCAGAACAGCGATCAGCTGCTGCTACTGGCCACGCCCTGTGCTGAGTGCTGGAGATGACCAAGGGTCTGGAGAAGCAAAGGGGGGCTTCAAAGATCCTGGTTTCCTACCCCTCCCAAGCTCCAGATTGGCAGAAAAAGGAGTCTTTGCTGGTCTTATTTAAAAAAAAAAAATAGCCGGCTGATGTATCTCTCCACACCATGCCTCTCTCCTTTCTTGGAAAGTAAATAAAAACTTTATTCTCTAAAAAAATAATAAAATTTAAAAAAGCCAAGACTTTGGGGGGTGGCAGGGAGTAAATCATGTGAAAATGCTACCTTCATCAGAGACTTTGGAGCTTGCTGAACGTTCAATAATGTGGCATTATTTTGATTTGCGGGTGAGGAAGAAGAGCAGATCAAACAGCAGAAACGCCTGTGAGGATAAACATTTATGTTCCTATTGCTATTCTCACTCATAGACGCACTACGAACCAGGCACTGGTCTAAGCACATCACCCACTAACCCTCCCAACCACCCTGCGAGGTAGGTACTATTCACACTCCAGAACTGGTCAGACAGAAACACAAAGTGGGCGGGTGATGCTCTGGGCCAGACGGGGTCCTCCCCAAATTCATACGTGGAGTCCCTAACCCCCAAGTGACTGAATTTTGGAGACAGGGCCTTTAAAGAAGTCATTAAGGTTAAGTGAGGTCATAAGGGTAGACCCTGACTCAATAGGACTGATGTCCTTGTTCAAAAAAAAAAAGGTGACCCCACAATTGGGCGAATGGGGAGAAAAGGCCTGTGAGACACAGTGAGGACACAGTGAGAAGGACACAGTGAGGACACAGTGAGAGGACACAGTGAGAGGACACAGTGGCCATCCGAAAGCCAAGGAGAGAGCTCTCACCATAAACCAACCCTGCTGGGCCCTTGACCTTGGACTTGCAGCCTTCAGGACTGTGAAAGAATAAATTTGTGTCATCTAAGCCACCCCATCCGTGGTATTTTGTTATGGCAGCCCCAGCAGACTAATACAGGTGACCTGTCCCAGATCTTTTGCCAGGCAAACGGAAGAACTAACATTCAAATCCAGGCTGTTTGGCACCTTAGTCCACACTTTCATTGGCTTCTGCACAGTACTTCATGCCCCGAGAAAGGAGAGAGCAAGAGTCATGTTGGAGAATGTGATAGTGATACAGGAACTGCCAGCACACACGGGCATTTACTCCACACAGCCCACCAAGCTAAGTACTTCACGCGGATGATCCATTTAATACCAACAACAATCCTGTGAGGTTAGTGCTGCTATTGCCCCCATTTTACTAAGGCCTTAAGAGGACTCCAGCGGTGACAAACTCACTCCAGAGCCAGCTTGGAACACTGCCACACTGCAATTAATTACAACTATTAGAGATCATTTTGCTATAGTCAGTTCCACCGCCTGGCCAAAAACCATTCAGCTGGGCCTCCCAAGTGAGAGAACACAGTTGAGTCAAATAATAATTAAACCCCACTTCTCTGCGATGGCCTTTGCAATAAATGAGCCAATGAGGTGGCTGTTCCCACTAAGATGTCACAGCTTTGGAGAAAAAGGGCTGGTGGAGAGGCAGCCCTGCCCTGATAGGCAGGCGCAGGAGCTTAACCCAGCCAGGACTGCTGCATGGGGGGGTGAGCAGAGCCACCGCCCCACCAGGGTTAGGCCCGCCGGGGTGTTTTCACGTCCACCAGTTCAATGTGGGTCTTTTTTACATCTTCGTGTCGCCTCTTAACTTCTTGATCATGTGGAGTACAGTTACACTGTTTTGATTTCTTTGTCTCTTATTTTGAACAATTATGTCAGTCCTTGGTGAGTTTAGATTAATTTTTTCTTCACATTCTGAGCCTTATTTTTGTAAAGATTTTATTTATTTTTAGAGAGAGGGGGAAGGGAGGGAGAAAGAGAGGGAGAGGAACATCAGTGTGTGACAGATACATCTATCCGTTGCCTCTTGTACACCCGCAACTGGGGACCTGGCTGGCAGCCCAGGCATGTGCCGTGTGACTGGGAATCGAACCGTGACCTTCGGGTTCACAGACTGCCACTTTATGCATGAGGCACATGAGCTAGGACGGCTATTTCTCTCTAATTAGACGCTGACATTGTGAATTTGATGCTGCTGGGTACTGCAATAGTTATAGGGTTTTTAAGTAACAATTCTTGATCTTTGTTCTAGAATGTAGTTACATTACTTAGAACCAGTTTGATTCTTTCAAGTCTTCTGAGATTTTTAGGCAAGACCCAAAGTCTTTACCCTAAAGATAGTTATTCTCTAATACTGAGGTTGGTGGAAGAACACTAGTCCTGGCCAGGTACCATTCCCCGTAATCCTTCCAGGTGGTTCTGCCCTTGACCTCAGGTCGTCCCCTCGCACGGGCGCTGGTCAGGGCTTTGCTGGTACTTGAAGAGACCCTCTGCAGACTGCTGCAGTTGTGTGTGCAGCTCTCTCCTCTCCAGCACTCTGCACCCCGAGCCCTTGCCACTGGGTCTCCCCAGACTTGCAGTTCCATCTGCTCAGCAGAGGGAACCACTTGCATTCTCCCTCCTCACGCGCAGCCTGGGAGTTCTCCGAAGGCAGTCAGCTGGGGCGATCAGGGCTCTGCTTATCTGTTTCATCTTCCGTATCACTGGCCTCCCTCGCCCAATTTCCGGTCCCTTGAAAACTGTCATTTCATGTACGCTGTCCTTTGTTACGGGTTTCAGTCGGCAAGGTAAGTCCATTCCTTGGCACTCCATCTTGGTTGGAAGTGGAAGATGCCTATTTACTCTTTCAATTCGTTTTTTAAAGATTTAATTTTTTTGGAGAGGGAGGGAGGGAGAGAAACATCGACGTGAGAAAGAAACATTCATCAGCTGCCTCTCGAACGCTCCCAACCAGGGACCTGGCCCACAACCCAGGCTTGTGCCCTGACCAGGAATCAAACGGGACCTTTTGGTTTGCAGGACGATGCCCAACCCACTGAGCCGCACCAGTCAGGGCTCACTTAGATCTTATAACTGTTTTTCACATAGGTCCGGTGACTTTTCATTAAATTTGTGTCTAAATGTCATAGTTTTTACTATTGTAAACTGGACTGTTTCTCTATTTCTAGTTTATATCTAGAGTGGAGAAAAGCTATTGATTTTTGTATATGTAACGTTTAATTTGCTAACAGATGTCCTGAAATTGAATCATGCATTGGTCATAGATTTATTCGGTGTCCTAACACAGGGAGATGAGAGGTAGGCATCTCAGACTGGCGCAGCCGCTCAGCAAAGCCGACAGGGTCCCCGACAGCGCCACTCTCAGCAGTGACTTTCCGCCTTGTGAGCTTGTTACTCGATGGCACAAAACGGCTGCTACAACTCCAGGCTTCTCGTGTGTGATCTAAACAGAAAGAAAGAGGGGAGAAGCAGGGACTGGCAACTAGCATATCAGAAAAGCAAAAGATTTCTCAGAATAATTAGATTGTGTCTTTTTAGCCAGAACTATCACATTTGACAACCTGTAATAGCATGTCAGTTTTGGGAAGCAAGTCTTTAGCCAGAAACTTTACCACAAATTCACAGAAAAACTCAGGACCTGACTGGTAGTGAAGAAAGAACTGACATTGGACAGGGAAGTAACAGGTCTGCAGGTAGCTGCTCTTGCATTTTTAGAATAAACCCTGCTGAGCCCTGGCCAGGTAGCTCAGTTGGTAAGAGCATCATCCTGATACACCAAGTTCGTGGGTTTGATCCTCAGTCAGAGCTCACACAAGATCAAACAATGAATGCATAGAATAAATAGATGTTCTTTCTCTCAAAAATCCCTTTAAAAAAAGAAATTCTGCTTGTTCATAGTAAATTATTCTTTCATATTCACTGCCAGATTATATTTGATAATCTTTTGAAGTTAATTTTTTAGGGCTACTGCAGTATTCAGGATCAAAGACTTTAAGGTATTAGATATGGAAACAGGAACATATTCCATGTATTTTCAGGGGTAGTAGTAGGGCTCTATGACCAGACCTGATTAACTGTATACAGAAATGCTAGGAAACAGAATAGAAAGTACTATATAGACTTAAAAAGGAAATAGTCACCAGTACTGTTGTTAAAGCTGAAATATTTGTGCAATTTTTTGAGTTTCAGATTTCTCTTAATTTGGAATATCCTTACATATTTGGTATTTTAGTCAACAAGTAGGATAAGTTATACCAATCTCTCTGGACTTTCATTAAAATGGCCTTCTTGATGTGACAATAGTATTGTGGGGGGGACGAGGATTACAGCATGTATCTTTCAGATAAATACTGGAATTTATAGACAAAATTACACATCTAGTAATTGCTTCAAAATAGCATGGGATGTATGGAGGGGAAAGTACATAAAGATGAAACAATATTGGCCACGACATGATTATTGAAACTGGGTATTAGGTATATGGAGTTCATTGTATTATCCTGTTTTCTTTTGAGTATGTTTGGAATTTCCCATAGTAAAAAAAAAAGTTAAAGTTTATGAAATGGAAGCATGTATATTTGTGTATATATATATACAACTTTTTTTGAAATAAGCAGAAAGCTTAGTAGGAATTTTATTCCACAGGATTATTTGCTCTGTAAAAGGGGAACGGTCCACAGTCAACTTTCACGGCAGGAGAGTTCTGTCCCTTCCCGAACTCGGTCACGAGCAGCCGGGCCCAGCCCGCACCGGCCCTCCAGCAGCCACTGCCACCTTCCTGTCACTGTCCTCAGCTCCGGAGTCTACAGCCCCAAATAACCCTGAGACCAACTCAAGACTGTCGAATCCCTAACATTACTCAAAGCACCAAGACTGAGTTTACGTTCTCTACCAGCAGCCTTAAGCCCAAATTGTTTCAAAGATTAAATAATCACACATTTAAAATACGTAGAAAAATAATTAGATTTTATACAAAGTAGATGATTACAAAACAAGCACACTACAAGAAATACAGCTTATATATATCCAAGCACAAAAATTTGGAAATATACATGGAAATATATGCTTAAGAAAAAACATTTATTTAAAATTCTGAGTGGGAAGACATAAAATGAGTTCTGGTTTACTGGTGTAACTTTTAATAGAACTGCAATTTGCTAGCAGAAATTTTCACTCCATTCTCAAGCTTCTAAAACCAGTTCCTGGGGGAGATTAGACAGCTGTTCCTCTTTCCAAATTCTGTTTAATTTCAGCTGTGTATTTCCCATAGAACCTTTCTGCCTTCTTGTTGAATTTGGCGTTCCTTTCATTAATGTAGTCGATATCTGCATCGTCGTTGTAAGGTCGTCTCCGGCTGTATTTGTCTCGTTTTTCAATTCTGAGGGAAAAAGAAAATAACTCATGAAATCTAGCATTTGCCTTCTTTGAGAGTCTTAATAGAACATGGACAAATAGTTAAGAATAGAACCACTACACTTAAGAGTAGAACAGACTTCCGGCCAAGATGAAGACACAGGTGAAGACACTTCGCCTCCACACACACCCACAGAAAAAATTACAACTACACTACCAAACAAATATCACCCCGATCTGTCAGAAAACTGAGCTATATGGAAATATGACAACCGAGCATTTAAAGCCACATTCACCCAGACGGGTAGGAGGGGTGGGGGAACAGGCGGTCCCACATTCTCGTGTGGTGGATAAAAATCAGGGAAGATACTGTTGGGCGCAAGCAATCCCAGCCCCAAACCAGACCACCCTGCCTAGGGTTCCAGTGCCAGAAAGAGAAATCCCCGTAACTTCTGGCTACAAAAATCCACTGGGTGCAGGGGCAGCAGAAGAAACTGTAGGATTCTCAAGAGACTCCTCTTAAAAGGCCCCTCAATAGACTCAGGACTCAAGCAGACCCAACCGCTCTGGGAATCAGCACCAGGGCAACAGCTGGAAGGGCCCAAGTAGCACACAGGGAGAAGGAGAAAAGGGGAAGTGACAGGCAAGGGGGCAAGTGCCTGGGAGACGGCTTCCTCTCGGGCAATCGCCAGAGGCCAGGCAGTGGCACTGCCCCTCTGTGAGCCCTCCCCCACACTGAGCCACAGCAGTGAAATCTAAGGATCTACCCCACACAATTCACAGGTGCCCTTCCACAACAGACCACGCTACTAAGACAGCGACTCAAAGCAGCTCCACCTAATACACAGAAACAAACACAGGCAGGCTGCCAAACTGAGGAGACACAGAAATAAAGAACAGAACAAAACTCCAGAGAAAGAATTAAATGAAATGGGGATAAGCAACCTATCAGATGCACAGTTCAAAATACTGGTTATCAGGATGCTCTAGGAACTCACTGGGTACTCAACACCATAAAAAAGACCCAGGCAGAAGTGAAGGTTACATTAAGTGAAATAAAGAAAAATCTACAGGGAACCATCAGTGGAGAGGATGAAGCTGAGATTCATATCAATGATTTGGAACATAAGGAGGAAAAAAACATTTGATCAGAACAGCAAGAAGAAACAAAAATTCAAAACAATGAGAACAGAATAAGGAGCCTCTGGGATATCTCCAGATACACCAACATCCAAATCATAGGGGTGACAGAGGGAGAAGAGGAAGAGCGAGAAATTGAAAACTTATTTGAGAAATAATGAAAGAAAACTTCCCTAATTTGGTGAAGAAAATAGAGATACAAGTCCAGGAAGCACAGAAAATCCCAAACAACTTGAACCCAAAGAGGACCACACCAAAACACATCATAATTAAAATGCCAAAGGTTAAAGATAAAGAAAGAATCTTAAAAGAGAAAAGCAGAGAGTTACCTACAAAGGATTCCCATAAGACTGTCAGCTGATTTCTCAAAAGATACTCTGCAGGCCAGGAGGGACTGGTAAGAAGAATTCAAAGTGATGAAAAGCAGGGACCTACAACCTAGATTATTCTACCCAACAATCATTTTGGATGGAAGGGCAGATAAAATGCTTCCCAGACAAGGTAAAACTAAAGTAGTTCATCAACACCAAGCCCTTAGTATATGAAATGTTAAAGGGAATACACAAGAAAAAGAAGATCAAAACTATGAACGTTAAAATGACAACAGATATACAACTATCAAGAATTGAATCTAAAAAACAAACTAAGCAAACAAGCAGAGTAAGAACAGAATCATAGATATGGAGATCATTTGGAGGGTTATCAGCTGGGAGAGAGGGGGAGAATGGGGAAAAAGGTGCAGGGATTAAGTACAAATTGGTAGGTACAAAATAGACGGGGATGTAAAGAACAATATAGGAAATGGAATAGCCAAAGAATTTATATGCACAACCCATGGACATGAACTAAGAAGAGGCGGCGTGGGGGGGGGATTGCTGGAGGGAATGGGGGTACTGGGCAGGGGGTAAAGGGGGAAAAATTGGGACAACTGTTAAGAGCATAATTAATACAATATTTTTAAAAAATAAAACAATAGTATATTTTAGAGGGGGAGCAGTTTTCGTCAAGATCAAGCTGAAACTGCTAACTGACAGCACGACCCTAAGTACCACGAGACCCAGCACTAACTCATCTTCAGAGTGCTTCTAAATGAGCATGATGGCGGTGTCAGAGACTGGACACACGAAGTTTTACTTAAGATAAAATGATTATGATAATTACGTTAGTAATAACCACAGCTAATATGGAATACGCAGTATGTGATAGACACTATTCTTAACACTCCATGTGCATTATCTCCTAAAATACAAACTCATTCTGCTCTGCCTAATATTCACCCCATTAGTACAAGAAACACAAGTGTGGCCCTGCTGGGTGGCTCAGCGGGTTAGAGCATCGTCCTGGTACGCCAAGGTTGCAGGTTCGATCTTGGTCAGGGCACATACAAGAAACAGCCAATGATGCATAAATAAATGGAACAACAAATCCATGTTTCTTTCTCTCTCTCTCCCCACTTCCTTCTCTCTAAAATCAATAAATAAAAATTTTAAAACAGAAAAAAAATGTAATGGAGGTACATTTGCTAAAACATTCTTACTTCTTCAAGTCCAACAGCAGTGACTATCACACAGAATTTCCTAAAGAAGAAGAATTTTCCCAGAGCATTTGAGATCTGGCTCCCCGGCACAGGTCATCAGTTTGGCTCAAACTCATAAAAATTCAAATAAATGAATAAAAGAGGCTAAGCCAGAAGATAGCAAGTATAGTATCTGTCTATTTAATTCATTCTAAGCTCATTTTTTCTATTTTGCCATTAAGCATTTACAATTTCACACTGCTGTACTGAGTGAGTACTTACTGTTTTTCCAGATCCGTGACCATCCTATCAACTTCCTGTGTGGAAGGCACATGTGTTCCATGAAGAAGACTGTTGGATGTTGGGAAAAACTCTTCTCCACTGAAAAGACAGTAAAACGGACTTACAGTAACACTACTAGTGCTCCATAGCTCCAAGTTTCAAACTAAACAGCCATTCACAATGAGAGAGAAAATATATACACATATTTACTGTGGGAGCCTACCTTAACTTAAAAAAATAATACAGAATTGGAGAGGACCAAATAAATCACTGACTCTGACACCTTCATCCTATAGGTGAAGGGCCAAGGGTCAGAGGTCAAAGGACTTGCTTCCAAGTTCAGGTTATTTCTCTTTTGACTGAAACGGAGACAGCTATACCACTTTTGAGAGCTCCGCTGGGACACAGCCACACCCATCTGTTTCTATACCCTCCATGCTGCTCTCACATCACAGTGGACTTGGGTCATTGTGACAGAGGCCATATAGTCACCAGAGCCTAAAATGCTTACCATCTGGTCCTTTGTTAAAAAGTTCAGACACGCTGGTATTAAAGCATTCTGCTTCCTAAAATAACACCTGAGTGACTATGATAACCTGGGTGTGAATTGCTCAACACCCAGTCTTAGAATGCCCAGCTAGAAAGACAGCCCGGTGGTAAGCTTAACTGCTGTGGAGTGAGCAACAGCATGGTAAGACCAGAAACCATTCTTGGACAGCTATTCGATAGCCCACACCTCGGCACTACCTAAGCATTATGTATGTGTCTACGTTTGTGTGTGTATACATATCTACACACACACACACACACACACATATCTGTACTACCTCAGAATAGAAAAAAAAACAAAAACCCTGCATTCATCCCATCAACGTACTGCTTTTCTCTCTGCCTCTCGTATGCTTCCATGTCAGGTTTGATCTGTTTGGTCAACCGATGATACTGGCGTAACTGGGCAGCAGCGTAATCTAAAAATAACATGAGAATCAGAGACAATATACTTCCCTGCCTGGTCATTACTACGCAGGGAAAAAAAATCAAAATTATTAGTAGTAATATATGTACAAGGCACCAATCTAAGCATAGTATCATCCTGAAGATGCCAATAATACAAACCTTAACTTTACCACGAAGAATAAGAGAACCCAGCTGACCGAAGCACAGCCTTTACTGCTACCCTGGGAGACATGCTTGTGTTTTTCTTGGGTTTCTGTCTCTCAGAGAATATCCCTGAAGGGGCCTATCCTTTCACAAACCAGAAACACTGAAGACGATGCTTATCTAACAGGCCCGTTCAATAAAGTAAAAGCTAGTTTTACCTGAAAATCCCAGGTCAGGGTTTTTTCTCTTCTTCTTCCTCTCCCACCTTTCTGCATCCTCTGCACTGATTGCCAGTAACTTCACCTTCTCATAGTCTTCCCCTCTTGCTGCACATTCCTAAAAAGAAAGAGAAGCTGAAACTTGCAATTATGATACAAGCAATTATTTGATCTATTTTAAATCAAGAAAGATTAAATAAAGATATCTAGCAATACTTTCAAAATAATGATTAATATTCAAAGGAATTTCAAGAATCTGCTATGGTATTTAAGAAATAAGCACACCAAGTGAAAAATCACGCCCTAGTTGGTGTAGCTCAGTGGAATGAGCACCAGACTGCGAACCAAAGGGCTGTGGGTTCAATTCCCAGTCACGGCACACGCCTGGGTTGCTGGCCAGGTCCCCAGTATGGGGTGTGCAAGAGGAAACCACACATTAACATTTTTCTCCCTCTCTTTCTCCTTCCCTTCCCTTCTCTCCAAATAAATAAATAAAATCTTAAAAATAATATTTATTCAACATTTATCAGGTGTCAGAACCTGTTTTAAATGTTTTACGTGCATTAACTCACTTTAATGCAAGATTGACTCAATTATTATTACGGCGCAAATTTTACAGATGAGAAAACAGAGGCCAAGCAGGTTAAATAACTCACCAAAAGTGTTGCAGCTAGAAAAGGCAGAGCCAAGATCTGAACTCTGGCAGCAGAGCCAGCATAAAAAACCACTATGCTCTACTGGGTCAGTACAACAGAAAAACTGAGTAACCCACTTATGCAGACAGCAAAGGACTTCCTAACCTTTTTCTTTTCTTCTTCCTGTAGTTCCCACTCCAAACGAGCTTTTCTGGCTTCCCAATTTGCAGGTAACTTAAGTCTTTTATCTTCTTCCACAACTTCCTGGTGATTTAATTTACGGGCTTCATTCTAAAACCACAACACAGACAGTTTGTAGCTGAAACATGAAAATCAATCCAAACAGATCTTTCCTTCTTTGAGGGTCAGGTAAGGCACACTGACAAGGGCACCTCATTTTATCCTAAAAGCAAGAGAGAGCCATCAAAGGATTTCAAGCAAGGGGACCATCTAACTAGGTCTGCATTTATATAAAGTCGAGAGAAGCATGCTGGACTGCGCTGGTTTGCTGCTCCAGGGGCCTGGGGGTTAGTGTCAGCCTTGCTTCTGTATAGCTGTGCAGTCCCTCTGAGCAGGCCCCTTAGGGTTCGATGGGACAAGGTATCACAAAGTGGGGAAGGACTACTACAGGGGCACTACACTTTGGATGGCATGAAATAATATTAAATCACATGATGAGAAAGATGTTCCACTTTCAATTCTCTTTCAATCCTGATTAATTTGAGGAAAAGCTTCAATTTGGAGCTGAGGCTTTAATATCTATCTTAATATCTCTAAGCTTTCCAAATCCCCTGTCCTTTTAAAATATTTTAAGTTTATATCATGGCAAATGAAATTTTCCATTCATTTGCCATGAATTACTCTGTGAAGAGTCTGTTTTAAAACAAAATAAGCACATCATCTCAAAGACAAATAAAGTTAGGTGTCTCTTAGGTCACAGGCTGGTGGCAGCAAGTACAGGAAGCCAGGTCTCCTAATTTCCCACCAGGTGTTCTTTTCACAGACCATCCAGGTAAATATTTAATTCTGGATGAGACTAACTTTTGGGAGCAGAATACTCCTCTCAACTAGCACCCCTCGGTCACTCTTAACTCTGGAGATGCCCTCCAGGTGAAAACCCCAAGCACACACCTGAAGTCAAAGCTGTGTCTGCTGCACTGAAGGAGACAGCAAACTAGGGAACTGCAGGCATTTCAGTGGGAGGGTTTTAGGAGGGGCTAGTCGTAGGGTCTGGGTTTGTATCAGGTGACTGGGGGGAAATTCATGGAAGCAGGGCTGTGCTCTGCATTGGCACTGCCAGAAAGCGCATTCTATGATTGAGTATCTTAAGTTTTGACGGACAAGGCAGGATTAATGGTTTATTTGGTAATAATGGCCTATGATGTTAGTAAAAGAGCAGGGTGTGGTCATTTCTGTGGTGTGAACAGTCTTATTTTCGTCTGACTCCAACAGGCAAAAGGTTTGGTGGAACCATGGCCAGGCTGTCTATCAGGTCACTTGAAGTTGAAAGAATCAAGAGCTCTCCCCACCCCCTTCCCAGCTCCAACTGCAACTGGTTTTTGCTGGACTCTTTTCCCTAACATGAATTCTTTTCCTTCCCATTTGTTTCCTCTGCTTGGATATTTATTCCTCCAACTTCTTTGTCTGATAACACCTTACTCATCTTTTAAACAGTAGTTTAGACATCTATACAAGGCACTCCCCAGAACCCCTCACACTGTATTAACCTCTCACCAGAGCACTCTGTTCCTAACTCTACCATGGCACTTACTAGACACAATCTCTAGCTAAAAAGTTCTCTCCTCTTAAGAGGCCTTGTATTCATCAGCTGGTTCCCCACTGACTAGCTAAACCATTGCCACTATAGACTTTCAGAGATCTGCTGATTATTATTGAATGAAGAGGCAACCAGCTCCCTTATTAACATTGGACAAGTTTCTTCCAGTCTCAAGCTATACACATTTCCCTAAAATGTGTAAAGTAAAATGAATGGCTTGTTAGAATACAGCACGGAGGCTGTTAGCAATAGAGACTCCCAAACTTAGCTCAGATCAGTTAAATCAGATGTAGGTGAGACGGACTGGAGGGAGTATGTGTGCAGCTGACCCTTGGACAATGCAGGTTTAAACTGCGAGGGTCCACTTAAACCAGGTATTTTTCAGCACCTAAATACATTCTGCCCTTCCAACCCGCAGGTTTATTTTCACATTCCCAACCACGGACCAAAAATACAGGGGACCCTGAGCAACACAAGGGTTATGGGTGCTGCCCCAGCACAGTCGAAAACCCGCGTGTAACTAGTACTGTTTTCATCCTGCGTAGTTGGTGCAACCTAAATATTGTCGAAGGGCCGACAGCAGAGTCCAAGTTATATGTGCATTTTCGCCTGCGCGGGGGTCTGCGCCCCTAACCCTGGCGTTGTTCCAGGGTCAACTGTATTTTCAAAAGTGATCACAATGTGCTGCCAGGGTGGACAAACAAGGGGAGGTTATCTTTCATCCAGCTCTGCGGGTCTGTTAGGTATGCTGATGCGACTTCCTCGTCCACCCACATACACAAGAGCCCGACCAATGACAGATCTCAGCTGGCGCTACTCACCCGCTTCAGATGCAGCTCCCGGAACTTGCGCAGTCTCTGCTCGCGCTTCTGGGCGGCCAGCTCCTCCGCCGCCGCGAGGGGTTGTTCCTCCTCGGCGCTGTCCACCCTCATCTGCGACAAGGAGAACAGACTATTGGCAGGGACAGTACGGCTTCTCGCGGGGCTGCCCAGGCCAATTCCCCGCCGGTGCCGAGAGGCCGCGCTGGGCCCTCACTGGCGACCTCGACCCCACAGTGTCTACTACTCCCTGGTCCGGCACCCAGGATCTCCTCCTCCCCTGCCGCCCCTGGTAACTTCCACCACAAAAACCCTTAAATATAGCCAGCAGAACTTACCTTCTCGGTAACAGCCGCAGCGGCCATCACAACCTCCCTCTCCCGACTTCCGGCAACAACCCAGCACTTCCGTTGGCTTTCCGATACATATTAATAACCTATAATAAGTCCCGCCCCTTCCTGGTAACATCAGAAGTTTCGGACCAATTCCTGCTCCTTCTAGCAGTGAGCTGCTTTCGATTGGGCAGGAGCTTGCGCAGCCGCAGAAGACCCTGGGGAGAGTGGGGAGGCGGGGAGAGCGCTGGGAGGTGCTGGGGAGGGGATGGCGAAGAAGAAATGGCCGACCCTGAGTCTGGTACGAAGTTGCTTCAAATGCGTGCTGCTCCTGTGAGCAGAAAGTGCTTATCCTGAGTGTCACCTTCTCCAAGGCAGTTCTCCCTTGATTACCATGTCTCACGTAGGCCCTTAACTATCATATGGCACCATTTTAATTTCCTCAATAGCGTAAGATAATTTCTTTGTTCATTTTCCATTTCCCGCATCAACGTTGTAAACGGGCAGCGCAGAAGCGTACGTCTTGTTTCCTCTTCCTAGTCCAACAGGGAAACTGTTCCAGAAAGAGTAACAGCACTTGAGTTAATAGAGTAAGCTGCTGGACACAAAAGGAATAAATGAAAATTATTTTTTTCTGCACTAATTACCACCAATTTAGATGCAAAAAATGGAAAAGTAAGCCCCCAAACAAGAAGCTATCTAGGTATAAAATTTAAACTGTAACCAGAAGAAAAACAGTTTGAGGTACAGTACTTACAAAAATTAAATTCAAGAAAGCTCATTGAACATATTTTTTCGTAGATGCTTTTCTAAAGATATTGTTCTCTTGACTATTAAAACCAAAACAGCAGTTTTGATTTCTGCATGTTTCCATAGAATTCAAAAATGAGAAATATAGCTGGAGATATTCTTATAATGCCGTTTTTTATAACATTGATGAGATGCCATAGGAACTTTACCAATTAGCCTATAGTAAAATGCTTTCTGTATATGTTGTTTCACTCAGTCACAGAAACTATCAATGATGTTAAGGGAGGACTTACTAACATGTCACTGTACTGACATGAAAAAGATGTTTTTAATAGCCCTGGCTGGTGTCGCTCAGTGGATTGAGTACGGGCTTCTCAGGGCACATGCCTGGCTTGTGGGCCAGCTCCCCAGTGTGGAGTGTGAGAGGCAGCCCCACATTGCTGTTTCCCTCTCTTCCTGTCCCTTCCCCTCTCTCTAATAAATAATTTTTTTAAAGATGGTTGTAATATATCCATATAAAAAGGTTTGTGTGGACACAGAAAACAATCCTTAATTACAAGAATTGCATCTGAGGAATAAAAATAGCTGTGGTATTTTGACTTTTTTAAATGATTCGCAACATATACACACTTATGCTGCCCAGTCTTACCAAGAAAAATGAACTGCCGTAGTTTTGTCCTTCAGCATTTTTCCTGTGTTTTCTTTTCTAAGATTTTATTTACTCTTAGAGGCAGGGAAGGGAGGGAGGAAGAGGTAGAGAAACATCAGGTTTCCTCCTTAGCGCCCCCAACTGGGGAACAGGCCCACAACCCAATGTGCCCTTACTATCTTTGTACTGAGGCGGAAGCCTGCCATGCTTCCAAAACTGTGTAGCTTTTGTATCTTAAGGTATTTCAGTTTGTAAACCCTACAGAAATAAGATAATTAAAACCTAACAGGGGGAATGATAGAACTCAGGTGTTAAAGAGTTTAACCTTCATTGATAAGCTTTAGTGACTAATGCACGTGGAAAGCTGTCATTCCAAAATGGTCAATCATTTGAAGACTCCATTCCTTTATTTAA
This sequence comes from Tonatia bakeri, assembly GCA_004024845.1. Lineage (NCBI taxonomy): Eukaryota > Metazoa > Chordata > Mammalia > Chiroptera > Phyllostomidae > Tonatia > Tonatia bakeri. The sequence continues at coordinate 112,376 of PVIA01000490.1, read as the reverse complement.
AAAAAAAGCCTTTGTACTAAGGGAAAAGAAAGGAGAGGAGGAAAAGATTAATAGGGGTACGGTTCCCCTGGCTGTTGTGGCTCAGTGGACTGAGTACTGGCCTGTGAACCCAAAGGTTGCTGGTTTGAATTCCAGTCAGGGCATATGCCTGGGTTTCTGGCCAGATGGCCTGCAGTGGGCACATAAGAGGCAACCACATTGAGGTTTCTCTTTCTCCCTCTTGCCCTCTAAAAATAAATCTTAAAAAATATATACAGGGATAGGTTTCATAGTTCACACTGACCTAGTTTTTTAAAAAATAGGATTTCTCTAGAGAACTGCCCTCCCAAAAGCCACTGCAACCTCAACCAAAAACAAACAAAAAACAGGTTATCAGTATCATTTGAGGACTACAGTACTCTGATGATGGCATGGGTAAATATTGGGTTCGCCAGCTCATTTGGTTTTCTACATAAGATGGCTCTAGTAGCACTTAGTTGCCTTTATACCTGCAAAATAATTTTGCTACATTGTATTGTGACAACTGTCCTGTCAGTGTGCAGTAAGAAAAAACATCAAAATTGGTGAATTTTTGTGTAGCCATTTTAATGTCGAAAAAATAAGCAACATTTTCAACATATGCTCTATTTCGTAAAAACGCAACTGAAACACACAAAAGATTTGTGCAGTGTATGCAGAAGGTGGTGTGACTGACTGAACGTGTCAGAAGAGTCCAAGTTTCATGCTGGAGATTTCTGGCCTTGGACGAAGCTCTACAGTCTGGTCAGTCAGTTGGAAGTTGATAGGGATCGGATGGAGACACTGAGAACAATCATTATACCACATGGGAGATAGCTGACATACGCAAAATAGGCAAATCAATAAAGTTACTGGTGAAAATGAAAAATTTTTATTTTACAGAAGAAACTAAACGTACTTTCTGGCCAAACCAATACTAACAGGGTGCCCATATTAACCACGTTTTCAGTTACAAATCTTAAAACCAATCAAATCGTGTGTGTTGTTTTGAGAGGTAGGGGAGCATCAATGGGTTGCCTCTCACATGCCCCCGAGAAATTCCTTGTTCGAATCACTCCTTGTTCGAATCCCGTGCTACTGGGTTTAAGGTATGAAAATGTTACCAAGGGCTTAAGGGACGAAAATGTTACCAAGGCTATGTAAATGACAGCAATCATATGTCCAGGACTGTACATATGCAAATCATTGTGGATTTAAGTTTTATTGTTTCACCTGGACTGGGTCAGCAGATTGAGCCAGGCCAACAAATCAAAAAGGTTGCTTGTTGATTCCATCAAGGCACATGCCTGGGTTGCAGGACAGATCCCCAGTTGAGGGTGTGGGAGAAACATTCTGTCAATGTTTCTTTCTCACTCCTCCCCACGCCCAACATAAAATCTTCTAAAAAAATAAATTTCACTGGGTCAGATTCAGAGCAGCTCTATTCAACACAGTATTCTTACAAAAATATCTGCACTAATCTCTAGCCATCTTTAGCCTCTGTCACTAATGAACACGAGTGGCTAGTAAAACTGAGGAATTTCAAGTAAGCATGTGTAGATAGTGGCTCTTATAGAAAAGGGCAGGTAAAATGGACAGCTTTAGTTAACTAAATCCCACTGGCAGGGGGATCCAATCTTTTGGCATCTGAGCCACACAAGAATTGTCTTGGGCCACACATTAAATGCATTGCAACATTAATCACACACACACACAAAAAAAAAACCTGGTTTAAGTACTTACAATTAGGTATTGGACCGCATTCACAGCCATCCTGAGCTGCGCACTGCCTGCAGGTTGGACACCCAATAAAGAACCTTTTCTTCCCTAAATGTTGACTGATTGCAAGAAACAATGTTGCTTCCCATACACACCTAGCCAAGATCTAAACCTGCAACTTAAGTGCCCTGCCCAGGAAATGAATCCTAAGCACCTGGCCAAGGACTAAACCTGCAACCCAAGTATGTGCTCTGACCAGGAAACAAACTCACATTTTCATGTACAGGACAATGCTCCAACCAACCAAGCCACACAAGCAATGGTTGTTTTATTTTTAGACTGAAAGAGAAACATCAATGGGTTGTCTCCTGCTCCACCCCCAATGCCCAACCCCACCAGGAACCCAGCCACAAGCCAGTAGTGTGCCCCCACTAGCCATCAACCCACCCACCTTTCGGTTCACAAGCTTGTGCTCAATCCACTGGGCCACACCAGCCAGGGCTCATTTTTTTTTAAACTACTACTTAACTTCAGCCTGCTCATCTATTCATCTAGTACCTGTGGGTATGTTTTGTTTGCTATGCCCTGGCACATAGGTACAGTAAATTAAGGTGGCTGGCATCTTACATTCAATTCAAACATTTTACCTAGTAACACTTGTAGTTTAAAAATGGCTTAAATCATCTTTGGTGTTCATGAATACATACTAATGTGCAAAAACTACTACAATGTCTATAGTCAATCTGTATCAACTTTCTAGATCTTTGTAATCTTATTTTCTACCTCAACGAGGGGTGGTTTCCATTTCAACCAGCTTCCTACCGTAAAACTCGCAGTGTTCAACTTCCATGATAACACTATACCAAGAACTCAAATTCTATCACATCAACTAGAAATAGTTAAAATTTAGGTTCTAATTCACGTCTCGGTGGGAACATGAGTCAGCATTTCTCACAAACTCCCAGGTACAGTCAACCAAGTCCTGTACTACCAGAATTTATGGACTTGGATCTGGGAGTAGCACGGCTTTAACCAAGACATACCTCCTTTTTCTTCCTCATTAAAGAAAGACCCATCATGTAATATAATGCATAATAAAATGAGACAAATAGTAAAAACACAAACTTTATTAATATATACAACACAATTGCTGTCTCTTATAAATTTAATTTCTGTGTAACCAATTGATATTACACAAAATATTTACAAGAATATACAAAGACTCCCACCTGTATGTAACCCTCTGGTCCATCTGTGCTCTTATCTGCAAGAGAAATCTAAAATGTTAACAATTACCTCTAAATTGCTCACAGGAATGACATAATGCTATACAAACTTGCAATAAAGTGCATTTCAGGCAACCTTAGCCATCAGTTCTTTTTTTAAACAGGTTTCCACAATTCATATGGACTTTTTTTCTGGGGTTTTGGAGATCCTGAAGAGGTCTCTTCACCAGTACCTTTAGCCGATTTCTGAAGCATTGGCTTTGCTACAAAATTCTGTAAAAGAACAGATTTGAGTCAGCTTCCCAGACATATATATCGTACATACTTAAAATATTGCTTTTTACAATACAATTCCATTTAAGATTGAAAATTAGAGACACCAACCAAATGCCATTTGTAACCTGACTCAAACTGCTAGGCCAAGAAATTGTGCCAGGTAAATTCAGACGTATGCAGGGTATATCACAACAGTGGTGTCAAGAAAGAATATTAAAATACTCAAACTGAGGATGTGGAGATTAGATACAAGAAGCCCATTATACTGGTCACTTGTAGAAGTAGCACAAAAATATGTAAGAGATTTCTATGAAGTGGTTTAGTAGGTGTGAATTATCACTACAAAGAACAATGAGCCTTCCAACAAAAATAAAAACCCACACAATAAACCGATATCCTAAGTCCAATTTTTGAGTGGTCAGGGCTTAGATATATACGTACATTAAAGCTACTGCTTTTTTGTTGAGAGGACTTTTCACTGGCATTTGTAGTTCCATCTTCTGTTAGCTTTTCTGACAGCTAGACAGGAAAAGGCAATACATTAAAAAACAAAAACCAAAAAAAAAACCCACCTTTGGTTCACAGTACAGTATACAAAACAGCCCAACCGTATTTAAATTTAGTTGTAAAGATGAAACAAGTGGGATCTAACCATACAGTACACAATCTAAACAACACTGTACTGCTGATTCCCCCGTAACAAAATTGATGTATTGAATAGACCTGATAAAGACCCATGTCCCCATAAAGCAGTATTTTATTCCCAATACAAGTTCAAATAACTCTGAAGGTAAAGTCAGTAAGAAAATACCTAGTTTTAAAGAACTAATGTATTAGCCAGTTTGACACCTAATCATTGAAGAAGCAACTAAGATCTTGTTCAGCAATAACACAGGGATACCCGTATCTGAGTCTGAATGATAGACTTCATCTAGGTAATGTCTCTTGTTTTATTCTGAGCCTATCAATTCTTAACTACCTTAAATTTTTAAAGCTATGGATTTTATGCTTTGGATTTCAACATAAAAGCACAGGGCAACTTGCCAATGCACATCCTGCACATTTATTTCTGGAGAATAATAAATTTATCTGCAAGTGAAGCAGGCCTCTTCTGTAATCTCTCAAAACATCTGGAATACATTGCATATATTACAAAAGGGACATCTATATCACAGATGCCCCAATATTACAAAGTGTACTTTAGTTTAAAAATGGTCTTCTGTATCTTATCCAAATAGCACCTATCCCAAATTCTAGCATGCACATGGATCTATCAACAAAAGTAAGCTTTCAGCGTGTGAACATAAACTTCAAATTAGTGAAACCTCTGATGCTTATGCCCATGTATCAATTACCAACAGATTTTCTTCAGCAATGTCTGGAGACCACATTCATGATTTCTATAAGACAGAAATAAAGCAGATAAACTATACTGTATATGTTGAGTACGGAATTTCTGGGAACATAACGCTGCAAATGAAAACTACAGGTAAATATTCTAGAGACTAGTTAGAAAAATTCTTCGGTTAACTACATAGAATCAAAATACCAGCTAAAATCATGACAGCAATACTGTCAACTAAAAATAAAGGTCATTAATCTATTTTCATGGGAAAGACTAAGTACTGTCAGACCTATCTTAACTTTAACAAATAATATTTAGCTAGCCTTTCTCAAAAGTAGTTCTAAGTAAATCAAATAAAATGCTAATCAGATCTTTCTGGAAGTAGCTTTCTGAAGATTTTGTCTGGATAAACCTAAAACTTACCTCAAACTTTGCCCCTTTGTTTGGTATGGCTGTTTCATGGTTCGTTTCCTTAAGGACTGGAACAACTCTGAGACTGGGGGGCAATTCAAAGTTGGTTGTTCCTAAAGCTTTCGCTGCATTGGCTTTTGCTATTTCTAACAGCTCCATACGATCTACAAAAGAAACAAGATATTTCTTAATCTTATAGCATTTCCCCAAGAGAACTTAGAATCAAAGTAAGTCTGCCTTTATTTTACATAGCAAAACACAACATTAATGTGTAAAAACATATCCTTGTTCATGGGGGAAAAATTCTGCCTGTTTTTACTGAGAGAAATAAGCACTCATAACATAATCTTAAGTTTTCCTTACCAAAAGTCTGAATTTCATATTGTTTTTGCAGTCTCTTCAAATATGTATTCTGAACATTTTTGGTCAAGAAAATTTTTTATACAGTGCCAACTGTCACAACTAATGAGCCAACACTGATAAATTACTAAATCCATTTTCAGACTTCAGGTTTTGGTCTTTACCTATAATGTTTTCTGCTCCATAATCCTATCCCAGAAGCTATTTGTTTTTAAAATACTGATGAAATAAAATTAATTTTTTCAGTAATACAGTATTAACTTTTTTATAAGGAATTCATTTTGTCATTTAACTTTTTAAATTGAATTTACTGGGGAGATGTTGGCCAATAAAAATTACATCACCTTCAGGGGTCCAACTCTATAATAAGTATCTGTATGTTGCATTCCCATTCACTACCCACACAGTCAAGTCTGCCCGGGCCAGGGCTTCTGAAGCCCTGGCCGCAAGAGTCCTCCACACCCTTCAGGCCACCGGAATGTGAAGCACCCTTACACATACAGAAGAACCTGCCTTTCAGGTGATATAAGGTTAAGTCAGGCTTTCTGGCTGAAGTGACTAAGCTCGAGCCTCTAAAAAAAAAAAAAAAAAAGGAATGCTTTTGTCCTATTCTTCCTGGTCAATGATTAACTTATTAGCAGAAGCGTAGGCAGACGAACTAACATTTACAAGTCTCCACTAAGAAAAGCCAGCCGCAGGAGAAAAAATTGTCTCCATCTTGAGCCAGTAAACACTTAACAATTTAACCCCGAGGGCTGAGAACTGGTGTCCGTTTAACACCGGGTGTCAACTGTTGCGCGGTCTATTAGCCTGCTAGTACTGTCCTCCTCCCCTTCCTCCCAACGAAACTAGTAAGATTTCAAGCACCAAAAGAAAAAAGTATTAATCTTACACGGCAACCTTGGTTCCTAGCCTACTCACACTGTCGCCGCACCTGTAAAAAGGTGCCTAGGGAGAAGCGAACTGGGCACCTCTGGACGCACCTTTTTCACTTAGGCGAAACGGCGTTGGGCTCCGCGACCTCGTCCTGGATCTCGCCCGCCAGCTCCTGTGCTCCTCCGGGTACACGGAGCGACCGAAGCCATAGTGGCGTCGCCCCCGTGTGACCGCGTAGGCCCTTCGGTAATACGACCGTCCCCGAGAGCGAGACCGGCTGCGGGATCGGTCCGGCGAGGGAGACGGAGACCGGTAATACCTCCTGGAGATGTGGTGCCTCTCCCGGTACCGGCGGCGGCTGCGGGATCGCGACCGGCTCCGCGAGTAGGACCGCGAATAGCGCCTATACTTCCTCTGCTGGCGTCTCCGGGACCGAGACCTGGACCTGCTCCCGCGCCGGGGCCGGCTCCGGCTCCAACTGCTGGACGACCACCGGCTGCAGGCGCTGGAACGGGACCGCGAGCTCCTGGGAGAGCGGCTCCCGGTCGCCGACGACAGCCGGCTGGACCGCCCGGAGGCCGACGGGGACTCCTCGTGCAGCGAGCCCGGCCACATAGCGCTCACGTAGTTGGACATCGGGGCCTGCAGCTGGAAGCTTGCCTGCCTTTCTGGCTCCTTCTCGAAAACGCGGTTCCTAAACCGAACAGAAGGGGGAGGGAAGTGAACTCCCGGAAGCAAGGCCTGCGGGCAGTGGGGGAGGGGAGCTCGAGAAGGGAACCGAGACTCACCAACTCCCGGCCCTGCCGCCCCAGACACCGGCCCTGCCGCCAGCCAGCAGGCCCCCTTTCGGCGCCATGCAGAGCCCCCACTTTCTCTGCCACGCACGCTGAGGGTCCCGTGAGTCCGCCCCGCCACCAGAAAACTTACAAGCCACCGGCACTTCGCTCAAGACAGAGTGAAAGGCCCAACGGACGCCCTCCTTCCACAGCGAAGAACTAAGGGAATTTTCGCAGCTGCTCCCGAGAGAGAAGCCACAACCTCCACCTACAACGACCAGGCGCGAACTGAGCGGGGCGTCCGCTGAAGCGTCGAAAATACTAGAAGCTGACGTAGGGAGCATGCGCAGAGTCGTTGATGCGTGGGCGTTGCTTCTTTGTCGCCCAACCGCCGCCCTTCGTTCGCGCTCTCCCCACCCCCAACCCTCCCGGGTTTAGCTCACAGGCCCCAGGACGCGCATGCGCGATCTAGCCGCGTCCTGGTACGCGATGTCCTGTGTTTGTTTTCTTGGGTGATACTGAGGATGGGGCGGCCCCGCCCGCCGCGCGACGCCGGTCTCCGGGACTCTCTACCCAACTGATGCTGTCTGAGTCGTTGCCTGCACCTCTGGGCAGCTCAGACTGGGCCGTGCTTCCCTAGACCCTTCCGGCCCACTTTCTGCTGACCTATGTCAGGCCTGAGATGAGAGAGGATAACCACGTCCTAACTCGCCAGTCTGCCTTCTCCAGGACTCACAGGATCCCTGAAAATTCAGTATTAACTTAGAAAAGTTGTATTTCCATGTTTTGTCTAGTAAATGTTAGAAAGGTGGAGACAGAATGCAAAGACACCCACAGTTGACCTTTAACAAGAAGGTCGGATTGACTGAGATGTCATTCCGAGGACATTGTGCTTGGTGTTGGGGATTAAACAACCGGGACTTTTATTTCCAAAGATGTATAAATAGGATACATTCTATCCATACTTGTTGGTAATAATACATGACGATTGCCTTGAGATAAATTTTCATTGAAATGAATTAATCACATCTATAAGAAGAGACCATTATATGAGCTTCTTTGCAAGTCAAGGGTGGCATTTACGGAAGCCTCTTTCTTTGGAGGGAAATACGAACTTAATTTTCTCTTGTTCACCTTCATCCCACATTCCCATCTTACCGTGGAATCCGTACCCACCCGTGTGATCAACCTTGGCTTGGCACTGTCCACAGTATCATCCACGTCTCTGAGGAAGTATCCTGATGGAAATACTTACGGGCTGTTTCTTTAGAAACATTTCTCTAAGTGCTATTACAAATGAACAGAAGACAGTGGTCATCTACCAGGAATTTTTGCTGAAAGTTCTAATAAGGCCGTTTGAATAGACAGAAAAATAAAATGAGTTTAAAATGTGCAGTTTAGCCCTGGTTGATGTGGCTCAGTGGACTGAGCACCAGCCTGCGAACCTCAAGGCTGCCCGTTGGGTTCTAGTCGGGCACATGCCTGGACTGCTGCAGGCCAAGTCCCCACTTAGGGGCTTAGGAGAAGCAACAGATCTGCTTCTCTCACACGTAGATGTTTCTCTCCTTTTCTCTCTGCCTTCCCTCCTTGTCTAAGAATAAGTAAATGAAATAAATAAAATGTGAAGTTTAACCATGGCCCGGTAGCTCATTGTCCCTGCTAACGTGCCCCAGGTCAGGGCACATATGAGAATCAACCAAAGAATGTGTAATATGTGGAACAACAAAATGATGTTTCTCTCTCTTTCTCGCTTAAATCAATAAAAAGAATTAAAATGTAAAGTGTAAAAATGGTGTGTCGGGGAAATAATGTGAAATTGTGTGTATAAGAATACAATCTCGAGCTCTTCGTTACGAATAAGAATGGTAGGAATCGCTGTAGAACACAACTGTCAAATACGTGCCTAAAATAAGATGATGAAGGAAATCCTGGATGTCAACAGTAAGATCGTGGAATAGCCCCCGCTGGTGTGGCGCAATTGGTTGGGTGTCATCCTGCAGACCAGAAGTTCACAGGTTTGGTCCTCAGTCGGGGCCTGTGCAGGGGTGGCCAATCAATGTTTCTCCCTCCCTTCCCCTTTCTCTAAAAATCAAAAATAAAAATAAATTTGTGTTAAAAGAGTACTCCTCGCCTGTTAAAAAATACATTGTACACACAACAGGAAACATTGCTTTGCTCTTGTGAAGAATACTAGTGTGTTTGTTTCTAGAATACATGCAATCTACCTGAGCTAAACTCTGCAAGGGATGTGTGTCAGTGTTCCTTCATTTTGCTAAACAATATAATCTTCTCTGAGCATCTATCCACACGTCTGATTCAAATCCAATTTCAGTTATCATTAAAGCATCTTGCACAGAATCTGTAGGCTAATTTCGGCAAAAATGACATTTTTACAATAGTACATCTTCTCATCCAAGAATGCAACACTTTTTTCCACATACATTTTTTTAATGTCCTTCACTGTGGTAGGCAGATTAATAGCCCCCAAAGATATCTACACTCTAACTCCCAGAACCTGTGAATATGTTACCTTAAAAAGGAATTTTACAGAGTGGTTAGAATTAAGGACCTTTTGAGATTATCCCGACTGAGTACACCCAAGCTAACCACAGGAGAGACTCCAAGCAAGAGAATTCCATGCCCCGCTGCTGAGTCTGAAATGTTGGAAGCTGTCTGCAAAGACTGGAGAGAGGCCTCCAGGAGGTAAAGCTAGCTCTCGGCTGACAGTCGCAAAGGAAACATCTCAGTTATACGACCTCATGGGACAGAGGCCTCCGAGAGGGGTGCAGTCCACCTTGACTTCAGTCCAGTAGGACTTTTCACCTGCAGAACTGTAAAGGTACTAAACTTGGGTTCATTTCAGCCACTAAGTTTGTGGTAATTTTTTACTGAAGCAATAGGAAACTTACACATTCACTAAAATGTCATATATCTTTTTTTCATATACGTCCTACACTTGTCTCACTAGATGTGTTCTTGAAACTGGAAGAGTTGGCGTTTGTTCTGCCTGTCCAATTAGCAGAACCAATTATTAGAGACGAGGATTGAATCTTTATGGGTGTTTTATTCAGATGGTCTGCGATCTGGGAAGACGGCAGGTTATGTACCCCCCCCCCAAAACGCTGTCTTAAACACCTCATTTCAAGCTGACTTTTTTATGAGGAGGAGAAAGGGGCAGGTAAGGGGTTTGGAAAGAAGGTTTATTGGTAAGAGTTGCAGCCCAGGGTGATCTTCCTGAAACTTCTTTATTTGTTGATCAACAATTCTTTATCTGCATCGTGAAGCTCCCTCCCTGGAACACAACGCCTCAGATACTCTCTCCCTGGGGTACAAAGGTTGACTCTCTCGTCCACCCCCTGGAGTCACATGGTCATGCACTCCAGTTCCTGGAATAACAGCCTTCCACTTGCATTAGTCACTGAAGCCTGTCTACTGAGGCTAAAACCTTTAATTCTTGAGTCACCCTATCATTCTGATACACAGTAAATAGTATTCGTGGATTGTGAATAGGATCCTTTTTGTTCTATGTTCACTTTGTTTTGTGTTTTATATGCACAACACTTGGCTAATTTTTGCACCCAAAATGAGAGATTTTTTTTTCATTTGATAGGTAAAGTCATCCCATTTAGGCTAACTACAATGTTGATCTCATCTCCTCCATTGGTATCTATTTTTTATTTCACTTCGATTTTTTCATTTTTTCCCATTTTATTTTGCCAGCCTGACCAGTATCTCTTTTTTCCTCCCTCCCACTATTCATTCAGAGGTTCTGCAATGCTTCACAAGCCTTTAATAGTTTAATGTATATCTGTTTATCTGTACCAAACATACTTAAATTTGTTCCTCCCCTCCTTCTTCCACAAATATTTAGAGTACTTAATTGTATTAGATTATGTTGGGTAAGTTAAGAAAAGTGTGTTAAGTTGTTTCCCCTACCAAACATTTTATGATGTCCAGGATCTTCACCCCAACACAAGGCCAGGAAAGATTGGGAAGCTGATTGGTTGGAAGGGGCACCTAGTCCTCCCCAAGCCCGTGTGGGCCACGGTATTATACAGGCCAGGGCACAGCACCAGCTGGAGCCCCCAGCTGGGAAGACATGGACTGAACCAATGGCAAGAAACGTCTGGACACTGACCCTATTCCTTCCTCATGGTTCTTCTGGCCGAATCCCCAAATGGCTGCCCGCCCTTTATCTAAATCCGGATCCTGAGCTTCTTGTGTAACCTCATCTCCGACTCCTCCCATACTGAGCTACAGTTGCCAGTTCTCTTTATTGTTTACACTTGTTCAGCTGCCATCCCCAATGGGATTAAGAGTGGCTCAGTAACTCCGGGAGACTCTCCCCAGGATACATCAGGATACTCCCTTAAAGTGACACCCACCTTGCCCCAGGTGGCAGCAAAGCTATTAACACAGCTATTAAACTAGCTACCAAATTGCCATTGTTATGAAAAGTATCTTAAGCCATATCATCCCCTTCTCCCCTTTCCCCAGCCAGGAGCTGTGGAGGAATGTGCTCTGCACCGTTTCAATCTCATAAACAGACCCCCACTAGATGCCCTCCCACCCACCACCCACACTCAGTTCAAATTATGCCGTTAAGGCAAATATCTGAAGATCTCCCTTCTGGAGTAGGTCTTTCCACCTGAATCTCTTAGGTAGGAAAGGGGACAGGGTCAAAGTTTCTTTTTTAATAACGAGTTTAAAAATCAATATCCCAAAAGGCAAAACCTTTGTTCCCGTTCAGGGGGCTGGTGCTCGAAAGACTTTTAACCTTAACATAATGCTGTTCTTAATCAGACACCTAAACCAATCAACTATACTATAAAAATGCATCATCTCACACTGATGGGGGAACTCAGAGTTAAACATTTCTTCAGCTTTTAGAGTTAATAGGCTTAGTGATTAATGCATATGGAAAGCTGTTGTTTCAGGAACTGGAATGCGTGACCCAGCCTACCCTGACTCCAAGAGGCCTGTGAGCAATGCAACCTTTGTGCCCCAGGAGGATTGCCAGCCATCGAGAAGATATTGGAGCCACTGTGCTCCAGGGAGAACAAACAAAGAACTGCTGGGATGCTAGGAAAATCTCAGGGCTGCAACTTTTATCTGACTAATCTTTTCCCCTGAATTCCGAACCCCTTACCTGCTTTTTCCCCTGAATTCCAAACCTCCTACCTACACTTTTCTTTTTATAACAAAGGTTGTCCTGAGATGAGACATTAAGATGGATTTTTTGAGGGTACGTAACCCACCGTCTTCTCAAATCACTGGCCGTCTGAATAGAGCGCCAATGAAGATTCAATCCTTGTCTCCCTGTATTGGTTCTGGTAGTGACAGGCAGCACGAATGCCAACTTTTCCGGTTTCAACACCCTTTATGCCTGCAGAATACAATGATGGAATACTGCCCAAAATGAACAGCTTTAGCTTCCTTTTTACAACTTGCAGAATCCCTTCTCATGAGATAAATTTATTTACTAAAGAAAAATTTACTCTTTATTTTTCCTTGATCTTCTGAAAAGATTTTCATTAAAGGCACAGGAAACCAGTGTGTTTGTGACACTGGCAAGAGCAGCTTCCAAGAGGTGCTGGGAATGAGAGCCAGGTTGGAGCAGGCTCGAGAAAAACACAGGACAGCAAGGGTCCAAGATGATGGCTAGGAAGACCCTGAACTCACCCCCCTCCCATGGATACCAAATCTACACCTACATGTAGATCTTCTCCCTCTGAAAAAGATCTGAAAACCAGATGAACTGCTCCTCCGTGACAAAAGTGTGAAGGACCACGTGGAGACAGTAAGAGAGGCAAAGACATACTCTCTCTGAAATACCTCACCCAAGTGTGGGGACACATGATAGGGAGGGATCTTATCAGTCTGGCCCTTCCCCAGAGGAGCCACGGGTTTATGCCCCACAGCAGGCCCCAACCTTTGGAATCTGCACCAAGAGACCAACTCTCTGAACATCTGGCTTAGAAAACCAACAGGGCTGCCTAGAAAACCAAAGAGGCTGATGACCGAGGGGCCCATAGGTCTATAGGTAATAGAGATTCTCCTTTTAAAGGGCTTGTATGGGATCTCACTTGACCCAGTGTGGCAGGAGATGGCATAGGAAGAACTCTGAGACAGCACTGCTGTTCCTGGCCAGCGTCTAGCATCCTGGTTGCCAGGAAACACCTTTTATCACTTCGGTAGAATGAAGAACAAACCAAGGCAGGGAGGAGGAGGGAGACACATCTCACCCACTAACTCAGCAGTCCTGAGCCTGGTCCAAGAACATTGCCAGGTGTTCCAACATCACAAGAAACACTATGTTAGCAAGGAAGGAGGGAAGTCCTTGAAATTCTATGTAGTATTTCCACTACCTGGGAAAGAAAGTCTTGAAACTGTGCTTTCATCCCAGGGCCTGGAATGCAGGAGAGGGTCCACAGTGCCCAAAGAAGCAGCCCAAAAATAACTTTGGGTAACTGCCTCAACTTTAATTAACTGCCTCCTGGCACGTATCTGTTTTACAACAGGATGAACAAAGGGAGTCTGGAGCAAGATAAGAATTTGGGCTGACAGACTCCCACACATACCTGTGTTAGGGTAGTCGTGTCCGCCTGGGAAAGCTGGCACCACATTTATCCTCTAATCAATATGTAACTTTTTTTTACTCCCATCCCAGAGTCAACTATGTAAGTCCTCACAACAAAGGACTTGCTCCCCTGGCCCTTGGCTCTGGTCACCAGGCCTCAGGCCACTCGGGCCTTCAGCTGCCCTTACTTTTGCTGCCCACTCTTCACTGCCCCCACCCTAGCTAGGCCCATTCTCTTCCACGGGGACGGACCACTAATAGACTCGGAATGCACACTGACACAGACCCCGGCTCATGGGGTCCACCACATTGTGGATGAGACACGAGATAAATTCACATGGACTACTGAGTCCTGTGGAGGAAAAGGGATGGCAGGGCTTCTCTCCCAAATGGAGAAAAACCCTCCGAGCACCTTGGCCACTTTCTCAAGGGAGAGCACCGCGACCCTTGCCTTGAAAAGCTTTTACTGGGTTCAATTTGCACAGGAATAAAGCTCATCAATCATTGTCAGGCAGAAATGATCAAACAATAGATAACATTCAAAGAACTCTCAGGGCTTATTCTGAGTCAGGGTCAGATAGTTAAAGGGCCATAAAACTTTGGGGAACAAACTCACTTCCTGTTTGGACCCTCACCATTTAAATTGAGGGTACTAGCAAGGTAGGTTTCACAGGATTTTGTGTATTTTTTCTTAGGCTTGATCACCCTAGGGAACCCGCCCTTTCCAGAACAGGGCCCCACCCACCTCCAGCATTGTTTCAGGCTTAAATCAGGCAGGGGAAGTGAGGCAGCCAAGAGATTAGGAGACTTCTTGCAGACAGAATGAGGACTCAGACTATGTCAAAGCCGAGGGGCAAGGGTCCATCACCCCCTTTTTCTATACGCCCCCCAAGTCCTTCCCTGGGGCCCCCCATGATCGTGCCTATCCTGGGTCATCTCTCCCTTGAGGAATCTTACCCGTCTTTGGCTAGGCAGGGTGAAGTAAAAGGAGGAGAAGCAGCACCCCTGCTGGGGACATAAGCTTTGTCTCCTTGTAACAGGGTGCAACCAAGAGGGGGGCCCAAATAGGGATTTGGAATGGGGTCCAGAACTCAAGGTGTTCAGGAAATATTAGGATGTCCTCAACCCGCTCTGGCTGGCGTGGCTCAGTGGATTGAGTGCGGGCTGTGAACCAAAGCATCGCGGGTTCGATTGCCAGTCAGGGCACAGGCCTGGATTACAGGCCATGGCCCCCGGCAGCCACACATTGATGTTTCTCTCTCTCTCTCTCTCTCCCTCCCTTCCCTCTCTAAAAAATAAATACATAAAATCTTAAAAAAAAAAAAAAAGATGTCCTCACCCCTTCCCCTACAGGTGTGGGTTGGGGCAAGTGACAAATGGAGCAGGACCATTGAGAGCTGTTTTGCATAGCAACAGCTTTGCAGCTAACCTCTGGCATGGTCATTTAACACATCTATAACCTTTAACTGGTTACATAGATATGTTAAATAGCTGTGGCCATGCTCTGAGGGAGGGAAATGGAAGTAACTTCCCCACTAAGACTAACTGAGAGGCAGGTCCCCTGACTTACAGCGCCTGCATGGGAGCTTGGAGATTGGCTCCATGACATGGGCCACACCTACCCAGACTCACAATGGCAGCCCAGTAAAGCTGGAAGGATATGAGTGCTGGCAGGTGTAACTGATTGTAGGAGGAGTTGGAAATGGGGCTGTAGAGGAAGATTGGTGTGGGGATTTAAACCCAGACACGGCAGCCATTGAGGGGAGAACCACGTGGCTTTGGCTGAGTGGGGACTCCCGCAGCCATTGTGCAGAGAGGACCACGAAGCTGGGGCACTGGAGAGAGAACCACAAGGCTTTATCAGAGTGGGGACTCCCTCAGCCCTGGGAGAGAGAACCATGTGGCTTTGCCAGAGTGGGGACCTCTGAAGCTTTAGAAGGGAGAACCACCACCCAGCTTTAGCAGAGATCCCGGTGACACAGCTGATGGTGCCGGGAACCGAGGGAGGCCTGCCAGTCAAGACAGATTGCTGGGAAGAACCCGGGGCTGCCTGAGCCACAGACTCCTATCTCTTTTCCTGAGATATGGTACCCCAGCCTGGGCAAAGGGGGAAGGAAGGACTGTGTGTGTTTGTGGGTGTTTTAAGGGACTTTGGGATTTTGATGAAGACATTAAGTCACTACTTTAAGTCTGTATAGCATTAAATAAACATTTCCTTTTCACGAATGTCTGGCATTGAGAGACGTCTTTCCCCTGGCGGTGGACATAAAGAACCTGGGGGGTTCCTTTCGGTAACAGTATATCACCCTTAGGCCCCTCTTGTTGCTCTGTAACATCCTTAGTGGCTTATGGTCCCAAGGTCGCTCACTCAGCCTTAGCCATGGCAGGGTTACAGCTCCTGAAACCGGGCGGGGCAGTTCCCAACAGCACACTAGTAGATTTGCTGGTCTGTAATTCCTTACATTTGTCGGTAAGAAAAACCATGTCTCTCCCGTCAACACCAGGACCAGCGCAAAAACAGAAGTTTGAAAAGCACCTGAACTGTACCTGAAAGAATGTATTTGCTGATCTCAAAGCATCTGCTGGAATAGCAGGGGACAGTTGAAACTGCACAGACGGAGGCACTGGTGGACATCTGCTTTCGCATTTTCTGCCTATCCTGCTAGCCTAGGGGGTGAGCTTGAACTGGCCACCCTCTCCAGGCCTTGCTAGGACAGGCAGTGGCCAGCTGTCTTGACACAGTCCTGACGCCTTACTGAAACTGGAGAGCAGGGCAGTGGTGACGCTCCTTTGCTCTCTGGCTGTGGCCTGCTGGGCTCCAGCAATCACAGCACTCTCCCGCTCCCTCTCTACAGCCTGGGAGTGCTGTCCCCACAGACATTCTTGCCGTATTGCAAAGCCCATGGATAGGCCCAGCCAAGGCATTTTCTTGCCACCTTGCTGAAGACAAGGAGCATCCTCCCGCCCCTACACTTTCCACTAAAACCAGCAGGAGCCTACAATCCACACAGGGAACCCTTGATCAATTGGCTGTGATGACCCAGGTAGCTGGCCCTCCTGGGCTCCATGGGGACTGTGACAAGCCCAAAGACAGTTCTTGGCAGGCTACCACCTTCAGGGCACAGCAGAAGCAACAGAATGAAACACACCCCAGTCTCCTTGACAGAAAAGGTCTATTTACTAATTCTGGAGCTTCAGCCTGATGGACAGGCTTCAGGTGTCCCATTCGTCTTTAGTCCCATAGTCTCTCTGTTGAGGCATTTGTTCCCAGGGAACCTAGGCAGGGGCGCACGATCCTTGCTCACAGATCTACAACATGGGAACAGACAGTTTACCCAATACAGCAGGTAGTGCTACAGTCTGAATGTTTGTGTCTCCCCCAAAATTCATTTGTTGAAATCTAATCCTCAAGGCAATGGTATTAGGAAGTGGGACCTTGGGGGGTGATTAGGTCATGAAGACAGAACCAAGAAAGCTGCCATCTGCAACCCAGAAGAGGGTCTTAACTAGAACCTGACCCTGCTGGCACCCTGATCTTGGACTTCCAGCCTTCTGAACTGTGAGAAATAAATTTCTGCTGTTATAAGCCACCAAGTTTGTAGTATTTTGTCATAGCAGCTGGAATGGACTAAGACAGGTGGAAAGGCAGACGTGAGTACAGGTGGGGGCAGAATGATGTAGCTCGGTGGCAGGCACTTTTGAATGTCCTCTTGTGATTTTTATTTTTTCCAGTGAAATAACAGCTGAGGTTCAGGAGGGACTGAAGCAGAAGGTCTAAAGAGGAAGGAGGTTTCAAAAGTCTGAAGAGGAAGGAGAAGGGTCATCCATGATGAAATTGACTAAACTTTAAGACAGTCGGGCCTCACTCGGAGCCACTTAAAGTTAGTGAGCATGAGACTAGGTTAGTTAAATGAGACTAGTTGGTATTATTTCTTCTCCAGCATCTGACCTCTTACCATATTGGAGGTTTTCAGTATTTAAATAAATAGTTAACACTGAGTTTATATTCCATGCACAGAAGAGATTTTTCAATTTGCTACTTATATATTAATTGAAATGCTTTCTACTAGTTTTGTTAAAAATTGAGGACTTTAGATAACAGCAAAGAATAGCACACCCTAGTTAAGTTTTTCTGATCAAGGTGATTAGAATAAAAAAGGATTTTTTTAGTGCCTTTATTTCCCTTGAGGATGTTGTTGCTGAATAAGATGGATGTAAAACCAACAGCTTTAAATCTGTGCATTTATATAATATTTTCAGAGAGGAGGGAAACTGGAAGCAAATGGTAACTTCTTTAAGGATGTCATATTAATTCTCAAGAAATGTCTTTCTACGATTTGGAATTATGCTTGAATATGTACTCAACAAGGATTTTCTTCAATATTTCCTTTTTTCCCAGTTACAGGAAAATCACAATTAAATTAAACATGATTTCTACCTTGAAATAGATCATAGGCATCTGGATGTTACACTGTTTTTAGAAGAGACAGATATTACTTTTAAAGAACTTTGTCCTATGTAGCACCCCATAAAATAAAGAGAATTTTATGAAATTTGTAAAATAAAAATTCAAACATATTAATAACTTTAAATATATACCAAATCTTTCTGGTAGGGCCTCTACTTCTTTAAAAGGAAACTGTGCTCATAGAGACGGCTTTGTCACAACTACAATCAGGTGCTTCTTGGAATCTTAATCAGAGCATGCCATTAGAGTCTCACTACTTCCATGCTTCCCTCTTTGAAGACCACTTGGTGCTTTCAAAGACCTAACAGACTGCTTTGAATAGTGCTGTGATTCGTCCTCATTAAGACAAGGCCAGAGCCACGTAATCACCCAGCTGCAGGACACATGGATGGACAGCGTGTGGCAGTGTTTAAAAGCTCTTCTGAAAGCTGATGCCGCAGCCCTGTATGCTGATTACAAATGCACCCCAGGCTTATATTTTTCTTTTTTATTGCTCAATTTGTCATGGTTTGTTGTTGTTGTTGCCAAACAGTATATGGAAAATGAACATGAGGTTTTCTTGAACAATTCTTTTTTATGTTATCCTCACCCAAAGACATGCTTATTAATTTTAAAGAGAGGGGAAGGGAGGGAGAGAGGGAGAGACACATCAACCAATTTCCTCTCCTGTGCACCCTGACCAGACCTGACCCGCATCCTGGGCATGTACCCTGACTGGGAATTGAAACTGCAACCCTTCGGTTTCTGAGACGACGCTCCAACCGACTAAGCTACACCAGCAAGGGCTCTTGCACAATTCTTAACAGACACATGATCAAAATGTAAGCTTGATTGCTTAAGAAAATAATAAACACAATTTAGTCACCAGATATGGCTGTATGTAAGTTGTTACTGTGGCATATCTTGGTTTGGCCAAAGTATTATTTTCACTGAAAATTCTGACAGACCAAGGTTCTTATTGTTTCCATAATACTTTAGAAAAATGCACACACACATGCCAAAAATAAAGATGGGAGAAAGGGAAAAAATGAACAAGCTACCAAATTACCAAGGTTTAACTTATATAAATGTAGTTATACATATAAATTTACTGACTGTAAATTTATTTTTCCAGGACTTTTAAATGTTAAGCATTATTTGAATGAAAAGAGAATTAATCTAGTAATTATTTAAAAATGAAATACAATTTTGTTTCATAGATTTTCTCCCTCATAGTACATAGTGAATTTAAAGCCACCCCTAAAACACAGGGGTGCATGTGTGCGTGTATCTTCCTTGCTGTCCTTCCCATGACGAGATGATGCCACTCGTAATGACTGAAGTCACACCGGGTGGCTTAAACACCAGAAATGTATTATTTCACAGTGCTGGAGGCTAGAAGTGGGAGATGGATGTGTCAGCGGGGTTGGTTTCTGGTGAGAGCTCTCCTCCTGGCTTGCAGACAGCTGCCGTCTGGCTGCATTCTCCCCTGGACACCTGAGCTGCTGGTGTCTCTTTCTCTTTTTAAGAGGGTGCTTGTCCTGTGCATTAAGACTCCACCCTGATGACCTCGTTTAACCTTAATGACTCCCTGAAAGGCTTTATCTCCAAGTTGCACGTGGGGGTTCCAAGTAGGAGTGGGCGGTGGTGGTGGGGACACACCCACATCAGCAGCTACTGACAGACATTATGAAAGGATCATTTTAATTTTCTATTGTTCTCCTGTACATAAACTTTCTTGGTGTCTCTCTGCCTTTCAGATATGCTGCCGTCATGAAGTCTCTGCTTTGAGAGAATGTAACTGCTTGTGTTCTGCATTGGCAGCTACGTTCTGACTGGTTATAACACAGGCATGTCTGTGGAGTGCTCGGTGTGTTTCAGGGACCGTCTCAGATCCCACAGATACATCTCCAAGTGAACCGTAGCCCCCGTTACGAGTCACTCACAGGCTGATCAGACCTTAGAAATTCAGAATATGGCTGCCTTCAAGGACATCTAGGAGTCCAGGAGTCCCGGACTGTGAATAACCTTACCCAATAATCCAATTTACTTGTTAAAGATGGTGTTTTATTCATTAATTCACTTACTTAACCAGTATTTACTGTTAACTTTAAGCCTAACATACAAGCAATAAACCAATTGGATAAAGCGCCTGGCCTCGTGAAACTTGTGTTCTAAAAGGAGACAGACATAGACAATGAACAAACATGTGACTAATGGTAGGTCGTGATACACATTTTGAGTTAAAACAAAGCTAAAGAGAAAAAGGACAACTTGCTATGAAAGGCGGGATGTGAGGGGAGACAACTCCTAAGCGGTAACATCTGGTCTGAGACTACTAGAAAGGGGTGAAGAGGTCAGCCCTGTGGGTCTGTGGAGGGTGAACGCTCTGGGCGCAGAGGAAGGCCAAGGAAATCCGTAGGGACAATGGAGTCAGTCAGGCTTCCTCACCCGGAGGACCCGGGCAAACATAACAGCAGAGTTCATATAACCTCGAGCAGGGCCCGCATGGGTAGAACGAACCTCTGTTGTATAACTGAAGGTCAGTATCGGCACCCAGCGGCTTTGTGCGCACTTAGCACATAAGGGGTCGGACTTGCCACTGTGAGACTGGGGCTTGCTGTGTGTGGATTGCCCCACCCCAGAATGAAGGCATGTCAGACGTCCCAACAGCTCCACGAGTTTTCTTCTGTCTGCCGGAGTCCCGTGTGAACCCGCCCCTTGAAAGGCTGCAAGACGAAGCCAGCGCTGGAGTGCAGTGCAGGGCGGGGGTGCGGGGGTGGGGGGTGGGGGGGTTGGGGAGAGGTAAGTGACGATGTTGGCGAGGTGGCTAGGAGCTAGAGCATGAAGGATCTTGTAGGATTTTACTCTGCAAGATGAGCAGCCCTTGAAGCATTTGGAGAACAGAAGTAATAGAATCTGATTTCTATTTGAAAGCCACTCTACGGCTGCTCTGTGGGGAAATGATGGGGGAGTGGAGGCCCGAGATGAAGCAGGGACGCAAATGCAGTGATTCCAGCGAGAAACGATGCTGCTTGCACTACAGTGACAGCTGACAGCGTGCTGTGTGGTGCTTTTCCCCGGGGGTGTGTTTTAAGATAGGCCCAACAGGTATTGTTGTCACAATCAAACAGCAATTTTTAATCATGAAATCGTACATGTAAAAAATAACCAACACCGGCAATACCCCTGACAAGTATCCCTCAGGTCTGTCCATGTCACCAGAAACAGGGAAAGTGTGAGAAACTGTCACAGACGAGGGAAGTAAGGAGACACCACAATTAGATGGAACGTGGTATTCTGGATGGGATCTTGGAACAGAAAAAAACACATTAGGTAAAAATTAAGGGAATGTGAATAAATTGTGGACTTTAGTTAAAATTATGTATCAATATTAGTTCATTAATTGTAACAAATGTACCATAAAAATGCAAAGTATTAATGGTAGGAAAGCTGTATGGGGGAGGTAATATGGGAACTTTCTGTACTATCTCTTCATTTTTCCTGTAAATCTAAGTTAGAAAGAAAAAACCCATCAGTATCCATGGATGATTGCACAAGGTAAATATACTCAATACCACAGAACTATACACTCAAAAATAGTTAAGAATGATAAATTTTGTTACATATATTTTACTACAATAAATAAAAACGTTTGGCATTCTTATTTTTTTTTCTATTCACGAGGTTTAGAATTAGACAATTTATTCAAGTCACAGTACTATTAAGTGGCAGAACTGATATTTGAAGCCAGATTCGACTGCCTCCAAAGCCTTTTATTTATGCTATTATTTTTAAAGGTTTTATTTATTTTTAGAGAGGAGAAGGAAGGGAGGGATAGAGGAAAAGAAACATCAGTGTGTGGTTGCCTCTCATGTGCCCTCCACTGGGGACCTGGCCCACAGCCCAGGCAGGTGCCCTGACTGGGAATCAAACTGGCAACTATTTGATTCAAAAGCCGGCACTTAATTCACTAAGCTACACCAGCCAGAGCCCCAAGCCTGGGTCGGGGGAGGGATTTTATTTCTTTATTTTTTGTAGAGAGGGAGAGGGAGGGAGAAAAAGGGAGAGAAACAGCAATGTGGGAGAGAAACATTGATCGGCTGCTTCTCTCACGCCCTCTTGGGGACCTGGCTGGAAACCAAGGAATATGCCCTGACTGGGGATCAAACCTGCGACCTTTTTAATTTGAGAGCCAGAGCTCAACCCACTGTGCCACATCAGCCAGGGGCCCCAGCCCTACCCACTCCAAAGTCTACTTCTTAACCACCTGTATTCTTTTAAAGATTTTATTTATTTATTTTTAGAGAGAGGGGAAGGGAAGGAGAAAGAGAGAGAGAAACATCAATGTGTGGTTGCCTCTTGTGTGTCCCCCATTGGAGACCTACCTCCCAACCCAGACATGTGGCCCAACCAGGAATTGAAACAGCAACCCCTGGTTCACAGACTGGCACTCATCCACCGAGCCACACCATCCAGGGCTTAACCGCCTGTTTTACTGTTCCTTCATTAGTGTCCCTGGAACCCCTCCTCCTCTTGCACTTTACATATATTCCAGGGTCTTATCTCATCCAGAAAGCCCTTCCCCATGTGATTCTATACTGCTTTAGGTTCAAAGATTAATAGCTCATGTTCATTCCTTCAATAAATATCCATTGAGGGTTTTCTAGTACCAGGAATTATGCTGATACCTTTTCCATACTCCTGCAACTGCCACCACAGCCCTGGGAAAGGGGTGTTGCTATAGACCTCAGAAAACTGCAGCCGGGAGGGGTTAAATTGCCTGTTCAGTACTACAGACTTAGTAGGTGCCCAAGCCAGTCATTGAACTCCAGGATGTCTAGCTCTAAAACCAAGCTTCTCACAGCTTCCTTTGTGCACTGGAGACAGATTACTTTCGTTATTTCTTGAACTGTGTTTGCTGTGAGGGAAGGTTCATGCCCCACACTGTCAGCAGCTTGAGTCCCCTTACTCTCTAATCATCTGTACCTAAATCTTGTCACTGATCATTTCTTCTGCTTGTCTTTTATCTCTCCCATAAGATCTGAGTTTCATCCGTGCATGGAGCTTGTTTTTATCTGTGTACCCACCCTGGCATCTGAAGCTGAAGGAAACTGTGTGTTCTTTTGAGTCTCTTTTCTCTCAGGGGTTACTTTTTGAACACAGCCTTGCTTTTGGGTACCATTGCTCATGTTTTTAGGATGAATGATCGCACAGTCACTATCACTGACGGTCCCACAGTCATTACAGGCACGACTCAGTTGCTCACGGAGTTCTTCCAGCTGACTGATCTCGATTAGGTATCATTTATCGTGTGAGTGGCTGCTGAACGGCATTTAAAACTCTCTCGAGCACACAACACAATAGGGAGGTTGTCATGATAACTATGAGGAGAATGGTAGCCAAGGATTGAAAAGTTCCCCAGAGCAGAAATTCCCAGGAGCCAAGAGTTAACTAAATAAATCAATAGATGAAGTGTTGCCTATTTGATGAAAGATTCACATTCGATCTTTAAGATCTTTTCATCTGTGGTAACAATTCCTATTATTAACACAGAGACAACAATTTTCACCAATTACACATATGCTCCTTTGTTGGGCAGTTAGGGTGCTAAGACGTCTGTCTATTTTGTAAGACTACTGAAGCGACGTGGGAAATCTTGGTTTGCAAGGCTTGGGGGAAATTAGCTGTGCCATTGAAGGGATACATAATTCAGACACCAATGTGAGCAGTCAACACTCTGACAAATGAATGGAATCCAGTATTGTGTGTGTCAAGAACATTGGTGCGTCTTGGATTTCTTCTATGACCTGTTATGAATAAGCGAACCATGACTGGTGGTTTCATTTTTAGAGATAGTTTTTTGTATCTGAATATTGGGAGTTAAGAGCCCTAATCCACAATGACCATTCCATTCTGGGGAAAGTTCCAGGAAAAGGGTGGTGCTGCCGTGGAAATGCAGTCCCATTTCTCTTCGGATAGAATTCGATTTTGATGTTCTTGGTTTGGGCGATTTGTTCACCAGTGAACTTGGGTTTTGTCAAGAACCACGATCAAGCTTCCAATTACTGAATTCATGTAGAAGGAAGAGTATGCTGCAGGATTAGGAATTAAGGAACATCTAGTTGGGGAAATTTTACTGGGGTCACAGTATCAGTAATGAGTGTAGGTAGAGGAGGACCTTGTATGATTTGTCAAGAAAGCCTAATCCAAACAGTTTCATTACATAATTGAGGAGTGATAAGTCCCGAAGAAAGACCACCAGTTTGATTACTAAAAGTACAAAGTCAAAATTCTTCTTTTATTTGAGGATGAACAGGAAAAATAATTGAGGACAATCGGTAGTTACACGTTAGGGCTGTGTCCGTATCCCACATGGCTGATCCCAAACTGCTTTATTCGCAGGATATAACTGTAAGAACACATCGGGTTCTTATCAGTGTGGGTGCATTTATAATATCCTACTTGGTTCATCACAGATGTTATTTCTTTTTTAAAAAAATTATTTTATTGCCCTGGCTGGCGTAGCTCAGTGGATTGAGCGCGGGCTGCGAACCAGGCATCGCAGGTTCGATTCCCAGTCAGGACACATGCCTGGGTTGCAGGCCATGGCCCCCAGCAACCGCACATTGATGTTTCTCTCTCTCTCTCTCTCCCTCTCCCCGTCCCCTTCCCTCTCTAAAAATAAATAAATAAATAAAATCTTTAAAAAATTATTTTATTGTTGTTCAATTACAGTTGTCTGCATTTAGCCCCTACCACTTCCCCCCTCCAAGTCATCCTCCCTTCCTCCCTTGCTTCCATGCTCCCTTGGTTTTGTCCATGAGCCCTATAGTTGTTCCTGAAAATCCTACAAGTGTTATTTCTTGTAGTGTCTGTTGGGAACCGCCCTGCCTGGTTTCAGAAGCTGTAACACATCCCCTTACCCCCTCACCCCCCGCCCTGTGGCTAAGGCTGAGTGAGCAACCTTCAGACCAGAAGCCACTAAGAAGACAAAGCTTATTCTCCTGGCAGGGGCGCCACTTCTGCTTTTTCTTCACCCTGCCTGGCCCCCAATGCTTGATCGGTTAGCCAATGACGGGTAAGATTCCCCAAGGGTGGAATGACCTAAGACAGGCACGATCACATGGAGGCCCCAAGGAAGGACTTAGAGGACTACAGCAAAATGCGGTGATGGACCCTCGCCCCTCAGCTTTGACAAAGCCTGAGTCCTCATTCTGTCTGTGAGAAGTCTCCTAATCTCTTGGCTGCCTTATGAACCCTGCCTGACTTAAGCCTGAGACAATGCTGGTGGTGGGTACTGCCCTGTGCTGGAAAGGGTGGGTTCCCTAGTGCAATCAGGCCTAAGAAAGGATATGTAAAATCCTGTAAAACCTGTATTGTTTAGAATGCTCTCAATTAAATAATGGACCAAGCAAGAAGTGAGTTTGCTTCTCAAAGTTTTGCAGCTCTTTAGCTATCTGACCCTAACTCAAAATAAGCCCTCAGAGTCCTTTGTATTTTATCTATTATTTGATCCTTACTGCCTAACAATGATTAATGAGCTTTATCTGTATTCTTGTGCAAAATGAACCCAGTAAAAGCCCCTTGAGGAAAAGGCTCTTGGTCCTTGTCCTCTGAGAGATCAGCCACCTTTCCTCCCCAAGCAGATCATGTCTTGGTAGACTTATTCTCATCAATGGCGGCTGGTGGGGGCCCTGCGGGCAGAGTCCTCCCACAAGTGTCTATTAAGGGGTGTTTACATTCAACATTAGTGAAGCTTAATAGAGTTATTAATAGAAGCACATTAATTTTGGTGCCTGTGATCTTGCTACATGAACTTGGGCAAGCTGTCTAGGCTGTGTGGTTGTCTGCTTCAGGGGAAAACCTCCCCTGGAAATCCTTAAAGTCAGCTGAGGGTTCACAGATCCAAGAGTCTGAGGAGGCTCTTTTTCATTGAAAAACATGGACCCAAATTTCCACACCCTGTAATTTGACTATTATCTGAGAGGTTAAAAGAATTTGATGGGGTCCTTCCCATCATGACTCAAGTGAAGTTTTTCATTGATGTATTTTCCAGAATACCGTCACTAGGTTACAATATGTGGGGTACAAAGTCCTTATCTGGTGGAGGGTCTCTGAAGGCCTCCAACTGGTTGGAAAGAAGCTTTTGAATACTGCATTAGAGCCTTATAGTATCGGGTCATATCAGAGTTCCCAAGAGCTGGACCAGCATGTGGTCTACCATTAAGGGTGTGGGTCACCCAGTAATGATTTCATCAGGTGTCAGCTTATATTTTCCAAAAGGGGTTGATTTTATTGTTAAGAGCTAAAGGCAACACTTTAGGTCAAGGTAATCCTGTAGTCTCAATTAATTTTGCCAATTTTAATTTTAGAATGCCACTGGAACATTTAATCTTTCCTGAAGATTTAGGATAGGGACAGCGGTGGTGCCATAATGTTTGAATAACATATTTTCATTGTTTTATAACCTGTCCAGTAAAGTGAATCCCTTTATCACTTGAAATTAAGTTTGGGATTCCTCAAAGTGGAAGAATACTTTCTAATAGTGTCTTCGCTACAGTGGTGGCATCAGCTTTCCAGCACGGAAAAGCCCGTGCCCATCCAGAAGATACACATGCTATTGTTAAGGACATATTAATAGCCCGTAGAGGAGCAAATGGATAGAGTCCAGCTGAAAATGTTCAAATGGTCCAGATGTGGGGGAGCGGTTCGTGGAGCAGATCATCTACATATTAAACGAAGGTAGAATTTCTGAGTAATTGCAGAGTGTAAAACTTGTGTAAAGTACGAGGGATCCTTGATAAATCCCTGATGCATTACCGTCCAAGTATACTGTTAATTTTTCCAAGTAAGAGCAAACAAATATTAACTTTGTCTACTAGAATGCTCAATAAAGCAGAGTATAAGTCTATAACCATAAACCATTTGGATTCAGTTGGTATATTTGCAACAAAGTATTTGGGTTTGGTACCACTGGAAACTTCAGTATCATAATCTTCCTGTACAAATCTCCACCCTGTCCATGTAGTTTCTTTATAGGCAAAATAGTATTGCAAGGACTGGAACAGGAAATAATAAACTTCTGACTTACTAAATTTTCTATTATAAGGCTGAGCCCCTGTATGGTTCAGGTTTTAAGGGGTACAGAGGCAACTTAGGAAGTGGTTTCCAGGGATCTGAATTTTAATGGTTTTTGGTACTTTTGAATTGTTCCACAGCTATGAAGAGACCCCGTGAGTATCAGGGATTTCAGAAAGATCTATAGCATCTATACTTTTATGGAATTTCATAGTCTCTTCAGGACAATCATTTTGGGATCAGAGGACACATAATAACACTTCGGTGTCTGATGAGTCTGGAAATTCTAAGGTTCTTTCCCCTGAGAAAAATTTAATTTGGCCTCTTAATTTAAAAAGCAGGTCTTTATCGAGGACATTCACAGGGAAAGTGTCACATAATAGAAAAATACAGCTTTCAGAGAAAGGGTCAAGGGTGACACTTATGCGTTCCAATAAGGGAACTCTTTGAATTTGGAAACTCCCCCCATGGACATTTTTATTACTCCGAGGAAGTTCTTCATGTATGATGGCAGGTTTAAAGTAGACAGAGTTGTTCTGGTATCTACCAAGATGGGACAAATTTCCCCATTTAAGTTTAATTTTTCCATGGTGATTTACAGCAATTATTGGAAGTAGTTTACTGGGCAATTCCTCAGAAGCTTGCCATTGTTGACAGTTACCATGAGAATCTAAGAGTTGAGGGCTTTCTGTCATAGGACAACTGGGTTATTCAAAAGTGGGCAGTTGTATCCCTTTTGTTTACAGTATTGTGGTATCTCTATGGATAGGGGCAAAACTTGGGAGTGGGAGTGGTCTCGTACAGTTGGGTCAAGCTAATCATTGAAGTTATAGGGCCCTGAGTTTATTGCTCTAAAGCCTTTTTTTCTGTTCTATTGTTCTCTCATACCATAGGGTAAGATGTTGAAGCTCTGGGATAGGAGTGACTTCCCATTATAATTTGTCTCTTTTTTAAAATATTATTTTATTTATTTTTAGAGAGAGGGGAAGGGAGGGACAAAGAGAGGGAAACATTGATCGGTTGGCTCCCCCAGGTCCCCAACCACAGACCTGGCCTGCAACCCAGACACAAGCCCGATTGAGAATTGAACTGGCGACCTTTCAGTTCCGCAGGGAGGTGTCCAACCCACTGAGCCACACCAGTCAGGGCCCATTCTAATTCATGTTTCTTTAACAAATCACTGAGTTCTGGGTTAAGCCCATTCACAAATATGGGCAACAGGCAAAAGCAGTCCCAGAGGCTTTTGAGACCAGAGCATTGTCTAAATATTACTTCTGAAAAAACTCAGAAATCTGCTACTGGTTCATCCTATTTTGTTGTTTACAGGACTGTATAATAGCTGAGTCAATTCTCATAGGAACAACTTTGGGAATTGACTCAACAAGCAGTAGACTTTGCTCTTTGCAGCCTATATCTGGAGGCATATTTGGTGGGGCTCATCAAAATCTTTGGTAGGGTCTTTCCAATATTTCTTTCTTTCTTTACTTATTTCATTTTATTTTTTTTAGAGAGAAGGGAAGGGAGAAAGAGGAACATCAATGAGTGGTTGCCTCTTGTGCGCCCTCTACTGGGGACCTGGCCTGCAACCCAGGGACATGCCCTGATTTGGGATCCAACGGGTGATGGGTTTGCAGGCCAGCACTCAATCCACTGAGCCATACCAGCCAGGGTCTTTCCAATATTTCTTGAAGCCATTTTTAGCATCTCCTGGATTCATTATCATTTGAACAACCTGGTATAAATCAGGAAGTCCAGGATCATAGGAACCAAAGAACCATTTTAAATTCTTTTTTTTTTTTAATTTAAGAAACAGAAACATTATTGGTTTATTATACCAACACATTTTTCATACTCAGATTTACCCCAGGAAGGGTTAAATTCTTTTATAAATTTAGTTTGGTCCTTTTTAGCATCTGAAAATCATTTACAGTATCTTAAAGCTTGGTTCAAGGTTAGGTTTAAATTCTGCTGAGGCTGGAATCCCGGGTTCATTAGAAGGTCTCATTTTTTTTTTTAAAGATTTTATTTATTTATTTTTAGAGAGGGAAGGGTGGGAGAAAGAGAGAGAGAGAGAGAGAAACATCAATGTGCGGTTGCTGGGGGCTGTGGCCTGCAACCCAGGCATGTGCCCTGGCTGGGAATCGAACCTGCGATGCTTTGGTTCGCAGCTCGCGCTCAATCCACTGAGCTATGCCAGCCAGGGCAGAAGGTCTCATATTAAAGGGCATCTAGTTATTTAGTGGGTTTGGAGAGAAATGGTAAAAGATCAAGAGTTCATGGGTTCAGGATAATCAGGTAGAGAAGGACAGAGAGGAGCAGAGTTGCTAGTTGGAGGCCCCTTGAGTCATTCGTGTCAGAGCTTTGGTTTTCGTTTTTCACTGGCTCACTGTAATGATTATTCTAGAGAGGCTCTTCTAGAGCCATTCTGCCTTTGGGAGGCTTCCAAGGAACATCTCTTTTTAAGGAACATCTCTGTTCACCCCTAAGGTGAACGGTCTTATCTAAGTTAAAGTTCCTCTAAAATGGCCCCTGTAATTCCAAGTTATCCTTTGTGGAGCTCACCCATTTTTCAAAAAAGGGACAAGATCCTGGTCCTTAGTGGGTATACACACAGCAAGTAGGAGTTTTTGAGTGAGGTGGGGAAAGAGTTTTAGATCAAACTCTTCTTTGCCTTTAGATTGCCTGAAATAACTATCTGGAGGGAGCCAATAATTTTACCTCCAACTAGAAAACCAGGGAATCATGTTTTTTCCCCTTAGAGAGAGGAATTTGACCAAAGAGCTTCAACAAAACACAGGAAGACACAATAAAGACAAAGAGCTCAAAACAAAGAACGGAAATCAGATCCAAGAGTCTTATCCTAGAACTCCGTGGTCCTTGTGGTCAGTGAGGACATTGAGCACAATGGCTCAGTAGGTACTGGCACCTCATTACCTCTGGCCTCGGGTTAATGGGGGTGGGGGTGGGGGTCATCTTTTTCAGATCCTACTTCTGACACCAGAAACTGCCAATAAAATCAGGTCAAATTAAAATTCTGAGTTTATTGTACATACAAAAGAACAGTTCACAGACTGGGAGACCTCAGACTAAAAATGGCAACAAGCTCACAGGCATGTCATTCTAAGATGGCTTATAATATAAGATTGAAGAAGTTGTTTAACTTTACATTAACTGTTAATTACAACAGGGGTTTCCAGGCAACAGGGGATTGATTAAAAATGATTTTTTTTAAAAGATTTTTTAGCCCTGGTTGGTATAGCTCAGTGGATTGAGTGCTGGCCTACGAACCAACGGGTTGCTGGTTCAATTCCCAGTCAGGGCACATGGGCCAGGTCTCCAGTAGGGGGCACACAAGAGACAAACACACATTGATGTTTCTCTCCCTCTCTTTCTCCCTCCTTTCCCCTCTCTCTGAAAATAGATAATAAAATATTTAAATGTTTAAGTTATTTATTTTAGAGAGAGAGGAGAGAGAGAGAAGCATAGATTTGCTATTCTACTTATTTATGCATTTAATGGTTGATTCTTGTATGTGCCCTGACCAGGGTTTGAACCTGCAACCTTGGCGTATTGGGAAGATGCTCTAAACAACTGAACTACCAGGCCAGGGCTATTTACTTATAGAGACAGGGAAAAGGAAGGAGAATTAGAGGAAGAGAAACATGGATGTGACAGAGAAACATTGATCGGTTGCCTTTTGAATGCACCCTGTCCAGGGATTGAACCCACAATTCAGTCATGTGCCCTGATTGGGAATAAAATTGGTGACCTTTCGCTTTGTGGTATGACACCCAACCAACTAAGCCACATTGGTCTGGGCAAAAATGATTTATTTTTAAATTGATAATATTTATTTTAAAATGATACTATTTTGTAAAACCAATTTCAGTTTCATTTATAATTATCAAAGACATTTATAAGAAATGACCTAAATTAACTTTTATTTATGTTCATGAAATAAACTACATTAAGTTTTGCTTACATGGCCTAACTGGTTTTGTCTGCTCTGGGGGATTTTAAGCTCAGTCTCCATTTTATTATATTTTACCCGATCTAATTCATCCTAAAAGGTCTTTTCTTACCTCCTCAACAAAAAGTGACTCTTTGGTGGTTCTCTTTAACCAAGGATAACTGGTACTGGGGAGGAAACCTGTCCCCCTACCCAAATCACCTTAAAATAGGGACCAAAGTACCACAGTTAAGAAGGATAAAAGGACCAATTGTAGGAAGAACCAATCTGGGACAAAGCCATAACCAGTCAAAACAAAAACAAAACATACACACACACACTGTAATAGACAATAATTATACACAAGTGTTATTACTTTAACATAAAAATATGAAAGACAGGTGTTTATATACTTGAACGCAGTTACGTAAAAGCTATTATTTAAACTAAGTACAACTAGTTATCAGTGACAGTTAGTAACAATGGACTAATACAAATATATGAGAAATATATAACAATATTTTTTACTTAGCATTTCTGTCCTCTGATTCAGTAGTCAACTTTTTAAAAACAATTGGATATTGAAATTTTGTAGTCTATATTATTCCATATTCTTTAAAAAATTATTTATTTATTTTAAAGATTTTATTTATTTATTTTTAGAGAGGGAAGGGAGGGAGAAAGAGAGAGAGAGAGAAACATCAATGTGCGGTTGCTGGGGGCCATGGCCTGCAACCCAGGCATGTGCCCTGACTGGGAATCGAACCTGCAATGCTTTGGTTCGCAGCTCGCACTCAATCCACTGAGCTACACCAGCCAGGCTATTTATTTCCTTTTATTTTTTATTTTAAGGATTTTATCTTTAGAGAGAAGGAAAGAGTGGGAGAGGGAGACCAACATCAACGTGTGGTCACCTCTGCGCGCCCCCTACTGGGGACCTGACCTGGTTCACAACCCAGGCACGTGCCCTCACTGGGAATCTAACTGGCAACCCCTGGGTCCGGAGGGCCAGCGCTCACCCACTGAGCCACACCAGCCAGAGCTCCATATCCTTAAGATGTAAAAATATAAGACATTTAAAAAGGAGAACATAAGTACAATAGGATTAACTAAACAAACGTTGCTTATATTTATTTAAAAATAATGGCAAAAATAAAATTAAAAAGGGGAAAAAAAAGTGGAAAACAATAACAATACCATGTTTCCTTCAGTCCCACGATACAGTAGGGACTTTTACTCTTCCTGCTTCCTTTTCCAGTGATACTTCTCTGAGCTGCCTGCAGCCTTAGGATAACCTCCTTTTCTTCTATGCAGTGGTAACACTGAACACAGTCAGATGTAAAACTCTCTCCGACTTACAGCTGTGTTCTTATTAAGCCCACATTACATTGATTCCTGGTGTCAGTCCGATGTGATGACATCGATTCAAATACCTTCTCCACAAACACATTTGAGCACGGGGTACTTAGGCTTTTGTGAAATCAAAACTGGATTCCAGAAAAGTTAAAGTTCTAGTAAAGAAATTGAGAAAGTCCTGTTTAACTGGGGTGCCTTTTTCTGGTGACATTTTTTTCAGTTCTTCTTCCCCCCAAATGAGTCATGTTTTTGCTGTGTGAGTTTTTGTCGCAACTTAGAATAACATCAAATAACTCAGGTGCAGAGACAGTTTATCTTTTTCTAGGCTCCTTAAGGCCTTTTCAAAGATCATCAAGCAGTTCTAGAGAAACAGCATATAAATTTCTGTTGTACTGTAATTCTTTCCCCCATTTTCATCCTCAGTGTATTTCCAAATTAGAGAAGGACACTCTACTTTTCCCACACTCTGAAAATAGGATTTTAGGGCAGGCCAGCATATTAACATCTTTTCTATGGCTCGCAACAATGATAGCCATCTTGCAGACATATGTTTAGGGAGTCTATCTCCTTCCATTTCTTCAAAGTCAAGAATCTCATTAACTCCTTCTGCATACTTTGAGGAAACTAAAAAGTAACCAAAAACGTTCACTATGAAAACCTCGGTATCACGGGAAAGCAAGTCACACCCCTTTTTAGCAGTCTTGCCCACAAAGTGAGCAGGACATGCAGCAGGTATTTTCACTTTCTTTGGTAAGAAGTTTACACACTGAATGGAATTTGCCGGAATTTACATCTGTACTGTCTGCTAAATGTGCAGATGAGTGAGCACAGTCTAGTTTGTATTTGGACAGGATATCAACGATCTTCTGTTTAATATTTTTTGAGGTTTCATTAAAACCCTCATAGAAATCAAGAAGACGACTTGACTCCATTTTTCAAATCAAAGTACCTAAGAGCGAGGGGGAACACTTTTTTGTTGCCATGATTATAGAAAGCATGATCATTGGTAAGATCTGACAGAATCAGCTCTCCTGTAAGGGGCCAACACATCTGTGATCAAAATTTCCCCTTTTGTTCATCCACAGGACATTTTAGTTGCAACTTCTGAAGCAGGAAAAGGAATTTTACTCATAGAGCCATCAAGAGAGCGAATGATGAGGCCTGCTCATTGGTGGGTATGCCCAAGCTCACTGAGCGGCCGCCATTTTTGCTCGAGCACTGGTATCTCTTGGGGAGACCGAAACTCTCTGGACTGATTCAGAAGCACTTGCTTGTCTCATCCCACACTTGTAGGATTCAGTCTCCATACGTGTTTTCACACCCCCTTCGCCGCCAGGCCCAACCCCAAACGCTTTTCTGCATATTGTGCAGTATGCTCTGTTCGGATAACTCACCTCCCTAATCCAGCTGTACGTGTGCTTCCACCTGTCATTAAAATAACATCGTCGTTTAGTCTTCTTTTTCAGTATTGTCTGGGTCATGCTGACATTTGCATTGTACTCACTCTCATTTTCACAATCTGAACCCTTAGAAAATATGGTCACAAAATTAATAAAGTCAGAAATTAAACTAGTCTATCTCTATATAAAGCACAGCAGTTCACTGGACCGTTAACACTCATGATTAAAATTTAAATTGCTCTGACAGGACGCTACAGTGACTCCATTACGGAGAACCACAGACCATACTTGCCCATAGCAGTGGTCAACAGGTGGTAGACAATCACCATTTGTTGTTAGAAATAGAAATAGTCTTGTCTTCCGCATCTTTCCTGGAAGACCCACCTTCTCTGCTTCTCGACCTGTCCCTGCATCTCTCCCTCAGGCTGTTGCGTTCTTTCCCATATACCACAGGGTTAAAGCCTTAGTACTGTCGCCCCGCGTGATCATGTAGGCCCTTCTGTAGCACCTTCCGC
This sequence comes from Tonatia bakeri, assembly GCA_004024845.1. Classification (NCBI taxonomy): domain Eukaryota; kingdom Metazoa; phylum Chordata; class Mammalia; order Chiroptera; family Phyllostomidae; genus Tonatia; species Tonatia bakeri. The sequence continues at coordinate 78,062 of PVIA01000490.1, read as the reverse complement.
CAGATCCGGGCCTGCGGCGGAATCACCACCGGCTCCGCGATTAAGACTGCGAGCTGCAGCCTGGGCCTTCTCTGGTGGTGCCATTTGGAACCAGACCAGTTCCGACTCCATGACGGCCCCCAAGAATAGACGCTAGAAGGGGACTGAGAGCTTCTCGAGGGCGCCACGCGCCCACAAGTCCTTCACGTGTCTAAGCCATCACTGCTTCCCTTTTTAAAAAAGGGTCACTTCCCCCAAGCCCCCATTATCTCTTAAATAGTGATTCTACCCTGACGAGTTTCCAGCGTGTGGTGTGTGTGTGAGACAGAGAGAGGTAGACATTGGCAAAGTCTGCAGACATTCTTGGTTGTCACAACTGTAGGCATGGCATCAAGTGAGCAGAGGCCGGGGATGCAGACACATACCTACAGTGCACAGACAGCCCCCACAGGCTGATTTGTCCCAAATTGTCGGTAGTGCCTAGGCTGAGAAATCCTGCCTTAAAGCAAAGGGACACACACACAAAAGTCAAATCCCATAAATGGGTCACGGCACAGGGATTAGGGACGCACAGTACCTGAACCAGGGTGTCCCCACCTCGCGGGAGTGAATTAAAAAACATGGTCACAATATTCACAAAGCTAAATTCACAAAATTTCACTCTGAAATAGCGCCTCTTGGAGGGGGAGCTACAGTGAGCACGGAGCCAGGTTCTGAGAACGTAGGACTTAAAAACCTTCAGAAGCGCTGTGGAGCCACGACCTGGACCCACATTTTGCACCACGCGGGACCCTGCCCTTCTCCTGCCACCTACACCTGAGATAATTGTGGGACTGACCCCAGCACTAGAAAATTTACCACCTCACTCAAGACCGACATAAAGGCCCAACACGCATCTCCCTTTCGAAACCTTAGGACAAAGAGCTACTTTTGCCATCACCCTCTAAAGTGTACTCAAACTATTTCCCAGGCACTGGGCGCCTAGGAAAGCCCCTGCCGCCGACTCCAGAGCGTGCGCAGAGACTTTCGTGCAGTGGGCGTGGCTCCCTCTGGCCCAACCTTCGCTGGTTCTCCCCTACTCTCACGCCACTCCCTGAATCTCCGTCTCCGCATGCGCAACCGAGCCCCGGGGGCGGTACTGCTACATCCGGGTATCCGACGGCCTGTGTCTGCGGCTGTTTTGCTTTTTTGGCTAAAACTGGGAGAGTGAGGAGGCCCCGCGCTGCGCTACACCGGGCTCCGGACCGACTGCACGGCCGGGGCTGGACGTAAGTGCCAGGCGGGTGTGGGGGAAAGGGAGGAACCCCCGCAGGCCAGATAGTGCACGGACCCGGGGCTCTGCGCCCTGCTGATGCTGACTGGGTAGTTGCCTCCACCTCTGGGAAGCTGCGTACTGGGCTGTGCCTTGCTGGACCGTCCCTGGCTACTTTCTCCGGACCTGGTCCGGCCGGCGACGGGAGAGAGCAACCGCGTCCGCACTCTGCCGGGCTGCCGGACCACGCCCTTCCCCGGGACTCCCTGGATCCCTGAAAATCACATTGCTTCCCCTACTTTAGAGCTGGAGAAACTGAGACCCGGCTGGTTCACACTGCGAGCTAGAGAGCTAGTTTCCAGGTGTTCCAAGTCCCATTCCACTCTCTACACCTGAAATCCCCAGGGTCTGGAGGGCGGAGTTTGGGAATGAGGGTGTCAGTATAAAGCCAAGGAAAATGGATTCGAGGCGGGGTCCTTGGGAAGAACCGAAAGTAAATATATACGGGCGTGCTGTTCCTCCCAGGGAAGAATAAAACGAGTGTATTTTCAAAATCAAACTTGTTCTAAAGGCAAATCAGCACCGGTTGTATCACAGTTTTGAATATTTAATTTTAAATAGAGAAGTGACAATAGGTTCCATTGCTCATTTTTAGGATATCATGTTTTTAGACGGTCATGATTGCAGGCTACAGAGTAGCTTTAATGGACGGGTTCAGATTCGCCCGAGGAGTTTGGGTGTTCCTTGATTATTAGTAAGTTTTACGTAACTCTGGCTTTTTCATACTCTGAAATAGATACTGTGGCTGTGTCTCAAGCTAGGTCTGTACAGCTCAGCTCGGAGGAATGTTTTATGTAATTTGTTAAGACTTTTAGGTCACCTATGGTCATTTAGCAGTGTATTCTTTTTGGTCTGAATTAATATTTCAATTTTATACCTTCTTTTGGCAGAAAAGCATCTGTGAGAATCAGAGATAGAGATATTAAAAGGAAATGGATGTTCTTTTTGTAGAAATTACTCCAAAAGCCAGGCTTGGAGAAGGAAAAAAATAATGAAGTGATGTGTGTAGAAGACCTGCAGTACAGTATTTAATTTTTTTAAAGATTTTATTCATTTTTAGAGAGGGGTAGGGAGGGAGAGAGGGGAACATCGGTGTGTGGTTGCCTCTCATGCGCCCCCTACTGGGGACCTAGTCTGCAACCCAGACATGTGCCCTGACTGGGAATCTAACCGCCAACCCTTTGGTTGGCATGCCAGCACTCAATCCACTGAGCCACGCCATCTAGGGCAGGTATTTAATTTCTTAATCTGATTGTGAAGAAACATATTCTCAAATAAAATGTATAAATTCCTAACAAATATTTTTCACCTGACTGCATGCTTTAACTCAAGCCAAAGTTTATCATTTGTCTCTCCACTGTTAGTGCTTCTGGATTGTAAATATCGAAATCATGCAATAACTTGGTTTAGAATAAAATTAATCCACATTTGTCCATATTAACTATACCAAAACCATTTCTTATTTTTTATTGATATATAACTGGCATATAATGTTGGTAGTTTTTGATGTACAACATAATGGTTGAATATGTTTATATATTGCAAAGTGATCTCCACAGTAAGTCTAGCTGACCTCCATCACTACACATAGTCACAAAGTTTTTTTCTTGGATGAGAACTTCCAAGATCTACCCTCTTAACAAGTTTCAAATAATACAATACAGTATTCACTGTAGTCATGAAGCCGTGCATTACACCCCCAGAGCTTCTTATTTTATAAATTCAAGCCAAAACCATCTTTTAAATTAAGAAAAATACTGAATGGGGGAAAATAATGAATCCAAGTTTTATTTTCCAAATTTATAATGTGGAAATTTATTGAAAGCTAAATCAGATATTCTGAAGAAGTATACGTAGCCAGCCTAAAGTACAGTTGACCCTTTATAACACGGTGTGAATTGTGCAGGTCCACTTATAGATGGATTTTTTTCAATAAATATACAGCTCTCTGCATTCCCGGGTTTCCCATCCTAGGAATCCACAGATGCAGAGGACCAGCTGCATGCATTGTTCTACACTATTATGTATGAGGGACTTGAGCATCCTGGGATTTGGTATCTGTAGAGGTCCTGGAAATGTTACCCTGTGGATACTGAAGGATTGTAGTTAAGTTTTGAGAGAGTCAAAAAGTTATCCTTGGATTTTCAACTGTAGGGGCCGGGGGTTTGGTGTCCCTAAACCCTGCTGTGTTCCAGGGTCAACTATATTTGTAATTTAACTTTTACTAAATTATTTCTGAACTGTTTATTATTTTCTAAGAATATAAGTCAGGTTTGAATCAAGTAAATAGAATACTTAATTGTTTGTCTTTTTTTAAGTGACCTGGGGAAAATGTCTGGATTTCTAGAAGGATTGAGGTGCTCGGAATGCATTGACTGGGGGGAAAAACGCAATACTATTGCCTCCATTGCTGCGGGCGTCCTAGTAAGTGTCATTGGCCATTTGGGCTGTGTTCTTTTGGTGGGTTTGGTTTTATGTTTTAAATTCTGTATGATGTTATAAAGTCTGTACTATGTATTTTATCTTTGACCACTGAATTCATTTTAATAAGTGTTGCTATTTTGTTTTGTTTATGAGAGAGTTATTCATGTCATTCCAACTCTTAGTTGAAATTAGGGTTTGAAATTTGATTAATAGATCAATTGACTTTCTTTAACTGCATGGTATAATAAAAGACAGTATATTTTATTTTACTATTATTTTTAGATATTATTTATTTACTTTTTTTTATCCAAAATGTGTTTATGGGGATGGTTCCCCACTCATCTTGATTCAGGGTACTTTTAGTGCTGCTTCCTTCTGAAGGAGCCTTCTTCTGTAGGCCTTCCTCCTATAGGCTGACAGAGGACAGCAGGGCAGCCAACCCACAAAACTACTGTCTGTGCATGGCTAAAGACGGTGGTGATTTTATAGCATCCTGGGCATTTCACATCCGTGAAGTAGGAATTGGGACTCTGCACCAGGTGCTTCTTGTGTTTCCTCTTCTCTTCTGGAGAGGGATGAAGGAGGTCTTTTGGCATGTTGTCGTGGGGAGGTCGTCACTGCCGGAAAGGTTATTTATTTACATTTTAGAGAGAGGGGAAGGGAGGGAGAGAAACATACATGTGTGAGAGATACATCAGTGGGTTGCCTTGATTGCCTCTTACATGCCCCTAACTGGGGAATCTAGCCCCCAACCCAGGCATGTGCCCTGACTGGGAATCGAACTGGTGACTTTTTGGTTTACAGGCTAGCACTCAATCCACTGAGCCACACCGGCCAGGGCAAGACAGTGTGTATTTTATACATTTACTCATTATATGGATTATGCCTCCTGTTAATGAGTAAATTAAGTTACCAGGAAGTGTTTTAGAAACAGGTCACACTAATTGAGTGAGATATGATTGCATTTCTCCATAATTGGCTTAACTTTCTTCACAATCTCATAAAAAACAAAAACAAAAACAGAAAACTCATTTAAAAATACTGCTTAGAAGTGACTTACGATATAAAATTGTTATTTACGTTGCAGATTCCTCAAGGCATCTAATGTTTGTATTTGATGATGCTATGTTGTAATATGCTCCAAGTGAATTTTAAGTAAATAAAAATCTAAGTTTAAATATCTGTTCTTTCCCTGTTGCCTGATACTTATAATCTATGAAAATTATTATCCTATATTTTTCGCAAGCAATGGTCAAATATAAAACTGCTATAGAATTCTGCTCTTATAAACATAAAACAAAAAAAGCTTTGAACTTTTGTCTGCAAAGAAAATAAATATCTCGAATATATTGAAAGAGTACTTGTGTTAACCAGTAAAAATGTCATTAATAGAGTTATGGATCTGTCTGCAACCTGATAAAAATAACTCGATCAGTCTAAAATAGTTATCTTAAAGTAATTTTCAGAAGACGGCATTTCCAGAACTAGCTGGGTCAGGACTGGGAGTAGGGGCAGGGAAAGGGGTTCCTTTCACAACCTTCTAAGCTACTTGTCAGTATTTGCTTAATTTTTTATAAGTTTTTGCTCAGATGATGAAAAAACATTTGTATACTTTTAGTGTTTTTCATAATATATTTGCCCTTGATAATCTCCATGATCAAATTCAGTTAAGATAAATGATACATTGGTGTTAAGCTGAATTCGCCATCACACCGGAAGCTATCAGTAGGCTGCACTGTAATTAATCAGAAGGAAGAGCAGAGCTGCAGCCGTTCCTCACTCACAACATCAAGGGAACAGCTCAGCTTCCATCTGCAACAGTTACTCTCCATATTATTTTAAATTTGTTTTCTTTTCAATAAGTATATCTTCCTGGAGGCTTATAATGTATCAGCAGCAGGCCACTCTTTTTGTCATTTGGAATCTGAATCCTTTTTTTCTTTTTCCTTCCATGAGATATTGTAACTTATTTCTAGTTCACAAAATTCAGATTACAGACTTTATTATGAAAAAATAAAATGATGACTAAAGTAGACTTAGAAAGTAAGGTCATGTTAATAGATTTTCATTGCTGTCAGACTTAAGGGTCTATAATATTTAATTATATATTAAGCCATGTACCAATTACATGTAAGAAATTTCTAGAACAGGCCCTGGCTGGTGTGGTGCAGTGGATTGAGCACTGGCCTGTGCACTGAAAGGTTGCTGGTTTGATTCCCAGTCAGGGCACATGCCTGGGTTTCAGGCCAGGTTCCCTGTTGGGGGCGTGTGAGAAGCAACTGTTTCTCTAACACAACGATGTTTCTCTCTTAACTCTTTTCCTTCACTCTCTCTAAAAATAGATAAATAAAATCTTAAAAAGAAGTTGCTAGAGCATTCAAGAAAACTTGGAAATTCATTAGAAGGGATCTCTTTACTTTGGTATCTTGCTTTCTTTTTAGTCAGTAATATATGAAATCAATACATGAAATTTTCTCCTTCGTGTCACCCTTTTTGCTTGCTTGTTTGTTTTAGTTTTTTACAGGCTGGTGGATTATCATAGATGCAGCTGTCATTTATCCCACTATGGAAGAGTTCAACCATTCATACCATGCCTGTGGCGTTATAGCAACCATTGCCTTCCTAATGTAAGTGTCATCGTTAGTGACACTTATTACACAGATTGTCACAAAACAAAAATGTTTTACATATAGTTGAATGGATTTAAACTTTTGAAATGTTATTAAATTAACATATTGGCCATGGTTTAAAAGTCACATAGTAGAGAAGGACTTACAAAGAAAAGCAACAACCTTCTTGTCTTCCTTTTACCTCTCCTTGTCCACCTCTGTCTCCCAGCTTCTCTCAACTATCCTATTTCTACACTGCCAGTGTTTATAACATTACTTTTAGGTCAGTAACCATGTGCTTTGTCTAAGGGTTTGTTTATTTACTCGTTTAACAAATACTCGTTGAACCTTTATATTCCCAGACTCTGCTGTAGAAACAGGAAACAGTGACTAAGATGGGAAAATCCATGCCTTTCTGGAATTTATACTCTAACGAGTGAGGCAGATAGTAACAAAAGAGAGATGAATTAAATACATAGCATGTTAGATAATGATAAGCCCTGGCGAGAAAAAGCAGAGAAAGGAGATAGGAGATTTCAGCAGGGGGTGTAGGACCCTGGTTGGTGTGGCTCAGGAATTGAATGCCAGCTTATGAACCAAAGGGTCGCTAGTTTGATTCCCAATCAGGGCACATGCCTAGGTTGCAGGCTGGGTCCCTGGGTACGGCACATGAGAGCAACCACACATTGACGCTTCTCTCCCTCTCTTTCTCCCTGCCTTACCCTCTCTCTAAAAATAAATAAATAAATATAGTCTTTAAAAAAAAACAGGAGGTGTAGATATTTTAACTCAGGTCAAGGAAGGCCTCACTAGAAAGGTGATTTTTTTTTTTAAAGATTTTATTTATTTATTTTTAGAGACTGAAGGGAGGGAGAAAGAGAGAGAGAGAGAAACATCAGGGTGCGGTTGCTGGGGGCCGTGGCCTGCAACCCAGGCATGTGCCCTGACTGGGAGTCGAACCTGCGATGCTTTGGTTCGCAGCCCACGCTCAATCCACTGAGCCACGCCAGCCAGGGCTTAGAAAGGTGATTCTTGAGTAAAGACTTGAAGAAATGAAGGAGTTCATCGTGGGGATATACAAGAGAGGATCATTCCAGACAGAACAGCAAGAACAAGGGCTCTGAGGCATGGAAACCAGTGTGACTGGAATAAAGGTCAAGGTAATAAAAGCCAAAAAAGATTGAAAAACTGTTCCAGACTGATGAGACTAAGGAGACTAGGGAGATTAGACATTAGAATAGAATATACCTCACGGTCCTGGGCAGGATCCCTCCTCCCTCCCTCCTTCCCTCCCTTCCTTCCTTTTTAAAGATTTTATTTATTTTTAGAGAGAGGGGAAGGAAGGGAGTAAGAGAGGGAGAGAAACATCAATGTGAAGTTGCCTCTCGTGCGCCTGCAACTAGGGGCCTGACTCGAAACCCAGGTGTGTGCCCTGACCCAGAATTGAACCAGCGACCCTGCAGCACGGCACTCAATCCACTGAGCCGCACCAGTCAGGGCTGGACAGGATCCTTTTGCTATTAAGAGCATTATTGGGACAATTGGGGAACTTAAATACGCTCTGAAGATTAAATAATGGCAGTGGTAATGAATCATCGTTCATTTCCTGATTTTGATGGTCGTGTTGTGGTTCTGTAGAAATGTCTCGTTTGTGGGAAATATATGTAATTGTGTGTCTTGTTTGTAGGTAGTGCCGTTTCTGGGGTTGTGGGGCATCATGTTGACAGCTTTTAAATATTTCAGGGAAAAAATTTATTTGACCTGTACTTAGAACTTTTCTGTGAATTTGAGATTGCGTGTAAAACTAGTAATAACAGAGAACAAGTAGAGATCATTTGAAAATGTGCTGGACAGTTAAGACTGACAGGTCAGGGCCATGGCTGTCTGACAGGAAGCTACAGAGTTTATTCAGAGGGCTCAGCAAGAAGGAACAGGAACTAAGCACCACTAACCTAGGATCATATGCATTTAAAAAATATGAAGCTTGTTTTAAACTATATTTTATGTGCCAAGTAATTGAGTTAATGTAGAGGTCACTGAAAATAATTATGACCATTTTGATCATTCCAAAATTTAGATTTGAATGAATTAAGACTTTATATTATTGTGAAAAAAACTAGGATTCAGGTATTTAACACATTTATTGAACACCTGCCCTATGTCAAGCCCCGTGCTGGGCACTGAGGATCAAAATGGGAAACAAGGCAGACACAGCCCCTGCCCTTCTGGGGCTTACATTCTAGTGGTGTGTGTAATAGACGTATAATGTTTAACCGTTTAACTTGGTATATTGTAAACATTTTCCCATTTTAAACATTTAAAATTTTTTTCAAGGATACTTCTCAAGAAGGCAAGGCCATCTCAATTTAGAGTGGTGCTCTGTGAAAGTCAGTGAAAGGTGTTTTACATTTGGAGCACCTGTAAGGAATTGAAAAAAAAAAAAAGCAGGTTTCACCACTGGAATATCCTTGCGTTGAGTATGTCTGCTGTGTACAAATGAAAAACTGGATAGGCCCCAGCTACAGACTGTTCTGATCTTAGCAAGATAAAATTTTGAGAATTTAAAAAAATTGAGGTATAATTGACTATTTTAAGAATTCCACTCTCACATTTAAAAAAATATCAGAATCATCGAAAGGACTTGTTAGCACTCAAATTGCTGAGCCCCGTACCCAGAGTTTCTACTTGAGTAAGTTTGGGGCCGAAGAATTTTCTTTCTAACGACTTTCCAGACGATGCTGATTCTGCTGTTTTGGGACTTGCTTTAGAGGGTATCTGATTGAAGGGACTTAACTTAAGGTCATATGAACCCTAACCTTGAACTTGAGGAACTCTGACTTGTATCTGGTAATTCAATGCTGTAGGTAGTCTCCCTTTGGAGTTGGAGACTCTGATCTTGGTTTCATTTATGCAGGATTAATGCAGTATCTAATGGACAAGTCCGAGGTGACAGTTACAGTGAAGGTTGCCTGGGTCAAACTGGTAAGTGCAAATAGTGTCTTACCATGCATCCTTAAAGTGATAATTATACATGGAAAGGACCCTTGTCTGACTCCTTCAGATCAGGGATTGGATGGAGGAGTATCTAGAGCAGAGGCTGTACGTTCCAAGGCACAAGGTAAAAGTTACATTCGGTCAAAGTTGGCTTCAAAGTACAGAACACGCAGTTTTGAATATATAATCCTGTGCAATAGTGTGTAGATATAAACATATACAGTAAAGAACAGTATGTAATGAATATATATGCAAAATAGAACTCATAGTACTTTCAGTAATACCATATAAATTACTTTCTTCCCTTTTTTGCCAACCTTATTTGATTGAATTAGCATTTGGAAATAGTTTAGAATCACAGGTTTTAGTGTCTGTTTTAAAATTTGGCGTCCTAACCATTCCTAAGGGTACAATTTAGCATTGTTAAGGACATTTGCATTGTTGTGCATCTGATCTCCAGAACTTTTTTTACCTTGTGAAGCTGAACATAATAATAGAATTTCGGTGCTTAGATTCATGCCGGCCCTTCCTCCGCAACCGAGGATCTCATGGCCCCTGGACCACATTGCCACGTCACGTGCCCGGGGCAGGCAGGGCACTGGACACTGGACACTGGCACAGCTTCCTGGAGTCCAGTTTGCACACAGATTTTAGGGGGAGGACATTTGTTAAGCAATTTAAATGGTAAACTGCAAATATTACATTTATACAAAAATAAATTTGGATGTGGGCAAATTGCAAGTTTTTTTTTTTTAAAGATTTTATTTATTTATTTATTTTCAGAGAGGGAAGGGAGGGAGAGAGAGAGAAACATCAGTGTGCGGTTGCTGGGGGACATGGCCTGCAACTCAGGCATGTGCCCTGACTGGGAATCGAACCTGCAATGCCTGGTTCGCAGCCCGCGCTCAATCCACTGAGCTACAACAGCCAGGGCTGTTTTTGTTTTTTAATGAAACAGGGGAAACTACTTGTCAGCTCTGGTCGATGTTTTCAGACTTCCTGGTTCACTCTCTTCATTGCTGCACTTAAGTAGAAGAGGTACAGGAATGTCGACCTACCGTAGCCTCGCAGACTCTGGAGGAGTGGGTGAATGTTAGCCGCTGGTGTTGGTAATGGGACAGTAATAGGTGGAGGTAGGACTAGAATGTGGCCATCGCATCTCTAAATAAGATGTGTTAGCTAACGTTGCTTTGGCGGTTCAGAGACAATTTTATTTGTTTTAATATCACATCTATGAGCAACAACTTACTTATTTCATAAATACTGTTTTATGTTTTGGATATGAAATCAGAAATTTATGTATAGCATTCTATTTGCAGTGCTTCATTGAATGGGCCAGTGTTTTTATTAAAATTTATTTGTGCTAATTAAATAAACTGAGAATTCGTTTGAGGCAGTATAATGATTCCATTTATTTTATAGCATATTTTCATAAATATTATAAAATGTGATTTAAGCCCTCTTCTATTAACAGAATTTTAATGCAGCTTTCCTAAGAGCCAACTGCAATAAATTTGAATTTATTTTGCTGCCTGACTTCCCAGAAAGTGAAACACAGTAGTGTTTAGACTCATTATCGCTCAATATGAATTTAATTTTTTGTTAAGTAGACCTATGTTTTTGTTTGAAAGTTTTCTTGAAGGACTTTACATTTTACAGCAGAATTTCTAAAAATATATGGAGAATGAGCCTATTGATATAGTGAAAGATACTTTGTAAGATTTTTATTGGATGATTGAGAACAGCTTTTCCTGGTGTGCGTATTTAGGGGAAGTAAATACAGGCAATGAAAATACACAGACCAGCCGACAAGGAAGAGGTCAGCGTCTGCACTGTTGAGGGATACTCGGCACATCTCCTGGTCTGCTTATTTTAGCCTAATGGCAACTATACGTTTTTTCTCTTTGGGTCTTTGTTTTCGTTTTGAAAAGTTAATTGAACGGACTGCTGCTGAATGAGAAACAATCCTGGTAAAATGTCAATTCTTTTAAGGTGCTCGCATATGGCTGTTCATCGGTTTCATGCTGGCCTTCGGTTCTCTGATTGCGTCCATGTGGATTCTCTTTGGTGGTTATGTTGCTAAAGGTAAGAGAGAGCACAGTTTATATGTCATTTCGATGAAACACTGAAATTGAGCATTAAAGCTGGTTATTTTAGAATAAAGTGTTTTTCATGCAGCTGGGCCAGCTACTGGCAATGCATTTGTGCTAAGATCTCCCCTCTCTCTACCAGTATTTATTTTGTTTGGTATGTTTTTAGTATCCCTCTCTTCTGTATTTTTTCTTCTAATCCACAGCCTGGAAGGAATGGGACACAGCTCCAAACCTTGCTCTTCTTTGGCTTCCAAAAACCTCAAAAGCAGAATATATATGTTCTCCAGCTATTTGGCAGGTTTTGACTTGCTGAGAAATATCCATGGAATACTCTAACATCCTAGAATTGAAATTAATTGAGCTAATAAGCCTTCCTGATAATGATATCATCTCCTTTTAGAAAGAAAAATGAATTAACATTTAATGTGCATCTGCTATATGAGGCCAACTTAAGATAAGCTCAGGAAAGGCCTGCCTTTAGATTCTTGGCTGAAATTTCACCTGAGAGACACCAGAAAAATATGAAAAAACCACTTAATGTTCCAAGTGAAATTGTGCTTATCAGAGTAAAACTACAATATTAATGATTTATAAAAACTGGATCAGCAAAGATCTGATTTAGGTCATATTTTTTTTTTAAAGATTTTATTTATTTATTTTTAGAGAGGGAAGGGAGAGGGAGAGAGAGAGAGAGTGAAACATCAATGTGCGGTTGCTGGGGGACATGGCCTGCAACCTAGGCATGTGCCCTGACTGGGAATCGAACCTGCGATGCCTGGTTCGCAGCCCACGCTCAATCCACTGAGCTACGCCAGCCAGGGCTTATTTAGGTCATATTTAACCCTTTATTTCTTTGAATAAAATGTGATTCCTGAATTAAAATAAGTTTCCTGAACTTTTATTAAAATCATTTAAGTTTTATTGTTAGGAACGATAGGCATTTTAAAATATTTGTATTTTTTTCTGCCCTGGCTGGTGTGGCTCAGTGGATTGAGTGTCGGCTTGTGAGTCGAAAGGTAGCTGGTTCGATTCCCAGTCAGGGCACGTGCTTGGGCTGTGGGCCAGGCCCCCAGTTGGGGGCGTGTAGGAGGCAACTGATCAATGTATCTCTCACACGTCAATGTTCCTGTCCTTCTCTTTTTCCCTCCCTTCCCCTCTCTCTAAAAATAAAGTCTTTAAAAAATATATCTTCTATAAAAATATTTATATTTTTATTTACTTTTTTTGAGAATATTTTCAAGGGTGTATTTGAGCCAAATTGAAGACATGCCAGGAAGCAAGATCTCAAGTGCTCCCTATGTAATTTATTATTAAAATCACGTTACCAAACGTAGAATAGAAAGAACTGAAAAAGAAACTGTAATAATCTCACTGCTCTTAAGTATTTTGGCATGTTTTCTTTGGTCTCTTCTGTTTTTTATGTACTTATAATTGTAGTATAAATAAAACTCGGAGCCCTGCTTTTATAAATAAAATTTTGGAGCCCTACTTATGTTAAGTAGTGAACTACTTGACATAATATGGTAAGTAGTTCTCTTGTTGCAACAAAAAATCTTTGCCACCATCATATCTTAAAAAGAAAGAAATTACTTTTTCTTTCAATTGCGTACTTGTTCATTGTAGCAAACTGAGACCATAAAAGAGCTCAGAGATGCATATACAATTACTGATAATTCTTCTTACCCAGATACAACAACTACCACAGAGTTCCTTTTCGTAGGAAAATGTTTGCCTCATAGAATTTTAAGATTTTTTTCAAAAGGCTTTTGGAGCCAGGTTATGCTTGGAGAATCATGAGTGACAGATCTGTAATTTTATAAAGTTGCCTTTCTTCGGGATCTCTCTGAGCCATTCTAGTGATGATAGCTGTTTAATGTAGAAGAATGTGGTCTTGTCGTGAAGGCCTACACAAAGCAGCTGTTCTGGGAAAACCAGAATAATTAACAAATGTTCGGGGGAGAGTTGACAGTTCATCTCGCCATCATGCCTTGATTCATCAGTTAGTGAGCAATTATTGACAGCCAATAGTGGACATGTGCGAGAATTCTGACTTTGGGATAAAATCGGAACAGAATGTTCCCCTGGCAGTCTTGCTGGTCTCAGCCACTCTGTCCCCCTAGAAGTGCGCCCCAGAGCCCTGGGGGTCATGGCCTGTGGAAGACCATCCCTCTCTCTGCACTCCGCAGCAATCCAGCAGCAAAGCTTGTTCATATAGATGTCGCATTGGGCCACTTTGTACCTTCCCCCTGGCTCCCGCCCGGGTTCAGTGAGACAGTCCCCTGCCTAACTTCCCCAAACAGGCTGTGCACAGGCGTCTGCTTCTCCCCTTGGCCCCTTCATCAACTCAGCACCACAGCCAGAGGGACCCTGTTAAAACGTGTCAGCTCACATCATGTTTTCCCTCCAGCGGCCTCTCCCCTCACCCGGTAAAAATCGCAGCCCTTGCCATGACTGCACGGCCTGCAGATCCCACGCCCAGCGCGCCCCTCGTGCTTCTCTCCTCCGTCTCTCGCTTCCTCTCTGTAGCCCACGCAACCATTCCCAACGCACCGCTGTGCCTCCACCCCAGGGCTTGTGCAGTTGCCACGTTGCTGCTTCTGTGTGGTCCCTGCCAGCACTTCCTCCCTGTCTGTATGTCAGGGTCACCTCACGAAGTCTTCTGGCCCCCTGTATGAAATCATTTTCTGTGTCATCATTTGCTGCACTTCCTGTATCTTTTTTCTCCTTGTTTATTCTCTCATCTAGCTCCATGGAGGCAGAAACATTTGCCCGTTTTGTTTTCGGCTGTATCCCCAGCACGTTAAGTGAACAGTGCTGAACCCAGTGTGCTCTCAGGAGGTGCTTGCTAAATGAATGAAGGGGTCTGTCAGTTACTAAGTCAGTACTAGACGCTGTCACGGGCACCAGGTCGTTTAATACTCAAACCGGCTGCGGTCACCAGTAACGTCAATTATATTAGGAGAACTAATGTTCAACATAGTATCAGAAACTAAATGTTTTGAGATGCTAAGCCTCTAAATTTTTTTTTAACAGAAAAAGCCATAGTGTACCCTGGAATTGCTGTATTTTTCCAAAATGCCTTCATCTTTTTTGGGTAAGTTTCTTTTGCATTTCTTATCCTATCTTTCTTTTAAATTCTTTTTTCCTACTAGTTTCTTTTATGTCATTTATATATTTAGTTGCTTTATTGACCCTCATCCAGTGCCCCCCTCTCCCGTGTTAGTGTTATAAAATAGGAAGCATGAGAAAGATATTTTTTTTTATTTTATTTTATTTATTTATTTTTAGAGAGGGAAGGGAGAGGGAGAGAGAGAGAAACATCAATGTGCGGTTGCTGGGGGACATGGCCTGCAACCTAGGCATGTGCCCTGACTGGGAATCGAACCTGCGATGCCTAGTTCGCAGCCCGCGCTCAATCCACTGAGCTACGCCAGCCAGGGCAGAAAGATATTTTTAATATATGGATTAGTTTGCTGCCAACCTTGGAAACATACATTGGTTTTTAAAATTGCCGCCGCCACCCGGGCCGGGCGGTTCAGTTGGTTAGAGCATCACCCTGATCTGCCAAGGTGCAGGCTCAGTCCTGGGTCTGGACACATGCAAGAGTACAAACAGAGGTTTCTTTCTTTTCCTCCACCCCTCCTTTCCTTCTCCCTTCCTCCCTCCCTCCCTTCCTCCCTCTCCCTTCTTCTCTCTAAAATCATTGCTTAAAAATGAATAAAAATAAATTTTAAAAGGGAAATAAATTGAAGAGAGATCTGCTCAAGAATCACGAGTTCTTTACAAAAATGAAACCGCCACCACCTCCCCTCAATGAAGAACTGTGGTTTGTGTAGGGTTAGTTACATAACACGGACAATGTTCGTTGTAAATCTGTATTTCTAGCAGGTGCTTTTAATGAAAAAGCTGATGTAACAACATTTCTCCTGAAAACTTTGTTTCTGGATGCATTTTATAGTTCTTTCTGTCCTTGGTGTCGTTAGAATTTGTACATGATGTTTGAGGTATAGTGGAAAAGCCCTAACATTTTTTTATCCTTCCAATGAATGACAAAAGATTAATAAAACCCCTAGAAACCTTAATACTTTTGTTAATAATCTTCTTTGGTGTTTATTCTTTCCTGGACACTTAGGGCCTGCTTTCTCCTCTATCCTTAGCCTTCTACCCCCTCATACCCAGAAAGACCAAAAAAAAAAAAAAAAAACCCAAACCTTTGTCCTGTGCATTAGGAGGTGTTTTTTTGTTTTCCTTTGTGTGAAGATTTTGTTTATTTATTTTTCAAGAGCAGGGAAGGGAGGGAGAGAGACATCAGCTGGAACCTGCAGCCCAGGCCTGAGCCCTGACCCAGGATCAGACTGGCGACCTTTCACTTTGCGTCCGGAGTTCCTGACTCCACTCCGTGGCTAGGTTGCTGACGGTGGGGGACCACCTGCCAGCTCCATGCACCAGACAGTGGTGTTTCTGGGGAGAGATTTTCAAAAAAGTCCCTAATCCAAAATAGTTTTCAAAATTGCTATATTCTAGGACAGCCTGTTTGAGGACTTCTCTTTTCCACCCCCAAAAAAGGAAATAGAAGCCCCATGTCCACCTGAACCATGCATGAAATGTTAATTCAGATTTGCTCTTCAGTAATAGTCAATTGTTGATATTCACACTTATTCCATTTCACCACCAGACATTTTGCAATTTTATAAAATCAGTTTCGGAATAAGAAAAATGTGAACCTGCATGTGGCAAGATACATAGCCTCTTGGGTCATACCTTGTGGCCTAAAACTAGTGGGGAAACCTCAAAAGAATAAAAAAATATATATTTAAGCCGTTGGTTTTATGCAGAAAGTAATAATGACCAAAGTTTATTGAGCAATTATTATGTGCAAGGCACCATTCTTAGTGCTTTACATAGAAGCTCTCAGTCAGTCCCTACAACAACTCTGAAGGCGGCTCTCCTATTATCCCCGTTCTGTGTATGAGAAAGCAGTCACGGAGAGGCCAGGCAACCTGTCTGAGATCACAAAGCTAAATTTGCAGTGACTCAGGGTGCAGACTCCAGCAACTGTGATGTTGAAATTTGAAATTTGGGATGAATTCACTTGACATTTTCTCCCTTTTCTGGGTCTCCAGCCAGTTGTTTAGTATTAGTTCTGTTACCTTCCCTTTTTTCTTTCTTTTTTTTAATAACGCAACACTGTACTTGAAAAATACAATATGGGTAGACCTTACCTACTAACTTAGGAAATAAAGTTTGGGTGAGTTTGTTATTTTGTAGCATGATGTAGCTTGTGTTTATGAGAGGGACAGTGTTGATATTTAGCATTTCTTTTCCATTTGAGCTGCAGTGTTGAGGTTTGAGAATTTTAAAGCTGACTTTAGAGAGAGAGAGAAACATCACTTTGTTGTTCCACTTATTTATGTATTCATTGGTTGCTTCATGTATATGCCCTGAGTGGGGATCAAACCTGCAACCTTGGCGTATTAAGACAACACTCTAACCAACAGATCTAACGTGCCAGGACCAGGTGTGAGCCCCTTCAAAGATGGACCTGGTCTCCTGAGCTCACTACACCGGTATCTGCACAGGGTTGGACGTGGTCAGGGTAATAACTCAGTGCCCTGCAGCTTCAGGCAAAGGAAGGCAGTGTAACAGGGTCAGAGGCAGGAGTAAGAAAGGCTTCAGGATGGAGTGATGGGGAGGGGAGTTCCTGAGAACCAGCCACAGAGAGACCGACAGCAGCCTTCTTTATTTTAATCATTATTTACTCTGTCAAAGATAAAGGGTAAGTGCCACTTTGAGATGCCTTTGGCAGAGAAGTTACTCTGTCACAGCAGGGCGGAACAAAGGACTGAGGACGAGGATTTGTGGGAAATTTTTAATCTCTTCCAGTGAGGGAAGAAACACATAAGTTCATTCAGTAGTTACCACATTTCATAAAATTTTTTGCTTTTCTTGAAAAACTGGAAGATCTGGCAACCCTGGGCCCCACACCAGCAGCAATCCACTGGAGCCAAATAGTTGCTCCTTTTACATAGGGGTGCATCTCCGCGCAGCCCCACCTCATTCATTGCCTGGGGCTGATCACCACTTGCCCCCTGTAGTAGGACATAGAAGCTGGCCCTTGCTTGCTTGCTTGCTTTCCTTTTCTTTTTAGAGAGGGGAAAGGAAGGAGAAAGAGAGGGAGAGAAACATCAGTGTGTGGTTGCCTCCCAAGCACCCCCTACTGGGGGCCTGGCCCACAACTCAGGCATGCGCCCTGACTGGGGATCGAACCAGCAGCCCTTTGGTTTGCAGGTTCACACTCGATCCATAGAGCCACACCAGCCAGGACTGGCACCTGCCTTCTTGGCTCATTTAAGGCACCTAAGGCCCCCTGGTAGGCAATTTTCCACACTGGTCAATTGGCTTACCAGATCCTGGCCATCTCATTCCATGTCCTGGTTGTGTCTTAAACTATAGTCTAGCCATATTGGATTCCTACTACACCTCAGATATATGTGAATATCTTCTTATGCATGTAATTTTGATCCTGCCCCTCTTAAACTGAGGGCTTGAAGACAACTATAGATATATCTCCACCTAAACCCTAGGCTGTAAGTTCCGTGAGGGCCTGTTTCTGACACATTGATCTCCGGGGCTTTTCCTGAGGCCCCATGGTCTCTTATTCCTCTTTGCCTTTTTTTTTTTTTTTTAGATTTTATTTATTTGTTTTTAGAGAGGGAAGGGAGGGAGAAAGAGAGAGAGAGAAAGAGAAACATCAACGTGTGGTTGCTGGGGGCCATGGCCTGCAACCCAGGCATGTGCCCTGACTGGGAATCGAACCTGTGATGCTTTGGTTCGCAGCCCGTGCTGAATCCACTGAGCTACGCCAGCCAGGGCTCCTCTTTGCCTTTTGATATACCATTTCCACTTCCTGAAACATCTTCACCTTTCCACTAGTTCCTGTACATACCAACATCCCATCTGAACTTCTGCTTAGCCAGAATTTGTCTACTATTCCCACCTCTGTAAATCCTTTTTTGACACATTCAGACAGGTAAATTCTCTGTTTCTGTGCTCCCTTATCATTTGGTATATTGGTGTATATATATCCCCCCCAATACTTACCACATGGTGTCATCAAGAACGTGAGCAGCTCAGGGCAGGGACTGTATCTTATTTTTACCTTTACTGCCCTAGCACTGTGATGCTCAGAAAAGGTTTGTCGAATGAATTTGATAAAAGTCAGACATGTAATGGTTACATACTAAGCACTAATTAACTTTTTAAGAGTGACATATGTCCCCCATACTCCCAGGTAAGGATGTGGGGAGCTGGTGATAAGTAGCACAGCTGGGCACAGGGGGAGAGTTTACTGCCTTAGAGCCATCAGTTTCTGCTCGAATCCGTCCCCTGGTGGTTTTTCATACAACTCATCAGTTCTTCCTTGTCGCTCGGTTCCCACGCGTCCAAATCTCACATGTCTTTTTCCAAACTCAGCTAGTCATATGACGTTTCTTGTTTTGTTCACAGAGGGCTGGTTTTTAAGTTCGGCCGCACCGAAGACCTGTGGCAGTGAAGACATCTGGTCGCTGCTGCTGTACAGCGGCCCTGCATGGTGTGTTGTTCTTGTTTTTGTTTTTTTTTTTACTACCCCCAATTTTTTGTAATGCCATTTCCTAAACTTATTTCTGAGTGTAGTCTCAGCTTCAATCTGTGTTATACTAAAATCATGAGAGATCCCTATTTAAATAACAACAAAAATCTATTGTGGTATGCATTCGAGTAACTTATAAAATGCTGAAAAATATTTCACATGAGTAATTTTAATTGTTTTATCATGGTATAATTTGTAAAAATAAAAATGAATTACAGAAGAAATTGTGGATGCACCTTATATGAGTATTCGTCATGTCCAGGGTCCAAAGTGCCCTGGAGACATGTGTTTATTTAAATGTGGGCTCTTCTGCGTCAAATACTAAGTGAAATACAAACACTTTCTTGTTTTTCAAAACTATTCAGTGGTCAGGAGTCTGTTTTTTAATTGTTTATACTGTTGCATATGTCAGTGGTCAGAATTCCTTCTCACTATACTTTGTTTTAGTTGTGCCAAAAATTCTGAAAACATTTCAGTGTAAGTATCTGTTAAGGGCCTCCCAGGGGGTGAGCGAGCCCGTTGGGAGAGAACAGCTCCTGACCCAGCCACCAGGCTCCTCAGAAGTGTCCCTTGTGTGCCACTGATCTGGCAAGGGTGGGGAGGTGGTAATGACTCAGCTGTGACACGTGGTTCTGGTGGGGACACGCAGTCACTCCACATCTACCATTGATGGAAAGAAGAAAAGCATAAGGACTTGACACTGTACTCAGGTGACGAATTTTGGGTTGATAATAAGTTGGATTCCATGTTTCACTGTGTCTCTGAACTGAAACACTAAGCTCAAGATAGAGCAGGTCGGGTCAGTTATATTTATCAATGTTAACTACTGGGAATTCTCGTATTCCTCTAAAGTGTGTTCCTCTTTGGAGCTCTGTTATCCCCCAGGCTCCCCACCTCGGCAAATGGTTTTTTTTTGTTTTAAGGAACTAGCTAACTATGGGATGTGTGTTCTTCAGACCTACAGCTTGAAATGTTTTCTTTCATAAAACTTAACTACAATTAGCCCTTCATTAAACACAAAATATCTCTCAGACGACTTACATCTCTTTTCTGTGCCACCCATAGTTATCTCCCTGTACACAGTAAGCTTTGGGTGCGGCCTGGTCATCTGGATGCTACTGGAAGAGGTGCGGCTGCTGTCCTCCCACAGAAATCAGTCATGGGGAGTTTTTAGATCCATAGGATGTGAGAATTGGAGGGGGTCTTAGAGGCTGAAGCCCACATTCTCTTTTTACAGATGAGAGACCATGGACGTTTAAATGATTTCCTTAAGGTCATGGAGCTAGTTAAAATGATTTCCTGAAGGTCATGAACTAGCCTTCCAACGCTGAGGCAGTGTACCTCCACAGCTGACCGCAGCGTCCTTCCCCATGGTTAAATTCCGCATGTGCTCGGGGAAGAAGAGCTACCTTGAAGTTGCTGAAATAAAAGCATGACGTCTGCAGGGCTAAATATAAATGAGTTCTTAATTTTGCCCTGGCTGGTGTGGCTCAGTGGGTTGAGTGCTGGCATGTGAACCAAAGGGTGGCCGGTTCAATTCCCAGTCAGGGCACATGCCTGGGTTGTGGGCCAGGTTCCCAGTAGGGGGCACACGAGAGGCAACCACACATTGATGTTTTTCTCCCTTCCCCTCTGTCTAAATAAATAACAAAATCTTAAAAAAAAAAAAGGTCTTAATTTCCCTACTTTTTATCTGCTCTGCTGGCTGTAGACAAGAGTTAACTGGGTAAGATACTTTATTAAGCATGAAAAAAAATCTAAGAATTTGTGAAAATTTAATCAAAATTTTAATTTTATGTTGCACCCAAAGAAATACTGGTAGCATCATTTTTAATGAAACCAAACATTCACTTAAAACTTACGAAATTACCACTTAGACAAGTTCTTAGTCCTTTATTTTAAATACCAAATCTGTCTCTGACCTCATTTTGTTATACATGAGGGGGCCGCAGTAACGAGTGTGTGTCCAGGAATGTGGGCAACAGTAGAAGGAAGCTCTCGTGTTTTGGAACGGGCCTTGTTTTTCTTGGATGCTTTTGCTTAAAATCCAACAGCCAAATGAGGAAACTGTAAAGGCAAAGCAAACATTTTATTACAGATGAACCCTCTACTCTTAAAATTTGTACACGTTTTGATTCTGGCTTGATCTTTTGAAATTTACATGGACACACATGTCTCATAAAATCTGAACTGGAAGGGTTCCTAGACAGACCTCATTTTGTATAGCTCTTCACATGGAGCATTGCTAAATAGTCATCTGGCTTTATTTGAACACCTCCGGTGACAATGGACTCACTACCATTTAAAGGAGTTCACTGCATTTCCCAGACAGTTCAAACTGCTCATTTATACCACAACACCCACTGGGCCTAGGTATGTTCTTTGGAGAAGCATGGAAAAAAATCTTTTTTTTCTTCTGCATGATAGCTTTCTAAGTATATGAAGATTGTTCTTAGGTCTCCTTGAGTCTTCTGCAAGCTGAATAGATCCTGAATCCTTCAGTTATGTCGTATTAGAACATCACTGCTCATGAAGTTGTTCGGATCACAGAATTATAGAACTGGACCTCAGTAGCGAACGTGTGGGGTGTTTCCTACGGATCAGTGTGCTCACACTGCACACACATTCTCTCCTTTAAATCCTTGCCCCAACCTAGTGAGACATCACTATTATCGTCTCCATTTCAGAGATGGGGAGACTGGTGCTCTGGGAGATCACAGAGCTAGAGGCAGCAGAACCCAGATCTGTCTGAATCCAGCACGTGGACTTTGATCTCACTCGTGAGAAAACATGAGTACACATGAGGAAACAGAGCCCCAGAGAAGTCAAGTGACTTGCCTGCAGGCACCAGCCTACCAGGGGTGAGCGAGCACTAGAATTCGGGTCTGCCTTCCCGAACAATGCTGCGCACTGGGCCTCTCGGAGACCGGGGGAGTCACTGTCAGGCTCCTCTGTTTTCCTGCTCTGCCTGAACTGTGAGCTCTCGTTTTTGCCTGAATGAGCATATGCTGGGCCCTTCCTGCGTGTAGAACGTTTCTGTTCAGTCAGACGCAGGGGCGATACCAGGGTGACAAGCCTCGGTTTTGAGAGTTTTGCATAAAACAGCAGGAGGCACTCTTAACACATTTTGTCACGTTTTTGTGCCAGAACAGTGGTGGTGTTTATATTTCTTGGCAATAACATTATTTTAAAAACAAACTGCAAATACGGATTCAGAAGCCAGTGGAGGATCTTCAGCACATGGCAGTCATTTCAGAGTCCATCTCGTGAGCCTCACTGTGCCATTGCACGGAACTCTAGAACATCCACGTTATTACATGATCTTCCCCACAGAAACCTGTGGGAGCTCCCAGCTGCCCGAAGGGATGCTTCCAGGGGCTCTAGCCGATCTTTCCTCCTTCTCTGCACCCACTCTCTGCGGAGCTAGGTTGCTTCCTCTCCTGCTCTCACTCTCAACATCCCCCTCTCAATGCCTTTCACTTCCTGTCGCTTGGCCAAGTCCAGCACAACTCCCAGCGTTCCATTTTCCCTGACTCCCCAAACTCATGACCTCCTCCTGCCCTGATTCTTCTAGCGGCTGCTGCCAGAATCACTCTTTTAGTGCTTAACAGGAAGAGCTGTGCACATGGAAAGAGCCAGTCCTTCCAAGTGGTCGAAGCCCTAGTTTCTCTATTTATACCCCCACACAACGCTCAGAGCAGAGGCTTAGCCATGGTGGTCCTGTGAAAACAGTTGCTCTCTTCAGAAAGGTTCACTGTGGAATTGGTTTTCGTAAGTGGATATCAGTGGGCTCTTGTGCTCTTGGAAAGCAAGAAATAAAATCCCTGGTTTATTAAACTGAAATAAAGAGTTGAAGGAAGCAATTTATTCTCTTAATGAAAGCACAGGAAAAATTGTGCTGTGAACTGAATTTTTGTAAATCAGCACATGGGTTAGGATCATTGCAATCTACAGGAAGACAGAGAATTAATGGGTGCAGCTCCTTGAGACCTACAACCCTATTTTACATGGAGTTGTCTCTCCAGCACTTCATACGAGGGCTCTGTCACATTTTAGGTAACACATCTGAGGGAATGAGGGAATGAACAAGTGCCTCTTGCCAGAACCGTCCCAGGGTGAGATGGGTGCCCCATCCTGCGAGTGCCAGGCATGGCCTGGACAACCAGGGACAGGTGTGTCCCTTCCAACCCCCAGAAGAAGTCTGGTTCTATAAAATGCAATAAGGGCATTCAGTAATGTTTAAAGTGTGTTTCTGGATGGTTTACCAAAAAAAAAAAAAAAAATCACTCCTGGATTTATCAGCCTTGGAACTTTTAAATTCTGTCTTCTGTAATGGATATTTGGCTTTTCAAGTGTAAGATATAAGGGTTAGACTGCTGAATAAATGCTTATACTCGGCTGTAAGAAAGGAAATCAGAAGATGGGATGGGGTGGGGGAGAAATAGTTCTCTAGTAGGTATCCCCCTCCCTCCACATGCACACGCTGTGTCCTTGGGGCCAAATGGATACCAATACAAATTCCTCCCCTTCCACTTACTACCTCTGTCATTCTGGATGAGTTACTCCTGGTCGTTAAGATGGAAACACTTACTCTTGCACAGGGTTGTTGCAAAGATATGATCAGAGAATGTTAAAAGCATCTAGCACAAAAATGGAAACAGTAGGCTTGCGAAAAACAATGATAGCTAGTATGCTTACGCATTCCTTCGTGTTTGACTAGACACCTAGTAATAAACTTTCACATTCATATGTGGGTTTGCCATTTACCCAGTGTGTTGTAGTTACAGACGTCATTATCTCATTTGATCTTCAAGCAACCCAGTGAGGGAGAACGAAGACTACTATTCTTACTTTACCAGTGAGGGGGGGTAAGGAGCTTGCCTCCTCGATTCCTTGCAGAGCCGTGGCTGGAATCCAGGACCGCTCATTTCTGGTGCACCCTCTGCTGCTGCAGCGGCTAGTGTTAGGTGGGGTGCCCCGGGTTTCCTTTATTGATTCAGCAACTATGTATTGCCACTCAAGTAACTGAGCTGGATATTTGTCCTGATTGTGGTATCCCTGGTTGGTTAGCAGAGTGTTTGGTATTTATATAATAGTTGCTCAATAAATACTTGTGGAACAAATGGGTGGATTAAACCAGTTTTCTGAGTCCTTTCACTAAACTACCCAGCTTGCCTGCAGAAGGGTAAGAATACTCGCAGGGCATTGGAAGAGACCGGCTGTCGGGACCCACGACTGTAGAGAGCAGCTCGTGCAAGAGGAGGCAGGTCACACACCACGACGTGGATGGCTCTCAGAATAACGCGGAGTGAAAGAAGCCAGATGAAGAAGAGTATATACCATGTGGTTCCATCTATATCAGTTCGTAGAAAATGCAAACTAGTCCATAGAGACGGAAAGCAGGTCAGTGGTTGCCTGGGGGTGGGGTGGGGTGGGGTAGGAAGGGAGTAGTTCCAAAGACACGAGGGAGAATGTCTGGTGGTGATAAATATGTTTGTTATCTTGATCGTCTTAATGGTTTTCATGGGTGTAGAATAGAATTAAATGTGTCAAGTTGTAGACTTGAAATATGTGTAGTTCATTGCCTTCTATACCTCATGAAGCTGTTTGAAGAAGAAGAGGAGGAAGGAGACAAGGGAAGAGAGAAGAGGCAGGCTCTCTCTGCAGGTTCTCTGTTTTGCCCCCACAGACTGGAAGGCCAAGGCCGACAGTGAAGATGGCTCTCTGTCCCGTCAGTGCTCAGTGTGCCGGCTTGTGGGCAGAGTACAGATTGGCTTGGGACTCTGAAGGCCTGCTTCTGGGTCGCACCTCTGCCACCCGCAAAGTGTGATGCTGGGCATCAGCCTGGCCTCTCTTGGCCCCAGCTTGCCATTTGTAACAGGCAGTGTAGCTCCCTGCTTGCCCAGCCGACCTCGGCTTCGACTGGGAGATTACCTGAGTGACGTCAGAGTGCTCTGTGAACTACGAGTGCAGGTCAGAGAAAGGAGGGCAGTGGGGTGACATGTCTAGCCCAGTCACGACAACAAATGCTACAATGTAACACAGACGCTCTCAGTCCAGGTGACTTGTTTGAGCTCTGTGTCCCTGGGCTAAATGACCCCAGACCTCTGTACTACAAGTTCCCTTGTGTCCACCAGCTGTAATTCGTAAGAGTTGTTCCAGATTCAGTTCTGCTGCTCCGTGAGAACTCGGTCAGCCCTGCCTCCACTCTGAGCGTCTGTCAAACAAGGGGATTAGACCTGCTGGCCTCGGCGGTCCTCTGGCTCTTGCATTCAGGATTCTAGCACCTTCCCATCAAACTGTGTGCCCACTCCGATGACTCCAGGTGGAGAGAAGTGTAGCAAGAGTCCGTTCTCTTACCCCTGGCCTTCCATGACTCTGAGGCATCAGGGAAACGGTAGCTTTTACCAACTCCCTGCCCTCCCCCCACCCACACATGGGGGGAGCAAACCCATCTGAATACACTATGGATTTGCTTCTCTTCCCGTGGTCTTTACTTCATTTTCATGTGTTTTTACTTTACTCTCATAAACACCGAATGGACATGTGGGCCCAGATATCTTTTTAAGTTCATTCACTCAAAGATCTATAACATTAATAGGTTAAAAAAAATCTTACCTCCCAGAAAGCTTGGTCATCAAAATATTTAGCCACGTGCGGTATTCTCCATATTTTGACGTTTAAGAGTAAACCTGTGCAAATTCATAAGTAAAGGTTCAACACTGGGAGCACAGCATTTGTTTACCTCAAAATTAATCAAAATATCCTATGTCAACTACGGGGCCTCAACAGAAATCCTGTTTCTTCCACGACCAGGAGACAGACGCCTCGAAGCACTGCTCTTCCTGGACTAGCTTCATTAACTCCATAGACACCTTTTGACAGGAACTGGCAAGAGCAATTATTTCCGAAAGACTGAGGTTACACTGACAGGTGTAGGGGAACCGTGGATGCGACACGCTTCCCCAGATGGAACAGAGCGGTCCTGTCCGACGACGCCCCCGCTTACAAGCTTCTCCACTTCAAACGTGAGCGCTACCATGGGGAGCAACTCGAAGTGGGCACCCGTGTAGGCCCAACAAACTCCTGCCAACTGCAGCTTCAGAGCCCACTTGTGTAGTTAGGGAAGCAGTTCGTGACAATTTGCTTTGGTGCCTGTGATTTTCGCCTGTCCAGCCTCTGCCCAGAGAGCTTGGCTCTATGGATTCCCCCAGCTGCACAAAATCTGCCGAATTTCCCAGGATACATGAAAAGACAGATCACCTTTCCCATGAAGCAGGAAGTGCCGTTCATGGATTTATCAGAGTATTTTTAATGATGATCGGTCCCAGTGTATTCAGTGGTAAGACTGACAAGAATAGGCATGTGCATATTCATATTTTCTTTTTATCGTGCATGCCTTTAACTGATATTGGCAGGTAAGGTGCAATTACCCAGAATTACTCAGAAATGATCTCTATCGCCTACGTGAATTTTCCAGATAAATGACGCTTACGTATCACTAATGAAAATCCAGCTGAATACACAAACCACAGTGTATTTCTTGTCCTATGAATCATGACTGAACACATTTAAACCTTTTGAATCATTGCTGGGAATATCGACCGATAAAATTTCTGTAAAACGCAGAGCAGGTGTGTCGCTGTGGAGGGTTGTTGGCCTGCTCGAATGCTGGCCAGGCTTTTTGTGTTCTTGTGTCTGATTTCAGGAGCTTCTCTTCCTCCGTGAGGCTGTACGCTCTCACTTTCTAGCATCCCAGTGTGCCTCCCCTCCTGGAACCAACCCTGCCTCCAGTCTGCTGTTTCCGGTCTTCCTGAACCGGAAACCCAACAACTACGCCTGATGGGACTGTTCCTTCAACAGCAGAGACAGGCATCAGGCCATGGAGTCTCCTAACAAGTACAATGCTTGGCTTTCATGGGGCAATTTGGGGCTATTTTGGCTGCTGGAGGGCCACGTTCCCCTTCTGTTGTCCAAGTTCTTTTAATCACCAGTTCCCTCATGTCCAAAGCAACATGCAAGGAAACAAGCTCATTGGTTTTAACTCTTGAAGGAATAATATAGGTGTCATTTCCACTCTTCTCTTAAGTATAAGGAACTCCCCCACCCCCAGGTCCTTTATAAGACAGTGTAAGTCAGTGTCACTTGGGCAATAGAGTGACTAATGGTGAATGATGAAAGAACCCAGGCATAGGGTTGCCGGATAAAATACAAGATGCTCAGCTAATTTTGAATTTTTTAAAAAATGACTACCTTATACTTGCATTTGCTCAATCCGACACCCCTACCCAGGATAGAATGTGAACTTATGGAGAAAGGCATTTTCTCTTTTTGTTTTCACATTTGTATGTGTTCTTTATTTTTTCCCTTTTTTCTTTTTTTTTTCCTTTTGTGTTTTTTTTACTTTGTTCATTCATTTGTTCTTAATTAATCACCTCTGCCTCTGTCAAAAGCTGAGGCCAGGTGGTGCAGTAAGGGTATTTTAGACAATCTCACTCTCTAAAATTACCCAGGTAGCTCCGAAAAGTACCTTTGTACATATTTAGAGCTGAAAGGAAGCCAAAGGATTAGTTACCATAATCTTTTCACTATACAGGGAAGCCAGCTAAGCCCAGTAAAGTGATATGATGCCATACCACTCGTTAGCGTCTGCCTACGCTATTTTGCCTTTCATTTGGCGTCCACCCCATTTAATGACACAGTATAGGAGCGCCGAGTCAAGAAAAGCTGCTCACTTATAGAACGAAAGTCAACATTTCTGAATAGAATGCATATTTTCACCTGGCATATAAGATTGGCAAATTAATAACAACTCAAGATTTGTTGCAGTTTTGTCATATTGCAGGAGCAAAAACATAACTTCAGTCCTCTGTTTAACAGTCTCCAGTGGCTTTCTGTCTTTCAGAGGGACCTGGCGCCTCCTGCCACTCTGTTCTCAACCCCTGCCACTCTTCCCCTCCCCCCATGCACATCAGCCACATTGACCTCCTTTATTGTTCCCCAGACATACAGAGCATGCTCCGGCCTCAGGGCCTTTGCACTTGCTATTCCTTCTCATAGACTGCTGTTCTCTAAAATGAGCTCGTGGTAGGTCTCCCTCCTTCTCTCCATTCAGGTCTCTGCTTAAAGATCAACTGACTGGATAGGCCTCCCCTTACCACCCTTCCAGAAGAACAGCCCACCCTCACATGGACTCTGGTTCTCTCACCCTGATTTATTCCTCTTCATCATACTTATCACCATCTTATACAGTATGCATTTATTTGTCTATGTGTTGTCAAATAGAATGTCAGCTCCATGTAATCAGGGAATTGTTTTATTCATTACTGTGTCCCAAGTGCCTAAGAATAGCGTCTGGCTCATAGTAGATATTGAATAAATATTTGTTGAACCAAATACTGTTATGGATATCCTTGGGGAATAAAAGGTAAGCATTTTTGGCATAAGAATTTCCTTGGTCTTCTGTACAAAACTGAGTGAAATCACTGGCCCTGGCCTTAAGGGGCTGCAATGCCACCACAAACTCCTATTTATAACCTTAGGACAGTCTCTTCCTTTCCCTGGCCCTCAGAGTCCACACCTATCGCAGGTGACCTTGAGGGCCTTTCCATTTCTAAAATGATGTGATTCTGTGTTTATCTGTTTGTTCATCAAAGTCTGAGTTCTTGTGTCATTTGGCTGGAGCGGGGAAGCTGGTTTGCAGGGGCAGGATGGGCTTATCCACGTCCAGCCACGGGGCAGGTGCACGCACAATCCAGGCCCTGTGCCTGGGCACTGGTGGGAGGGTGAGTCCACACTGACCTGTCAGGAGACCAGATGCCAGACCCATGGCCATGTACAAGCCGAGTGTCCCGCTGCTGATGAGTGCCTGGTGGATCCTAGAAATGACAAAGCAAAGATGGTCACACTCAGGCATCAGGCTGCAGATGGCATGGGGACAAAAAGCCCTGCTTGCATGAGCAGTGACACTGTCAGGAAGGGCCATCAGGAAAACAATGTCCTCTTCCTGGTGGGACATTTCCCTGTCATTTTCCTGCAAAGCCATGCTGACATGAAGGAAGAGAAGGGGCAATTCCAAGATCCTATTTGGCTTACTTTCATCCTCAGAGCCCATGGTTAATGAACTAGACCAGGAGTTAGAAAAGCCAAGTTCAAGTCCCAGTTCTGTCACTAGTTGCGTGACCCTGGGAAAGTCACTTAACCTCTTAGAGCCCAGAGTTTCCTCATTAGGTAACTGAAGATCAAGTCAAGGAGGGGCAAGGTTTGGTTATCAGACCCATCTTCCCTGCCTGCCTGCCTTGAACATGCTCCCCTGTTTGCTCTCCTTCAAGGCAAGCCTGGGACTTCACTTAAAACAAGTAGGTGGCCCTAGGAGGACATTTACATGACCTTGCAGTAGACAAAGATTTCTTATACAGGGCGTACAAGAGCTAAACATAAAGAGAATAATGGTAAATTGGACTACTTTAAAATTCATAGCTGTTCACCAAAAGACATGCTTAAGAAAGTGAAAGGTAACCCACAAAGTGGAAGAAGGTAGTCACAGTACATGTATCTGACAAAGGATCTATATTCAGAACATATAAAGAATTCCTACAAATCTATAAGAAAAAGACAAAAGACGCAATAGAAAAATGGGCAGAAGAACTTGAATAGACATTTCAAAAGAAAAAAAACATTCAAATGTCCTAAAAGCCTATGGAAAGTGCTCCATTTCATCATTAGGGAAATCAAAATTCAAACAGCGAGTTCGATGGTCACATGGCTGGCACGTGGAGGAAGGAAACATGGCGTGCGAGAGAACACCTGGGTGAACGGGACCTGCGCGGGTACATTGGGGCAGACCACAGTGGAGGACTGGTAGTGCCCACTCAAGTGGGCACATGAATACCGCACGGCCCAAGAATTCTACCTCTAGGCACACATTCCCTAGAAGAGCTACCCATATGTGCCCCTAAAAAGTGTTAGAATGTTTATAGCAGCAATACTAGAATGTTCATAATAGTTCCAAACTAGAAACTACCCAAATGGTCATCAATAATGGATCAATAAATTGTGCTATACTCATACAATGGAATGTTGTTTTAACTGTGTTTCCTTGGATTCTACAATTGGTCTACTTGTACTCACTTTTCAATCACAGTTTACATTCAATATTACTTTATCTTAGTTTCAGGTGTACAGCATAGTGGTTGGACAATCATATGCTTTACAAAGTGATTCCCCTGACATTAGAATTTGCATTTCTAACCAATTCCCAGGTGATGCCGTTGCTGTTGGGAACCACTGCTCTGGGAGAGCCACAGAGTCACAGAATTTAGGGTCTAGAAGGACAAGTGGTCCAGACCTTCCAGGTCAGTAGCCCATGAGCAGAATTCAATGCATGCAATTTTTCTAGAGATTTTGAATCTTTTGCCAGTGCTTTGGGAGAGTACCTAGTGTTTTCCTGAATTAACTTATTAAATCCTCTTAACCCCATGGCTCCTGGCCTTAGGCAGCCACCAATAACCATGTGACAGGAGGTAGTGACCTTCACTTACAACTGGGTGACTGGAGCCCAGAGGAGTTAGGCAGCATGCCCAGCTAGTAAGAGGTCAAGACCAGCCTGACTCCACGGCACACTCCTCACCATGACCTACACCATCAGAGGTTGAAAACTGGACTCAACTGGCTTGGGCCTGATTGCTCTGCTCTGTCTGCTTTGGGGGAGCCTCAAGACTATCTGCCTCTGCCTTGCGCCTGGGCTTCCCCCTTTGGAAAGAAGTGGCCTAAAGAGGTGGTGAGCCCACACAAGGTAGGGGCCAGGCAAAATTTCTGAACAATATTGGCCAACACACAGTGACCGTGGTCTGCTGAGTCCCTGGCCCTGAATGCACACCCTCCAGCTACTCTGGGCACATTTCTTCCTGACTCAGGTGGGGTTATGAAGAGGGTGAGCAAGCAACTCACATGGAAGTCACGGTCCAGCTCGCCTCGAGCATCATCTGCACGATGAAGGTGATCCCTCCAAGCAGACCCGGCAGGCCAAATGTGTAGTGCACACCGCAAGTGTCGTGGATGCCCAGTAAGTGGTCAAAACACACCTGGGGGCAAACATCATTATAAACAGGTTTACATGTGAAACTGGCATTTCCTACCCACCCTTTTCACAGATCCTGGGCATCCCAGGGCCACCAAAAGGAGATGGGCTTTAGGGCTCACCTAAAGAAGCACTTCTCAGATTTGACTGTGTGCTCACATCACCTGGGGAGCTGATTAAACTGCAGAGTCAGACTTAGGGGCCCTGGGACCTGAAATTCTGCATTTCCAACCAAGTCCCAGGGAATGCCAGTGCTGCAGGCCCACTGATCGCAATTTGAGAAGCAAGAATCCAGCCCAGGCACTACTCACATTTTGGGCTATACTTCTGTGATGTGAGGGGGGCTGTCCTGTGCATTGTAGGATGTTTAGCAGCATCCTTGGCCTGCACCCTCTAGATGCCAGTAGCACCCCCAGACTAGTGTGTCAACCAAGAATGTCCCCAGAGGTAATCAAGACCTCCTGGTCTAGCCCCAACCTACCTGCCATTCCAAAGACAACATGGCTGATTAGAATAAAAATCAGAAGAAAAGAATCCGACCACACCTTCAGACTCCCATTCAATGCTCCTCCACCTCACCACTTAGCCTCCCAGATGGCCAGGAGCCAACAGATGTGGATTCAAATGCGCATTGATCGGGCTAGTTCCTGCCTTAGGCTACCCATGGTCTTCCAAAGAAAACTCCAGACTCTGCCCTGGCTGGTGTAGCTCAGTGGATTCAGCACGGGCTGAGAACCGAAGCATCGCAGGTTCGATTCCCAGTTAGGGCACATGCCTGGGTTGCAGGCCACGGCCCCTAGCAACCACACACTGATGTTTCTCTCTCTCTCTTTCTCCCTCCCTTCCCTCTCTAAAAATAAATAAATAAAATCTTAAAAAAAAAAAAATCCATCAATTGTTAGATTTAAAAAAAAAAAAAAGAAAGAAAAAAGAAAACTCCAGACTCCTCAACTAGCTCAGGGGATATACCTGAGCGCCTGCCATCTCTCCAGACTCTGGTCCCACCACACTCTCAGGTGAACTCAGTGCTTCAGTCATGAGAATGTCTTTCTGTTTCCCGTTTGGGCCACAGGCTCCTCTCACTGTTGAGCCTTTGAACACGCTGTTCCTTCTGCCTGGAGAACATTTCCCCCTCCTTTGCCTGGCTGGTGTGAGTTATCTGTCAATGCTCAGCTGAGGCATCCTCTGCTCTGGGAAGAATTTCCTGACCCATCTCAGGTTGGCTTAGATGTGCTCCTGGAGCAGTTATCACTCTGAGTTGTGCTTATTTGTCCATTGTATTCACTACACAATAGCTTGGGAAATAGGGTAAAGGTTAAAATATATGTGATGAATGAATGCATGCACGCATGAATGAATGAATGAGTGAGTGAGTGAATAAATTAGTAAATTATCTTTTAAAAAAAAATTTTACCCAAGATCATGCTTATTGATTTTAGAAAGAGAGGAAGGGAAGAAGAGAGAGAAGGAGAGAAACATCAATGCAAGAGAGAAACATGGATCAGTTGCCTCTTGTACTCACCCCAACAGGGGACCGAACCTGCAACCTAGGCATGTGCCCTGACCAGGAATCAAACCTGCAACCTTTTGATTTCTGGGACAATGTTCCAACCAATTGAGCCACACTGGCCAAGGCTTGAATCGTGTTTGAATCATTCCCCCAACGATAGAGTCAGGAAACTGAAGCGGAGAAAACGGTGGACTCTCTGAGCCTGGTGATAACTTACGCGTTTTCTGCTGTGCACTTCCCCGCTTTCATTACAGGGCCTCAAAGCCAGAGGAGATAAAAGACATCTGTTCTCATTAAGATAAAAAGCAGACTTCCCCATCTCTGCTCCAACCAAACCGTTGGTAAGTTCCTCCTGGACTTGAAACTGCCTCCCTCTATATCCACTTCAACCAAATGTAGATTCCTGTGCCACCCGGGAGTGATTCCTCTGTTTTCCACCAAGCCTTCAAACCCATGAAGGTTTGTCGTTCCTAAATATTTCTGTCAGAAGTTGGTCATAACAAATTGGCTATAATAAAATATTGCAGTATCATCCATGCCTGTTGAATATTGCAGGAAGAAAAATACATCCACTTAGAACTAAACAATCAGAAGTGGACATGACCTGGCTCTGGCTCCTGCCCATCTTTCTTCTGGGTACTGCCCTTCCCACCCCCTGTTTTCATGGTTCATGGGCAGCAGTCATGTATGTACGACATGCCCCACCCCCACCCCAGCCAAAGGTGGGCACATGACCTAAGTTAGACCAATGAGCCCCTTCTTCAAAGAACTTGAAATCTGGTCCAAGAGACGCCACCCAGCTGCTTTCTTGATGAGAGAAACTACATTCTACCATGTGGAATAGCAATAGAACAGAAAGGAAGTCTACAGGGAGAATAAAGCAGATGTTCAGGTAAAACAAAGAAAGAAGAAGATTTAAGGATTTCTTGGGCTCTCCACAACACTCTGCCATCCCTGGTGCCAGCCATTCCTGAGTCCCCAGCAGCACTCCGGTCCTTGGGTGTCCTGACATCCAATGGCCTTGTAACAAACCCTCCCTTCTGTCTGAGCAAGCTTGAATGTGTTCTGTTACTGGCTCCCTAGATCCTAACATATGCACCGTCCAACCTGGGTGGGTCCCTCACCCAAACTTTGAAGCCAAATGGAGAGAGCACCAGCACCTGTCTAATGCAGCCCTTAGTACCATATGGTGGCCCACCATGGTTTTGGGGTCCTTCTGGTCTAAGACAAAGCAGATGCTCCTTACCGGTAGGCATTTGGCTCCCCCGATGGAGATCAGCCCAGCTATAAGGCCCAGCACCATGGCAACCCAAGGGTGTAGAATCAGGTGACCCGGGACACTCATAGCCACACCTCCTGCCAGCACCGCATTGTGGATGTGAGTCTGCAAAGAAATAGCTTGTGGGTGAAGGAAGTGAGGCACAGGCAGGACAGCATCTTGCCGGAAGCTCTTCATCAAGCTGGTAGCAAGGCAACACTGCAATGTGCTCCCTGCGTCAATGGTCCCGACACCAGCCACTCCCCTCTGTTGAGACTACCCAGCCTGTGTTCACGGCCTTATCTCACCCCACTTCTCGGGCTCAGGGGGCAGTCGCCCTGTTGGGAGGCATTTAGGGAATCAGCTCAAAGGAATCATTGCTCAGCACTCAGCCGCCCTCACACTCATTAGGGATGTGTCCTCGGGCTCTGCACAGCCCAGCGCTTCAACTCTCCTCCGGACGCAGGGGGTTGGGGTTACACCTGCTCAATACAGGTTATTGTGAGAATGAAATGAATTACCACACATAAAACCCTTAACCCAGTGCTTGGCGTGGAATGCACGTTAATGCTCAAGAAATAAAAGCCGTAGTTATCTGTTTTTATTATGTTTATTGGCTAGTTGGCGCCTATGCCATTCTGTATCGCTGAACCCAACACACTGGGGAATCACATCTCCACTACGCCCTTCGCTCCTCCAGAGCTGGGCCTTGCCTCTCTCACACTGCTCACCCCTGCCCCGCTCAACTCTAACCGGGTCTAGGAGCTTGGGCCGTGGACCAGCCTCTGGGCTTCCCTGGCCCGATGGCCAAACCTGCCTCCCTGGATGGTCCGACGTTATCTGATCCTAGGCTCCTTATCACCACGGAACCCCCTTGTGGGGACACCTACCTCCCCTCAGTACTGTTAACCCGCCATCCACAGCCACATTCTGTCCACTCCAGGCCCCACTGTCTGTCTAGACTTTTCCCTGGCCCCCTCTGGCTGGCTGACCCCAGGCCCTAATCATCGAGGGAACTTGTTTTGTCTTTCGCTCTACACTCTCACTGTTTCCCCCACCCCCCGCCACCCCAGAACTCACACGTGGTCTCCCAGCTCCATTGATAACAGCAGCTTATGTTCACCCAGCACTTTTTCCATAAAAAGTGCTTGACATACAAAATTCAAGTGGCTTAACCGAGTCCATGTAGCCAGGTTAACATACTTCCTTACTTCTGATTTTTATCATTCCAATCTCGAAATTTCTTGGGGCAAGGGGAAAGTTGACTAATTCTGTTCTAGTTTTTCTCTGCTGACTCTTGCTCATGGAGGCTGGCTTTAGTAACTAGCAGAAACGGGGTTCAAACCTAGGTCTATGAGATATCAACGCTGATGACTAAATCATCACCCCATCCCCCACCCCCGCCAGCAAGCCTTTGATCAGTGCACAGTCTCCCAAGTTCCAGTGCCCATTTTACAACGTAGTGCTCTTCCTCACGCTCCACAGCGCAGGAGACAAGGCTCTATCACCAAGCGTGCACTTTCCCAAACCACGGGGCCGGTGCTGAGGGGAGCAGGTGTGAATGTGTGCGGGGCCTAGAAGACCCAAGTGCCGCCCAAGGAGCAGCCCCTCTCCTCACCATGTTGATCTTTCCTTGGGGGTGAGCCAAGGCCGACATGGAGATGGCTGTTACTGCGCTGGCTGCAAGAGCGTAGTAGGTGTTGAACATGGCATTCTTCCTTTCATCTTGTGTTGACAGCAGAGCAGAGTTGAAACTCGGCCAGAACATCCACAAGAAGAGGGTACCTGGGGGCCAGAGAGGGTCATCGGCCAGAACCAGCACTCCCACTCCAAAGCCCGAGCCTCTGCGGACTTCAGACAAGAGACTCCCAGAGCTGGCGAATCTCAGCTTCGTCACTCTCTCGCTATGTGACTTTGGGCAAGTCATGTTCTTTCTGAAATCTAAAGTCTGTGGGGCCCAGCTAACCTACTTCACAGGCAAGGAAACTGAGGCCCTGAGATTTCAGATCACCAAACCCCAGGCCTCCTGACCCTGGCCTTGTAATGGCCAAATGCTTATTTCAAAAAATTAACATGCTGCTTTCATTCAGCCCCACGGCCTGACATTCAGTTGCCTGCTGTCAAGCGCACTGGCTGACTTCCTCTAAGCCTCTCCCCAGCAGTCTGAGTTCATCATTTTCACCGCAGCTTTTCACAACACACCACGGTTACTCCTCTGTTCCCACCCCCCATCCTTCCTCCACCTCATTGTGGGGGAGACCCGACTTTCTTCACTCGTCCAATTCCCTCCTTTCAGTTGAGGCTGAACAGGTTGGATAAACTTATTTAAATTTAAATGTAGGGAGCGTCTCCTCTCATTTGGAGAAGGATGAAGAGAGAACCCTAGAGCGAAAGGCCTCATTCAAAGGTCTGAATTCATGGAACACCACTTGGGGAAACAGGTCATGGTAGATGGGCTTCAGACACCCAGGGCAGGTTGGTGACCCAGAGTTTTCTGCAGAACGTTTTGGAGCTGCCTGCTCACTTCATGTGTGAAACCACCCATCACCTCGTCCTTACCCAGCATGGCAAACAAACTGGGGCTTATTGCCCTCTGGTCTTTCTCCTCCACTTCCTTGGGCAGAGGTCTTGAGACGCACCAGGCCACAGTGAGCCCGAAATAGGCCGCGAACACGTGGATGTGCATCATGCTTAGGTGGTCGTCCGACTGCAACAAAACCCAGTGGGAGCAGTGAGTGTTGGTGTCCTCTGCCCACGGGTGAACCCCACTGCTCCTTGGAGACAGCTCTGAGCATCGTATAGGAGGTGTGAGCTGGTGTTTGGAGTTTATCCAGCCCAGCAGTTCCCCTGTCAGAGGAGCTCTATGAGCAGCTGAGTGTTTATTCCAGGGAGGTTGCAAGTTGATTTTATCGGTGGCTTTTATTTTATATTTTTATCCTTACCCAAGGACATTTTTTTATTGCTTAGAGAGGGACATAAACATGGGTGTGAGAGAGAAACATCAACTGGGTAACTGGCTGACTCCCATACATGCCCCAAACAGGGTCTGAACCCACAACGTAGGCATGTGCATTGACCAGGAATAGAACCTGCAGCCTTTCAGTGTACGCTCCAAGCACCTGAGCTACTTCGGCCAGGGCTTATCAGTAGCTTTCAAATGCTTTTGGCTGAGGTTCACTTAGGTGGGGCCAAAAGCCACAGGATCACATACCCTCACTGCTTCCTACTTTTCAGCAGAATTTCATGGAGTTATGAGTGATATGAACTTTGCAATGTGAAACAGCCAGACTTCTCAAAACTGAACTGAAATCTTTAGTAAATTCTAGGCATATGCTAATTTTGCTTTATGAATATCAAATTTCATCATCTTTACTAACTCGCTTAGTGGGCTACTCCTAAATCCTGTCAACTGTGCCTTCAAAAAATATCCCGAATTGGCAGAAATTTTACCACCCCAGCTCACTGACCTCACCCTGGTTTAAGCCACCATCACCACAACCCGGAATTATTGCAACAACCTTAACAAGCAATCAAAGTTAACATCCTCAGGAATGAGACAAATGCTGCTACCTTGCCGAATGGTCTCGGATAGTGCCTTCCCCTCTCTGGGCATCGGCTTTCTCACCTGTGATGAGTCTTCATCTCACTCGATTGCGTCTGACCACAGGGTCGCGACTACAGCAGCAAAGCTGGGAGAATCATTCGGTCTGGCCTCGGCCTTAGACTTTTGACCATTTCCCCCGTGAGATCATATATATCGTTAGTGATACAGGCTGACTGGTCTGACAGAAGAGACGGGCCATGCAGCTTGCTGGACCACAGCTGGTGGGGCCACTGGAATTAATTATCTTTTTATACATCCTATAATTATCTTGTGATTCCTACAGTGTCATATTTTGGAAGTTAAAAGTATTCATAGGCTGTGTTTAAACATTTAGCATAGGCCACATTTCTATAACCTTATTTGGGCCCGGATTTATTTTTTAAAATCCCAGAAACCTCACCAAATGGAGGCCACCCTTTCCACCTCCTCACCCTTCCTCACAGAGCCATGACTCACATGGAGGACTTGCTTGTCCAACGTCCTCGTGGCGCTGAAGGCGGTCACCTCTATCAGCGCCATCAACAGGAGCTGCACTAGATTGGCCTTCCCCAGGACGGCACCCGCTGAGATCAGCACGGACATAGCGCTCATGGTGGCCTGCCGAACGCTGGGGAGAGAGGGCGAGACAGTGACGGCTAAGGAGGAAGGATGCCTGTCGTTGGTCCACTCCTTTAACAGACACCTGTTGAGGATCTACTACTCTCTGCCTGGCACTGTTCAAGAAACTCGGGGCACAGTAGGAGAAAAAGAAGGCAAGGTTTCTGCCTCCATGCAGGACTGGTGCTGCTTAGCCTGGGATTTCCTTCGTCCCCTCTGCCATCAGGTTGGCATCTACAGTCTGAGAGATTGATCTCGCATCCACACTGAGGATGCTCAGAGGTTCTCATAGGTATGTTACTGGGAGTTACAGAGGCCAAATGTTCCCTAGGGCCTCCTTTCTGGGATCTGACAACCGGGACTCCGCTTACAGCTTTTCTTCCGCCGTCACCACTTACAAATGCTCGATAGAGGGCGCTCTTCCCCTGCGTTCCCTGCCAGCCACCTTCATCTACTCTCCCACCGGGTTTGGAAGTAGGACAAGCCTGGCTTCCCGTCTCAGCTTTTCCGCCTGAGTGGCTATTTAATCTCACTGAGCCTGTTTCTCCATCTGTAGCCTGATAATAAAATTATCTCATGGTAGTACTGTGGGGATTAGAACAAACATTTGTGCATGTGTATCTAGCACCATGACAGCACAAAGAACTGAGGAGTAGAAGCAGGCATTATTAGCACCATTACTGATTCCTTCCTCCCCTTGACAAATGAGCAAGCTCAGTGCGGGGATTTGGAAGGAGAACACAATTTTTGTTCTTGAGGAATTTATGATTCAGCTGGAGAGACAGAGCTGACATCATGAACTCTGATATCACTATCTGTGTTATAAGGAGGCTAAAGGGAGACACTGAAGACAGAATAGTGTGGACTTGACTAGTCAGGGAGGGCTTCCTGGGGGAGATGGCACTGAATACAGCAATCCGTGGTGGTTAAACTAACCCATCCTCCCCTGGGGACCTTTCTCTGAGACCCATCCCTCCCTGGGAGTTGATAATAATGATGCTACAACCACCACTATTTTCTAATAATCGAAATAGTTTACATTATAACTTAAAATAAGATTCTTTCACATAAAAAATAGCAAAGTATAATTATTGCTTTTTCTACCCTCTTAGGAAAAGGACATTAAAAAAGTGCTGGACATTAAGACATTAATTGCATTTCTTGTATTTAATTTCCACATTTCACATTTGCTATCCAAATTTTACCAAGATCTAGTTCACCTGTCCTTTATCTAGGATTTCACATTGTATTTATTATTTTAGAATTGCATTTATTAGCCTGTGGTTATTGGGCATTTGGAATCTGGCTAGTCCAAGTTGAGATGTGTTTATAAATGCAAAATATACCAGAATTTGGAGAGTTGGTATGTAAAAAGGAATTTGAGAACATGACAATAATGTGTTGAGCATCATGTATAACAGGCTCGCAACCACATCGCCTCATTTAAATTTTTTTCAATTACAGTTGACATTCAATAGTATTTTATATTAGTTGCAGGTGTAGAGCACAGTGATTAGACATTTATATAATTTATGAGGTGATCGCCTCATAATTCCAGCATCCACCTGGTACCACACACAGTTATTACAATATTATTGACTATATTCCCTGTGCTGTACTTTACATCCCTGTGACTATTTTGTAACTGCCAATTAGTGCTTCTTAATTTCTTTACCTTTTCCACCCGGCTTCTCAACCCACCTCCCATCTGGGACCATCAGTTTTTTCTCTGTACCTATGAGTCTGTTTCTGTTTTGTTTGCTCATTTATTTTGCTCTTTTTTATATTTTTTAAAAGGTTTTATTTATCTATTTTTAGAGAGAGGGGAGGGAGGGAGAAAAAGGGAGAGAAACATCAATGCCTGAGAGAAACATTGAATGGTTGCCTCCAGCATGCCCCCATCTGGGGACCTGGCCTGCAACCCAGGCACGTGCCCTGACTGGGAATCGAACCAGTGACCTTTCGCTTGGTAGGCCAACATTCAATCCACTGAGCCATACCCGCCAGGGCTATTTTGTTCTTTAGATTCCACATACAACTGAAATCATATGGTATTTGTCTTTTTCTCTCGGACATATTCCACTTAGCATAATACCCTGTAGGTCCATCTATATTTTTGCAAATAGTAAAATTTCATTTTTATTGTCAAGTAATATTTCTTTGTATACGTGGACGACATCTTTATTCACTCAACCGTTGATGGGCATTTGGCCTGCCTCCAATCTTAACTTTGTAATTAATGTTGCAATGAACATAGGGGTACATAGAAATATTTTCAAATTAATGTTTTGGATTTCTTCAGATATATACCAGAAGTGGAATTGCTGGCTCATAAGGCAGTTCTACTTTTAATGTCTTGAGGAAGCTCCCTACTGTTTTACACAGTGGCTGTACCAATTTGCAATCCCACAAACAGTGCATGAGAAACCTTCCACATTCTCACCAACACTTGTTTGTTGATTTACTGACAATAGCCATTCTGACAGGTATGAGGTGGTATCTTACTGTGGTTTTAATTTTCATTTCTCTGATGATTAGCGATATTGAGCATCTTTTCATGTGTCTATTGGCCACCTGTATATGCTTTTTGGAGAAATGTCTATTCAAGTCTTATTATTTCTTTCCTTTTTTTTAATTTTTAAAGATTTTATTTATTTATTTTTAGAGAAAGGGGAAAGGAGGGAGAAAAAGAGGGAGAAAAACATCAATATGTGGTTGCCTCTCGCACACCCCCTACTGGAGACCTGGCCCACAACCCAGGCGTGTGCCCTGACTGGGAATTGAACCAGTGACCCTTTGATTTGCAGGTTGGCACTCAATCTACTGAGCCACACCAGCCAGGGTTGCTTATTTCTTAATTGGATTTTTTTGGGGGTGTTGAGTTTCATGAGTTCTTTATAAATGTTGGATGTTAACTCTTTATTGGATGTATTATTGATTAATATATTCTCCCATTCAGTAGATTATCTTTTTGTTTTGTTGATGGTTTCCTTTACTGTGCAAAACTTTTTAGTTTGATGTAATTCCATTTGTTTATTTTTAATTCTGTTTTCCTTGCCTGAGGAGATATATCAGAAAAGAATATTACTAAGAACAATGCCAGAGATGTTAATGCTTATGTTTTCTTCTAGGAGTTTTATGGTTTCAGGTCTTACATTTAAGTTTCCAATCCATTTTGAGTTTATCCTTGTACATGGTGGACATGGTCTAGTTTCTTTTTTTTTTTTTTTGCACATATTTGTCCAATTTTTCCAACACCACTTATTGAATAGACTGTCTTTACCTCATTATGTATTCTTGCCTCTTTTGTCATATATTAATTAAACATATAGCCATGGGTTTATTTCCGGGCTCTCTGCTCTGTTCATTGATCTATGTGTTTGTTTTTATGCCAGTACCATGCTGTTTTAATTACTATAACTCTAGGGAACTGTGCCACATGGTATGGGGAATGTAGCCCAGCCCCTGATTCAGAAAACTGACGGGGAGCGAGGTCGGCACACAGGACCCACATTCACGGATAGGTTCTCCCGTGGGGAACCAGGCCTGCATTGTACCTAGGCTGCTATGAGGCTTGCTTTCACTAAAACTCCCTCACCCGGAATTGAGGCAGCAAATGCTTACTGCGTATCTCTAAAGTAACTTCCTAAAGTCTGTGCTAAACCTCCCAAGTATGGAGTGTAACCAGTTCAACCACTTTCCCCCTGCATCTGAAACATTCTTCTCTTTGACAGAATTAGCAACATTCTTTCCTTTGTTATCTGTAGAAGGTAATCAGCTACAGGGAAAATGTGCATGGTAAATGAGGACCATCCTCAATGTAATGTACCCAGAAAAGCAACAGAAGCCTGTCCAGGCAGGGGTCGGGGCCCTCTCTCTTACATAGAGAGCAGCCGTGCCGTCCCTTTTTCTCCACAGGACTGCTGCAGTCCGTGTGCATTTATTCATTGCAGCCACAACACACGGACCCCGAGGGCCGGGGTCCACATCACACAACCTTGAAGTATAGTTTGATGTCAGGTAGTGTGATTCCTTCAACTTTTTCTTCTCTCTCAAGATTTCTGTGGCTGTTTGGGTCTTTTGTGGCTCCATACAAATTTTAAGATTTTTTTTTCTGGTTTTGTGAAAAACGTCATTGGTATTTTGATAGGGATTGCATTGAATCTATAGATTGTTTTGGGTAGTGTGGACATTTTAATGATGTTAATTCTTCCAATCCATGAGCACGGTATATATTTTCACTTATTTATATCTTCTTCAATTTCTTCCTTTAGTGTCTTTTAATTTTCCAAGTGCAGGTTTTTTACCTCCTTGGTTAAATTTATTCCTAGGTATTTTAATTTATTTTTTGGTGCAGTTATAAATGTTGTTTTCTTAATTTCTCTTTCTGATAGTTTATTATTGTTGTACAAAAAATGGTACCAGTTTCTGAATATTAATGGATTTCATATTTTGCTACTTTACTGAATTTATTTATTAGTTCTAGTAGTTTCTTGGTGGAATTTTTAGGGTTTCTCTCTACATAGTATTATGTCATCTGCAAATAATGACAATTTTCCTTCTTCCTTTCCAATTCAGATGCCTTTTATTTCTTTTTCTTGTCTGATTACTGTGGCTAGGATTTTCTTGTTTAGATTTTAATCCCCCAAGTGACCTTCCATAAATGGTGCTAGGGCACCATCCAGTGCCTCCGTTTCACGGAAGAGGACACTGACACCAGAAGAGGATCCTTTCTGGCAATGCCCACGCAGCTTGCTAACACCAGCTGTGAGGTCCAGACCTAGCTGGCCTGCATTCAAAGCCTGTGCTCTGATGTCCAAACACAGCGGCCCCAGTGTTTGCTGCCAAAGTAGAGTCCTGGCTCAGAACTTCAGAGGGAAAGTCAGAGGGCAAAGGGCAAGGGAAGGAGTCTCACAGGAGCCAGGAATTATTTAGAATCCCCTACTATGTGAGCAAAACAAAGGACAAGTTGAGTAAGACGGGCCCCTGCCCTGAAGGAACTGGTCATGGGTGACTCGAGGCAGAACCAATTCAGTGCCAAGTCAGACTGCACAGAGTGGGCGAGGCTGAGGGAGAGGGAGAGTCCCCATCTGGGCGGCGGGCCTGAGCACCACCCACCAGCCCAGTCCAGCTGGAAAGGTCAGGAAGGAACCCATCCTTCAAATCTGTGATGCCAGCCTCAGCTGGGGTCATGGTTGGGAGGATCCAGCTGGTCAGAGGTGGGACAGGGAAGTTCACTCAGGCGGCAGATGACCTTTTCTCATCTTTCTGGATCAAGTCAAGAATAAACAGGTCCCCGCAGGCAGGACCACAGAAGAAGGCAGCAGCCCACAGATGCCTGTAGACGGAGATCAGGAGGCTGATGGCCTGCGTGACCTTACGCCCAGGCTGCAGGAACACCAGACCAGGGCCACCACCGTCAGAATTCCCCCAGAATGCCCTTCCTTTGCCACTTCCCATGTTGTTACTGAGGCTATTGAATCCCTGTGGGGATTTGCTCTAAAATGATTTAGAAGAAAAAAAGTGGAGAAGTTTTTTTTTCAGGGCCAGTAGGGAGCTAACCAGACTGTTTAATGTCACGACTACTTAGATTGTGCTGGAAGATAATTAAAGCTAAAGCCATGTCACCACTTAGCGATGTGACCCTGGGCAAGTGCCTTCTGCTCCCTGAGCCTTGCCTGGACACCAGGTTAGACCCCCGCTAGAAGCGTCACACAAAATAGTTTGTCAAGTGCCTGGCACAGTGCCTAAGGTCGGTAGCTAGATCATAGACGGATGCTCAACTGCAGTGCCCAGAGGTTTGGCAAGGTCTCAGAGGGGAGGATGGAGTGAGCTTGAGAGGTGACAGGTTCTACAAGAT
Source organism: Tonatia bakeri (assembly GCA_004024845.1). Lineage (NCBI taxonomy): Eukaryota > Metazoa > Chordata > Mammalia > Chiroptera > Phyllostomidae > Tonatia > Tonatia bakeri. The sequence continues at coordinate 34,113 of PVIA01000490.1, read as the reverse complement.
ACCTAAAATGGCATTTCCAGTCATCCGGGCAGGACAGGGATTCAGAGTTACGTAAAACAAACAAAAATGATTTAAGGAAAAAGTTGTACCTAGTTCCTCCTGTCAAGTGTTAGCTAATACTTCCTCTTTTGAGTGCCCAGCTGGATAGATATATATGCACCCTTGTATAAACCACTACCCAAGGAAACAGAGAACATTTACTGTACCCCATAAGGTTATTTTTTGTGCCCTTTCCTAACTCATAACCACCGCCTTCCCCAGACAACTATTATTCTGACTTCTAGTAACACAGGCTAATTTCACTGGTTCTTAGAACTTCATATAAATACATCTAAATGGATCAAAATAAATTTAACAAAAGGCACAGCTATTTCTTGTCGATCAGCATTTGAGAACTAAGAGTACTTTGTTTTTAAGAGACTGTCTAGCTGAGTGTAGACAATCTCTTAAAATTTTCTTTCTGTCCTATCTCCATTCATTTTTCTTTGAACCCATATTGATTGGGTAAGTTTACACAATCCCATTCAGTAATAACGAGAGGACTTAGGGAGAGCAGTAGATCTGGAGTTGTCAGATAAAATATATGATGCCCAGTTAAGTTTGAATTTTAGATAAATAGTGAGTATTTGTTAGTGTAAGTATGTCCTAAATATCGCATGGTTTTGATGCTAGAAAGAGAAGGGGTCACCCTGGCTTTTCTAGAACCCACCCTGTTGGGCCCCATACTCTCAAGGACTCAAAAGTGATCCCACTGCCAGTTACCTGGACAGTTTGATGACCACTTTCTCAAGGGAGAGCTGGTCCAGGAAGCCATCCACCAGGACTGCCCACTGCACCCCGAGGGCCAGCAGGCAGAAGTTGAAGGCCACGCTGCTCCAGCCGTATCTCCACAAAGACGAGGTGAGGAAGCCCAGGCCGAGGGCCGCCATGACGGTGACATCCTGGAGGAAGGCTGAGGGAGATGACATCGAGGAGGAAGAGAAGCAGACAAGGCAGAGCAGTGATTTTCAACCTTTTTCATCTCACAGCACACAAATTAATTACTAAAATTGTGCGGCACACCAAAATATACACTTTTTTGCTGATCTGACAAAAAAGGCATAATTTTGATACATTCACACCGGATGGCTATTGTTGTGTTGGCTGTTGTCATTTTTTTAATCGGACAATCTAAGGTACAGGTGGCAAATACAAGGCCTGCAGGCCGAATCCGGCCCTCCACCTTGTTTCTACCCGGCAGCAGCGCTGAGCTCTCGCTTAACTGCTCTGGAGTAGTTACATTTATGCAGCCCTAAAATTACATCTGGCCCTTTGGAGGCAACTGCGAGGCTGATGTGGCCCCCGGTGACAATGAGTTTGATACCCCTGAGGGAAAAGAGATCAGTGCCCCTGACTAAGTAGTTAGGTGTGGCTTGTTTGGAAAGTTCTATGGCCCACCAGTTGCAAATCGGTAAAGGGTTGTGTGAAATCAGAGTTTTACAGAATGGCAGCTGGAAGGGATGTTAAAGATCATTTGAGAGAGTTTGGTCAAGTTACTTCGCCTCTTTGGGCCTCAGTTTTCTCATCTGAGTAATGGAGGGTTCGTGCCATGCGGGGCCGAAGGAGGGACCAGATGAGCAAAACTGGCTAAACATAAAGGCAGGGCCTGCCTGTTCTATCAACAGTGCTCGGGAAATGCAGCAATTATTGTTATTATTAAACATAATGATGTGAGCAAGTGTAGAGCATCAGGGCCAGTGGTTGGCACGCAGCCGACACTCGGTACCGATAATTACTTCTGCTATTGGGGATCAGGTTCCACCTCCTGGTCGCGAGCATGAGAAAATAAGGCCAGATGTCAGTGACTTGGCTCAGGTCATGCAGAAAAGAGTGAGGAGAAGCAGGGCCAGAGGTTCTGTTGGCAAGAACTAAATTACCTTTGCAGAAAACAGCCATCTCCCTTTGCCACCTGCCGAGTTGGACCTGGTGGGCCAGCAGTAAACACCAGGACCACCTGGGTGGCCCACACCTTTCCGAACTCAGAACCAGCACAGGGGCTGCTGCGTCAGGTGAGTACAGGGGACTGACCTAATGTGAGAGGGGGGTCCTGCAGAAGGAAAGGGGTGGATGCTTTGATTAAACCCAGGCCTGAAAAGTGGTTAGCAGCTTGGTCTCCAGCACTAGGCAAGCTTGGGTTCAAATTGGGACTCTGGCTCTGTCCAGCTCTGATGTCTTTATCCGGCTCTTTAGCGTCTCTGAGCTTTAACGACAGCCCACATTTATTGTTCATCTGGTACCAACACTGTTTTAATCATTTTACATAAACCATCTTGTTCAGTTCTCACAACAACCCACAAGGTGGATGCTGTCACTATTATAATTATTTTAAAGATTTTATGTATTTATTTTTAGAGAGGGGGGCAGGGAAGGAGAAAGAGAGGGAGAGAAACATCAATGTGTGGTTGCCTGTCACACGCCCCTCTCTGGGGACCCAGCCTGCAACCCAGGCATGTGCCCTGACTGAGAATCGAACCCATGACCCTTTGGTTTGCAAGCCCACACTCAATCCACTGAGCCACAACAGCCAGGGCTTATTACAGTTTTACAGATAGGAAAACTGAGGCCCAGAGGAGTGAAGGAACTTGCCCCAGCTGCTAGAGCTAGGGCTTAACCCTAGCGGGTCCACTCTGAAGGCTGCACATTCAACTAAAACACTACCTGCCCTGTTAGTTTTTGCGTCTGTGAAATGGGAAAGATAACCACACCACCTTGTGTGGTTTGGTAGAATCCAATGGTACAGTGCACAGAATCAATCTGAACAGTAAAGGCTATTTTATCAACAAACACCAACTATTTTTACATGTGTATAAATGTCTGCAGAGAGATCTTGAAGGAATTTTCTCCCCTTATGGATATTGTATCTGGTTTGGGAGAGTTTTACTTATAAAAAAATGTGCAGTGTTTAAATTTGCTACAACCAGTTGTAGACAGTAAACAACTTCAAAAAAAGAAAAGAGAGAAAAAGCATCAGCTCTGAGTGCAAGACATTTCTGGTTGATTCCAGCCCTATCATTCCCTGTTAGGTTAAACCATATTAAATTGCCAACCTTTGACCATTTTTTGACTATAAAAATGGCAGTTTATGTGTTTCAACTTCACAGCTGTGTGGTCTTGTAGGTTGCTGACTTTCCTCATCAGCTAAATAAAGGCAACTACCCCCTGCCCCAGAGGGTGCTGGGGGCTGCGAAGGGGGTAGCTTTTGCTGGAGTTCGCGGCACGGTGCCTGGCACACGAACACTCGGTGGGTGGAGGCTGTTTCTTCACCACCACCGTCACCATCACGGCAGTAAGAACTTCACCTGGTCTCCACGGGTCTCCAAAGTGTCAAAAAAAACCCTCAGCTTACATTTAAATTCATTTTCATTGGAAAACACACAAGTCTAGGGTCTAGCCCATAGGGCTTGGGTGATTGTTGCTGTTCCCGAGCAATCTGACAACACCAGGATGTAGGAGGCCTCTGAGGACCTCCATGGGGTCTGGGGACTTGGGGAGTGGGTGAGAAGGGGGCGTTCAGGAAGATTCAACTTCCCGTACCTTCTTCTCTGACAAGAGGGAGGAGAAGGGTGCGGGCAATGTCTCAGTTTCTAGCTTGCATCCTCCTAGCAATGGGGCTGGGCCGCAGGTGGGCAGGGCACATTTTGTATGGGGCTTCCTCTCAGGGCGGCTGGGACCCCTTCAGGAGCCAAGCAGAAAACCATGCGTGTGAAGGGTGCGATGCCTACTCGGAAGTGGTGAGGCCTGCGGCCAAGTGGACACTGCACACCCCACTTTAGATATTCAAATTCAATCTTTTATTAAAAACTGCTGTTCAAGCAAACACACTTGCCATTTCACAGCAACACTACAGGCATAGGGTTCAGAGTTCCTGAAGATTTCATGAATAGAGAGATCCTTCCATTTTCCTCCCATTTTATAGAAGGGGACCAGAGAGAGCCTGTGACTTCCTCAAGGCCACACAGCATGCCAGCAGCAGAATTCCTGGTTCAGCGCCCTTCCACCAGGCTAGGCCATTTCTTGCTCTTGCTTGCCCTTGCCTGGCTAAGAGACCGTAGGCAAGTCCTTTGCCCTCTTTGGGCCTCAGTTTTCCTGTCTGTAATATGGGAGTCGGGCATGATACTCTCTAGGCACCTCACCATTCTGGAACATTCAGAGGAGGGTATCAGTGGGTAAGGAGAGGAGGGTCACCAGGATGAGGGCAGAGGGGGGGGCCCTAAAGATAAGAAAGTCAGAGGACCTTGGGTGGGGGCTTCATCAGGCACAGCTGCCACCCTTGTCAGGTGCAGGGGCTCAGGGTCTTTCTCCCCAAGACCCCACACTGTCCCTCAGCCAGGGGGATGAAATTAGGATGGCAGCTTCTGGGAGCTGTTGACAGAGCCCGTTCACCCCACATTGGTCAGTAAATAACATTTGATTTCAGACCCCTTCTTCTTTTACCCCTTGCACCCTCCCCTGCCCTCTCCTAGCCTCCCAGGGTGCTGGGTCCGCACCTGCTCCTCCCATGTCTCACTGCCTGGACTCCCACTTCAGGGCTGGGTCCCAGCTCTGGGCATCCCTGTTGATGTCAGCTGCCATCTCTTGGAGCCTGGGTTATACCCACATCAGCTGCTGGTCTGATAACCTCCTGACTCTAAGGTGTCCAAGAGTGATAAGGAATGGACATGCTCCAGGTTCCCAGTGACTGGGCCTTGGAGGAGAGTTTTGTGGTCTAAGGCATGACTGGGAGAAAGAAAATCTAACCTGGGAGTCCAGTAGCGTGAGACGAGGCAGTAATTACTATCACCCTAACAGCAGACACATATATGGTGCCCTCCGCATATCAGGCTGTTGTTCCAAGCACCTGACAGGCTTAACCTGCAACAACCTTGTGCTGTAAGTGCTTTTCATTATCCTCGTTTTACAGATGGGTAAAGGGAGGCACAGGGAGATGCTGTAACTAACCCAGGTCACATAGCTAGCAAATGGTGGTGGGAGATCTGAACCCTGACCATTTGGCTATTACCACCACACAATCCTGCCTCTCCATGCAGTATACACAGTGTGATGGTGAAGTGTGCTCTCTGAGTGAGCTTGTCAGAGTTCACAGCTTGGCTCTGCCTCTGCGCCCCAGCTTCCTAATCTATGAGATCGGAACCTACTCAGAGGATTGTTGTGAGTGCTGAGCTCGCTGGCTCATGTAGATCACTAAACCTAGCACTGGGTGCATGGTAAGTACGAGTAGCTATTATCCCGTGCCTGCCCTCCCCTTTTCCCCATCCCCGGCCTGGATGCCCCAGTGATTCTAGTTCTGTGTTCCCACACACCCTTGCCCCTCCTTCTGGCCTGTTGATACTTCAGCACCATCACCTCTGAAGCCAGGACCATCTTCTACCCTCAGGCTCTGGGCTTGACTTCCACACTGTGCTTTCCACTGCTGACTGGGATGACCTCTGCAGGCCCAGACCGGGACCTGTCCATGGAGCCTCATGAAGGGCTCCACTCCCCTTTTCACACCCTCTACTCCCACCCTCACCCCCGCAGTAGCCTGGGAAGAGAAGAAGAGATTTCCCAATCAGAGGAAAGCCAAAGCTAAGATGTGGAAGGCACCAGAATTTGATGGTATTCTCGAGTCACTGGCAAAGCTCCTGATGTCTTTCAGTAGATCTCCTTCCGGCTTCTGAGGAGTGCAGGGGGGAACTGGGTGGGAGTCACAGTGCAGGGCCCAGGCTTGTCCCCAGTTTGTCAGCCTTACAGTAGGCTCTGTGTGACAGGTTTTCACAGCAATGTCCCCAGTGACTCATGCCTTCCAGTGTAGACACCTCCCACCTGGGTTGGGCCTTGTGATTTGCTTTGGCCAATGGGATATTAGTAAACATATTAGTAAACATAATACAAACAGAGATTTGAAAAGCACCTGCACATTGGGGCTTGCCCTCTGCTGCCATGTGAAGAGGTCTGGTAACTAGCACCACACGGGCTAGCTGCCAGACATGTGAATGAGACCATCTGAGGCTGTCTGCCCTGGTCAAATCTCTAGGCTGGAGATGCATGAGTGACCTCAGGTGAAACCAACAGAAGAACCACATTGCTGAGCCCAGCCCAAAGTGCCGAACCACAGAATCATGATCCTGAGCAACTTAGATGGTTGCTGTGTTAAGCCACTGAGTTTGGGGATGGTTTGTTATGCAGCAATAGATAACTGATACACTCTGCTTTTCTTCAGTATCTCAGAGGCACCTCAACCCCAAGCATAAAATAAACATATCATTGTTCACTTATCCAACAGTCTGCCCCTCCCTGTGCCTCTCCTTTCACGAACTGGCACCTCCGTTTGCCAAACTGCACATCTGAAGCCATGTTTGACAACTCCTTCATTTTCACCAAGCACAGCTGATTTTATCTCTTTTTTTATTTTGTTTTAAATATTTTATTTATTCATTTTTAGACGGGGGGCGGGGAGAAGAAGAATGAGAGGGAGAGAAACATCAATGTGTGGTTGCCTCTTGAGCTCTAGGTACTGGGGACATGGCCGGTAACCCAGGCATGTGCCCTGACTGGGAATGGAACTGGCGACCCTTTGATTCACAGGACCACACTCAATCCACTGTGCTATACCAGCCAGGGCTGACTTTATCTCTTGAATCCAACTCATGCTTCTCATTTACTCCTCCCGCCCATTTGGCCTCATCGCAGGTTATCCAGACCAGTGGTCCTCAGGTAGAGAACACACACCTCAGGAGATGCCCCAGACAATCCACACGGACTGCTGAGGGGATATGAGCACTTCTGGGTTTACTTATTTCTTTTTTAAAAAATAAAAAAGTTAAAGTCTATTAATAATAAAAGCTAACACTTTATCAGACTTTACATGTGTTAATTATTTCAATCCTTTCAACAGCTTGATGAAGTAAGAACTGTCATGTCACAGAGGTTGAAATGGAGGCAGAGAGAGGTTGAGTCATTTGCTCAAGGTCTCACAGCTAAGAAGAGGCAGAGGCAAGGTGTGAACCAGTCTAACTCCAGTTGTTCTCAAAACTTCATTAGAATCACTTTGAGAGGTTGGTAAAACAGAGTGCTGGGCTCCACCCGTGGAATCCCTGATCAGTAGGTATGGACCAGGGCCTGGAAACCTGGAACTAACCAGTTCCCAGGGGATGCCGGTCTGGGGACCACACTTTGAGAACCACTGGTCTATGCTATTCTACCTCTAAAGGCACTTGGTGAAGTTTGCAACCCTGCAGATATTTAATATTTACATTAACCCAGAAGCCTCCTCTTACTTACACAGGATGTCAGATAGCTTGGAAGCTGTCCTAGCTTTGGAAGGTGTCCTGAGGGACTATTGGAACCTGGGAAGGAGTTGATATGTGTTTCTCCACATTCGTCAAGTTGCAGCTAATTGCAGGTTAAAAAAAAAAAACTTAACTCTTTATTATGGAAAACTTCCAGCACACGCACAAACAGAGAGAGCAGCGTGGGGACCTCCCGCGGCCCGTTCCCAGTGCTGATGACTGTCACGTAGGGTCGGCTTTATTTTCAGTATCTTTCTCCCCTTGTTCTCTTCTCTCCACTTTTCTTTCATCCTTTCTTTCTTTTGGCATAAAGTAGACCCCAGACACTGTTCCATTCCAATATGCGTCTCTAACAAATAGGGGCTTAAAAAAAATCCCACTACGCTATTATCACATCTAACAAAACTAACAATAATCCCTGTGTATCTTATAATGTTTATGCTATATTGATTCCCTGATTATCTCCAAGATGTCTTTTTTATTTTTTAAGAGATTTTATTTATTTACTTTTAGAGAGGGAGGAAGGGAAGGAGAAAGAGAGGAAGAGAAACATCATTGTGTAGTTGCCTCTTGCACGCCCTTAACTGGGGACCTGGCCTGCTACTCAGGCATGTGCCCTGACTGGGAATCGAACCACTGACCTTTTGGTTCCCAGGCTCGTGCTCAATCCACTGAGGTATACCAGCCAGGGCTCCACAAAGTCTTTTTTAGAATTAGCTTATTTAAATAACTTATTGTAGTTTACATGGACTAGATTAGATTAAGTGGATTGGCAGATTAAATTACCTAGTTTTAACTAACCGACCACAAAATGGACTAGTGGCTTAAGTGAGTTTTGCAATACTTTCCCTTGTGCAAATTCTTTTTCAATCACATTCAAAGTTTAAAAAAAAATGTCAGTCTAATCAGCTGGCAAGAAGCCAATCAACATAATTTGAAATTATCAAGAAGACTCTGAGAAATGAATTTCCATCCACTGTCAGTAATGGTAATGCTGGACCTTACCTTGAGACTGAAATCCTACTGATCAATAATTAGAAAATATATTTCACTTTGATCTTTCAAATTTTGAAAGATCTAGTTTGAATGTATGTTTGTACATTTTAATGTACAAAATATATTCGTACACCATGACGTATAAATCTGGTGTGGACGAGAAAATGGTGTGGACTATAGAGAACCTATCCACGTGGTATGGGGCATGCGGCCCAGCCCCTACTCGGAAAGGACAGTGGGGAGCAAGGTCGGCAGGCAGGACCCACACTCACGGATAGGTTCTCCCGTGGCGAATCAGGCCTGCACTGTACCTAGGCTGCTTTGAGGCTTGCCTTTTGCTAAAACTCCGTCACCCGGAATTGAGGCAGCAAATGCTTACTGCGTATCTCTAAAGTAACTTCCTAAAGTCTGAGCTAAACCTCCCAAGTATGGAGTGTAACCAGTTCAACCACTTTCCCCCTTGCATCTGAAACATCCTTCTCTTTGACAGAATTAGCAACATTCTTTCCTTTGCTATCTGTAGAAGGTAATCAGCTACAGGGAAAATGTGCATGGTAAATGAGGACCATCCTCAATGTAATGTACCCAGAAAAGCAACAGAAGCCTGTCCAGGCAGGGGCCGGGCCCTCTCTCTCACTTAGAGAGCAGCCGTGCTGCCCCCTTTTCTCCACAGGACTGCTGCAGTCCGTGTGCATTTGTTCGTTGCAGCCACAACACATGGACCCCGTGGGCTGGGGTCCACATCAGTGGAAAGTCTGAAAAGCCTGAAGCCAGCACACCAGTGTCCCCCCCGGAGTCATGCCCCGTCTCCCACCCCCTATGCCAGCCCTGGGGCGGTCTTCTCCATCACCCGACCCCACACTCATCATGTCCTCTTAGGTTGGCAGAATGAGGGTTGAATTACTTACTGAACCCAGTGGACCCGCCATGCCCTGACACCTCCTGATGCTCCAATAACACTGCATTGTCAAAGCCCCACCCGGTCCACTCCAGCGAGCACACGTGCAATGGTCCCTGCTGTGCTCTTGACCTTGTTCTCACGTGGTTAACTCTTACTGAGCCTTTAAGACCTGACTGGGTAGTCACCTTCCTGTGTGGGTTGTGGGCCCTCCTCTGTGCTTCCACATAGAGAGAGTGTCTGAGGACACATATTGTATCTGTGGTAGCTGCACAGCACAGGAGTGACGGACTTAGACCTGGGGCCAATCAACAGAGTTAGAATACCGGCCTTGACACTGGCTGGGTGTATGACAAGTGACTCTACGTCACTGTAAAATCAGGCCATGAAACATAATGGCCAAGTGTATGACACCTAAACCAGGCTGACTAAATTTAAATTGCTGTGCTTTTGCTAGCCAAGAAACTTTGAGCAAATTATTTAACATCCACACACCTGATTTCTTCATAGGAAAAACGGAGATCATAATAGTGTCCATCTCATGGGGTTATTGTGAGGGTTCAGTGAAAGCATTTAGAATACTGCCTGGTGTACAATAAGAGCTCGTTAAATATCAGCCCTAATTAGCATGTGTCTGGATCACATACTGGTTGTGATACAGGGTTGAATGAATGAATGGATGAATGCACTGAATCACACTGTATTGGATTGAAAAGAATTAAAGTAAGTGGAAATGAATTAGAATTGTGCCCAGGCCTTTCCTGTCTACAATATAAGGGCTCCGCTGGGCCAGACCATTGAGTCATTTAGGGGTTTCCCCCACTAAGTCCTACTTCCCACCGCTGAGGGCCCACGGGTCCCTCCCTTTGCCTCCAGCTGTCAGCAACACTTGGTTAATATCACCAAGGAACAAGCAAGTACTCAACCACACTCAAGCATCAGCTTCATCTGAACAACATTGCTCAAGGAGGACTGTCCGTTATCATAAACAACATATTGCCCACCAGATGCTTGAAAACTTATCTCAAATTTTGTAAAAAGCAAAAGCCACACCACTGTGGACATCCGGCTTATTTACTGTTGCTGTCATCACTGTGTGAATATTTTTAGCCGCATATAAATGACCAGCCATCCTACACTCCCCTTCAGTCACCCCTTATGGCTCTGGAGGACAGAACGCAGACCCTGCATCCTCCCAGTGAGAAGAGGCCTGGGGTGGGGGAGGGGCAATAGAGTAAAGCCTCTAAAAGGAGGTTGGTACAGAAATGAGCAAGAGAGACTCAAACCAGATAACAAAAACAAAAAACCAGACAATGTGAAATTCCTTGCCACTAAGGAGAGAGTAAGGAGAGAGAAGTTGGGGGGAGCAGAGAATTATGAAGACTATTTGGCAAAGGGGGATTCCGAGAGCACGGAAAAGGAGGCCCCTCACTCTGCCCTGACAAATCAAGGAAGGCTTCATGGAAGAAGTGATGCCTGCGCTGGTCCTAAAAGAGAGCCTGCGTGGTTGGCTACGTCTTTGTGCAATCTGTGGGAGAAGGTGAGAGAACCCCTTTCCTTGGAGACTTCGTGGAAAGGAACGTTTAGGCTCCTGGAGGACCACAGACCTCCTTTGCCCCTGCCCCCGTTTGCCTCTGTGACCACCTCTCCTCCGGGCACTCACCTTGTTCAGTCCCCACGGTCTTGTGATCCTTGGAGGTACTGTCATAGATGGTGAAAAAGAAGAAGATGAGAATGAAAGCCGCCTCCAGCGTTAAGGTCCACAGGGGCAGGGAGCCCCGCATAGACCTTGGGTACTTAGAGCCCATTCCGCGTGCGTCTCTGTGCATAGTTCCGCCAACACCAGGCACTGCCCCTCTGTCCTCACACCCATGGGAGGGAGTGATGGGGAGACACCCGCCAAAGGCCTTATCTCCGGCTGCAAGGCTGGCTCCGCTGGCCTGTCTATGGAGTTAACACAGGAGCAGAGGGACTATGACAGCGAGGGGGAAGAAATGCATGTATTCCAACATTCACTCATTCATTCACTCAGTGAATCATTCATTTACTTATTCATTCAACAAGAGGTTGCTGTGTTCCTACTGTAGGGCAGGCGTTGTACTCAGCCTAAAATAAGGTATCCATTTACTTGGCACCCAAACATAAGTTTATTCCTTTAGTTTACCCTCACCATATTCCTGAAAGAAAGGCAGAGAATGGATCAACACTCCTGCTTTACAAATGGGGAAACTGAGGCTTGGAGGAGGCTTTGGATCGGCAAAATTTCTATTTAAAGCTTTATCACATGTCAGCATCCAGTGAGCTCTTTATAAGGATGTACTAAATGAGAATGAATGAATGCATGAAAGCAAAGTGTAGTACTAAGCTCTGGGGAGGATATAGGCAGGTCCCCTGGAGAACTAACTCCTCAGAGTTACGTAGCTGAACTATGTATTTGAATCTGTACTTAAATCTACTTGTTTCTAAATCTCTTAAGGGGAAGTGGGAGAAAAGAAAGGAGCCTTGGATCCAGCTCTAATAAAAACCTGGCAGGAGTCCTGATCCAGTCCTGGGCTAAAGCTGCCCCCACCTCTGATCACCCCCTCACAGAGCAGTCCAGGACTCTGCTTGGGGTGTGAACACCATGGGGCATTGAGGAGGGCCACCAGCCTCGGCATCGACAACTCACAGTGCTGGACATTCCCTGAAATGGGATTTAGGCTACCTGCTTTCTAACTCAGACCCTGCAGCTAATTTATCCCGTGGCCCACATGCCACAGCAGAAAGTCTGACATGCCGAGGCTGGTGGCCCTCCTCAATGCCCCATGGTGTTCACACCCCAAGCAGAGTCCTGGACTGCTCTGTGAGGGGGTGACCAGAGGTGGGGGCAGCTTTAGCCCAGGACTGAATCAGGACTCCTGCCAGGTTTTTATTAGAGCTGGATCCAAGGCTCCTTTCTTTTCTCCCACTTCCCCTTAAGAGATTTAGAAACAATATGCATCAAGAAAGGAGGAAGAGAAGGAGAGGGAGGGAAGAGGGAAGGAAGGAAGGAAGGAAGGAAGGAGGGAGGGAAGAAAGAAAGGAAGGAAGAAAGGAAGGGGAGGAAGAAGGAAGGAAGGGACGGAAGTTTCCTTACCTTTTACACTGGCCCCAGCCACTGGCCAGTATAGACTGAATGTGTGGGGCCCCAGAGAATAAAGCTAGGCTAGGAGCTGCTGGGAGACAGATTTTGTCCCGCCGTGAGTGGATCTTCATTGATTATTACAGCTGCCCAATGAGAGAGAGTGCTCATGAGTGAGCACTTTGTCACTAGAGGAATATAAGTAGAAGCTGATGGTTACTTGTCAGAGATGTTCAGAAAGCGATTCATACATGGATGGCAGCAGATTTTAATCACCCAATATAATCTTGTCATTTTGTATTCAGATGAAGAAACTAAGACCCAGAAGGTCATACAGTCAGTTGGCCTCACTCACTTCTTGCACAGTGCAGCTTTATTTAAAGGTAGAAAAAAACTGAGGATAACCTAAACACCCTATAATAGGGGACTGGTTAAGTAAACGACAGGCACACACCTTGCCACCAATACAATGGTTCTGAACACATGTGGAAAAATCCAGAGGAAAATGTTCTTTAAGGTTTATCAAAAGTGGCACAGAGGGTATTCTATTTGGTGAAAAAGCAGGTTACAGAACAGTGTGCATGGCATATTCCCACTTTTGTAAAATAATAATGAAACAACATGTTAATGCATGCCCCAGGGGGGTAAATGTGGCTGCAAACCACTAACACTGGTTACTTCTGTTTCAGATGTTTTCGGGAGTGAACATTTACTAAGCGTTTACCATCATATTTACCAGGTTGCTAGGCACTTAACATGTGAACTCAGTCATCAACTGTGAGATGGGAACTATTAGTCTTACATTGCAAATGAGGAACCTGAGGTGCAGAAAGATTAAGTGACTTGCCCAGGTTTACGGGGCTGGTAAGTAGTAGAGCAGAGATTTAATCCCAGGCCGTCTGACTTGTACGTCTGCGTGTTTAGCCAATTGACTCTATCCCAGATAACTTCTAAGTCTTTTTCCAACTCTAAAAGTCTAGGGATGGAGGATTCTGAGCTCTCTGCTACCTGAACAGTAAATAAGAGAGCAGGTGCCCCGACTCCTAGTCTCCATTCCCTTCATGGTCTCTCGGTTCTGATTTCTGGCCTTTTTCTGGCCATCAGCAATTTTTATGAACTGGGTACCCTAAAGAGGGAGTCCCCTGTGTGGGGGGAAAAGTGAATGTGACCCCTGCTGGCCTGGGTCCTGTACCAGCAGCCTGTAAAGCAGGCAGCCAGAACTACCTAAGGGGCACCAGGCATCCTTATTTACGGTTCAGCCAGAAGCACACAAGATTTCCAGTTGCTAGCAGCCCCTGTGCCTGGAACCTCCAGATGGTTGTGTTTACCAGCTGACAAACTCAGTGTGAATGGCAGCTGGTTCCACAGCTCTTCAAACCCCTGTGCATCCTGATCCTCAGTGAGGGCCTGGCTGCTTGACAAGAGGGCCAAGCTGCTCGCTGAAGAGAGAGCTTTCGTTAATAAGGGAGATTCCCACCCCCCATGCAGTGGGCCTCTTTCAACAGACTTGTTCAAAGGGGCGTTTTCTCTCTCCTCCTCTGACTCTTGCAAAAGGGCCCTGTTTTCTGACAGCGCTTCCAGGTTGTCAGCAGATCACCCGGGACAAAAAGCACATGGGATTTAGAGCAGTTATGTCATCAAACATGTATAGTTGAATTATTTGTTGTGTCTAGGTGGGAGGCGAATGACTTCATTGAGCAAGACTTTCAGCGTTTTTTGTATGTTTGAGATTTTTCACAATACAACCCTGGGAAAAGAGCACTGTGCACCTGCTACTCCCTCCGCCTCAAAGAGTCCTCCCAACAGATATCACCAGGAGAACAGGAGCTTTTGACTGTTTTATCTTCGGAACCTGGTGCTTGGTCCACAGTAGGTGATTAATAAATACTTGGTGAATGAATACGAGCTGCCATTTCTGGAATGCCAAGCACTGGACCAAGGCTTTTGCATATATTATTTCGTTTAATCTCCCCCTCAAGCCTGCGGGTATAGGCATCATCACTTCTGTTTCCCAGGTGAGGAACGCGCTGCCTGGAGAGACGATGTGAATGCCCAAAGTCACAAAGTGAGCGCTTGGAAGAGCTGGGACCCAACTCATATCCATTGGACGCCATGGCTTGCGCCGTTAACTACATTACAATTCTGCCTGCCTTTTACTAAACCATTCGCAGCCGCAGTTTCCTTGTGAGTCAAGTGAGATGCGCCGCTCTGCTTTCCCACAGGATTATTATACTCGTAAATGTAAGAATACGTAAGCACGCTTGACACCTGTGCTGTAGAAATAAAAGTGAGCGACTGGCGTCATGACAGCAGCATCCAGGGCTGAATGACCAGGTGTGATGAATCAGGTCAGATAGACTTGCAGCTTTCACGTGTGATCGTGCATTTTATGTAAAAACAGGACTCTGTGAGAATACCCACCACGCCCTCCTCACCTGAGTGAGGCACTATAAAACTCAGTTAAGGGCAATGACCAAGGGGATACATGGTCCCTCCATTGTCCCTCACGGAAGCTTGTCTACACCGAGGGTACGATACTGCTCTGGGCACACTCTGGTTCAAGTGTGGCTAAGTCAATGATTCATTCATTGAACAAACATGAGCTTCAGGGTTGGGCAACCTGGGTTCAAATCCTACCTCTGCTGTGTGACTGTGAGTAAGATGATCATTTTGTCTGTTTCTTCATCTGTAAAGTGGAGGAAATCAGCGTCAGTCTTGTAGGGTGCTTGTGAAGATTAGATGAGGTAGTTCACAAAAGTGTCAGATGTGTAGAAAATGTTCCATAAATGTTAATAGTTATTATTGCACAAGTTTGCTGTGTTTACTGTAGAAAACTGAAAATGCAGGGATGCATAAAGCTCACATAAAGCATCCACGATTTCAACATCTCCAAAAACCAGTTCTACTTCTTTAGGCAAATATCCTTTCAGAATTTTTTTGATTCATGTGAATTCATTTTTGTCCCTACAAAAATGGGATTATATAGCGTCACTGTTTAGTAACTTGATTTTTTTAATGAGCAGTAGATCATAAGCAGTTTCCAAGCCAGGAAACTCTTTCCACAGCACCACAGCATGCAGGCTGAGAGCACAGAGCACAGGCTCTGACACCACACTTCCTGAGTTTGAATCCCAGCTCTATCACACTTCCTGTGTGACCTTGGGCAAATGACTTCACTGCTCTGTGCCACAGTTTTCTCATCTGTGATATTGCACCAGCAACAATCTCTGCTTCATAGGGTTGTTGTGAGAATTGCATCAAAATGCATACAGGACTCAGAGCAGTGACTTCACACAGCAAGGGCTACGTGTCATCAGTCTCTATGCTACGTTGACTTCCACAGTGAGAGTGTGTGATCATTTGTTAGCCCAGCTCCTTTGGTTAGATATCTGTGTGATTTCTATCTGGTTTCTGTTCTAAACACTGTAAAGAATATCGTCCATTAACAGGGTTCTCTGGGGATACAGACACATGTATCAGAGGTGGCCATCTCAATGTCTGAACTTTTCTGTGACCACTGGGGTGGAACAGGAACAAAACTTAAGGCAGTTGGGCTAGCTCTGTGTGGTGGGCTTGAGGGGGTCAAAACTGCTGAAAGATGTGGGAATGCAATTTCCTTATTTGTAAATCAGGGTGTGATGTCTCTCTAGGCTATCCTGAGCTCAGCTGAAGCTCAAGTTCGAATTCCAACCCCTTGCCCATCAGAAGTCCTGGGAAAAGAGGAGGGATAGACCTGAATTCCTGTCTGGTCCTTAGTCTTTTGAACGAGAGCAAATGAGCTGCCTTCTCCGTTTTACTCATCTGTAAAATGGTCACTGCTGATTTCCCCTTGTTTCTGGATGGTGGTGGAGGTGTGGGAACCTGGGGGTCTCTGTAGCAGGCCAGCCTCATCTCAGGCCACTTCTGTGCCCTTAGTACCCTGAAGGGCCATTTCAGGGCTCAGAGAGAAAAGGCTGGCATTTGGCTAGAGCCAAAGGACCTTGTGCTGGGGTGGATCAGGAAAAGAGGGTCCAGCTAGGGCGGGAGGAGGGAGAAGGGAATGGAGAAGGGCAGTCTTACTGTAGCCTGTGCTTGGGCTCTTGGCAAGAAGGCCACTCCCATCATTCCACTCCAGTCAATCACCAGATCAACAGCATCTATCAACAGCCATCTACAGGTGCCACAGCATGTACCTACAGCATCAAGGCTTGGTCTGGTTCAGCTTGAGACTTGAACTAAAGTCATCTACCATACCAAGTGCATGACCTTGTTTTCTCTGAGCCTCAGTTTGTTCTCATCTGAGAAACAATGGGGCTGACATGACCTGCTTCTAAATGTATGGTTAGAAGCAGAGGGATCTTGGATAGGATGGACAGGTGACTCAACTAAGGACCCCAGGGAGTTGGCATCTGAATTGGAACTGGAACCCATACCTCCAGATTGATTTTTCTTGGCCATCACACTGAGATTCTCTCTACCCTTTCTCTGCTCCTATGGAGTCCCGAGCCCAACAGTATTCTTAGCCACACTCTCTGATAGTTCCCAGCTGCTCCACACTTCTGCCAGAGTGTGGAATGCCCTTGTCAGGAACCTATTTGATGGTAGGCTATAGGGAACCTGTCTGTGTGGCAGTGGTGAACGTAGCCCAGTTCCTGATTCGGAAAACTGACGGGGAACGAGTCAGCACACAGGGGCCAAACCCACGGACAGGTTTTCCCGTGGGGAATCAGGCCTGCACTGTACCTAGGCTGCTTTGAGGCTTGCCTTTTGCTAAAACTCCCTCACCCTGAATTGAGGAAGCAAATGTTTACTGTATATCTCTAAAATGGCTTCCTAAAGTCTGAGCTAACCCTCCCAAGTATGGAATGTAACCAGTTCAACCACTTTCCCCCCTGCATCTGAAACATTCTTCTCTTTGACAGAATTAGCAACATTCTTTCCTTTGTTATCTGTAGAAGGTAATCAGCTACAGGGAAAATGTGCATCTTAAACGAGGACTATCCTCTATGTAATGTACCCAGAAAAGCAACAGAAGCCTGTCCAGGCAGGGGTCGGGGTCCTCTCTCACTCAGAGAGTGGCCACGCCGTCCTTTTTCTCCACAGGGCTGCTGCAGTGTGTGTGCACTGGTTCATCGCAGCCACAACACACGGACCCCGTGGGCCAGGATCCCCATAAGTAGGCTAGATGTGTGAACTCCAGAAAGCTGGCACATGCCCCCAAAGCCTCTCTCATTTTTCTCTGGATTACTCACCTGTCTGTCCCACAGTGCGCCAAGGCACTGTCCGAGACAACAGGGACACAGAGGGGAGTGGGAAGAAAAATACAGGTTTAGCCCCTAACCTCAAGGAGCTGGCTGTCTCAGTCTCTGGCCCAGATAATCTGGAACCTTGAAGTCATAGAGATGAAAGCTATTCAGATACGTGGTCCCCATGGAGTCTGGAGCCAGGACCCAGGATCTCACAATGTGCCCATCCAGAGCTTGCCCTTCAGATCCTTTTACAATGATGGGCAGCCTTGGTGAAAGTTTGCGCTGAATTTATCCCTGGTTACCCAGTGCCACTTTACCAACATATCAGAGTAGAGGTGAGGAATGAAAAACAAGTATCTTATTAACAGTAATTACTTGCTGCCACCTACTGAATGGCCCTGAAGTTCATTATCCTGGAAGCCTTAAAACACACCTGAGTGGAAACAGAGGCTCCGAGAGATTCTGTAATTTGCCCCAGTTAGTAAGTGGCCCAGCTGGAATTTCAATCTTGGTCTGAAGAAGCAGGTACTCTTGCCATTTTTCTAAACTGCATCTCTGCAGGGTATGAATCCAGTCCCCAAGAAGCTTCTCAGATGGACAAGCCTCACCCAACAAACCGCACATTAAGAGCAGAACTGACGGAGATGCTCTGTGTAAAAGCAAGGCTGGGAAGGAGGGAAGACAAGGTTGTAGCGGGTCTGAGGACAGTGCGCAGATAAGGCTTGCTTGCCTGGGTAGGCCTGGGAAAGGTGAGTGGAGCCCTGCTGTGACCCGCTCTGGTGCTGTAATAAAGAAAATGGGTTTTATCTTTTAAGCACCGAGGGATACTTGAAGATTTGTGAGCAGGATAAAGTCACAGAGAGAGGTTGACAATGCATTTGGTATAAATTACCAGTTCCTCCTTGGGGTGGGTATTGATTAAAGGAGTGTTCACAGGGCAGGGAGAAGTCTATCCACCCTGGGGCAAAACAAGATGTCATCTACTTCCTGGAATTTTATTTTATTATTTATTTAAAAATATATTTTATTGATTATGCTATTAGTTGTCCCATTTTCCCCCCTTCATTCCCTTCTACCCTGCACACCCTCTCCCATACACATTCCCCCTGCCCCCCCACTTTAGTTCATGTCCATGGGTCGTACATATAAGTTCTTTGGCTTCTCCATTTCCTGTACTATTCTTAACCTCCCCCTGTCTATTTTCTACCTACCATTTATGCTACTTATTCTCTGTACCTTTTCCCCTTCTCTCTCCCTCCCACTCCCCTGCTGATAACCCTCCATGTGATCTCCATTTCTGTGATTCTGTTCCTGTTCTAGTTGTTTGCTTAGTTTGTTTTTGTTTCTGTTTTAGGTGTAGTTGTTAATAACTGTGAGTTTGTTGTCATTTTACTGTTCATATTTTTTATCTTTTTCTAAGTCCCTTTAACATTTCATATAATAAGGGCTTGGTGATGATGAACTCCTTTAACTTGACCTTATCTGGGAAGCACTTTATCTGCCCTTCCATTCTAAATGAAAGCTTTGCTGGATAGGGCAATCTTAGATGTAGGTCCTTGCCTTTCATGACTTCAGATACTTCTTTCCAGCCCCTTCTTGCCTGCAAGGTCTCTTGAGAAATCAGCTGATATTCTGATGGGAACTCCTTTGTAGGTAACTGTCTCCTTTTATCCTGCTGCTTCTAGGATTCTCTCCTTCATTTTCACCTTGGCTAATGTAATTATGATGTGCCTTGGTGTGTTCCTCCTTGGGTACAACCTCTTTGGGACTCTCTGAGCTTCCTGGACTTCCTGGAGGTCTATTTCTTTTGCCAGATTGGGGAAGTTCTCCTTCATTATTTGTTCAAATAAGTTTTCAACTTCTTGCTCTTCCTATTCTCCTTCTGGAACCCCCATGATTTGGATGTTGAAACATTTAAAGATGTCCCAGAGGTTCCTAAACCTCTCGTTTTTTTTTTTTGTTTGTTTGTTTGTTTGTTTGTTTTAATTCTTATTTCTTCATTCTGTTCTGGTTGAATGTTTCTTTCTTCCTTCTGGTCCACACTGTTGATTTGAGATCTGGTTTCCTTCCCATCACTGTTGGTTCCCTGTACATTTTCCTTTATTTCACTTAGCATAGCCTTCGTTTTTTCATCTAATTTGTGACCGTATTCAACCAATTCTGTGAGCATCCTGATTACCAGTGTTTTGAACTGTACATCTGATAGGTTGGCTATCTCTTCATCTCTTAGTTGTATTTTTTTCTGGAGTTTTGATCTGTTCTTTTGTTTGGGCCATTTTTGTGTGTGTCTTGACTCACCTTTTATGTAGCGAGGGGCAGAGTCTTAGGTGTTCACCATGGTAAGGCAACCCCATCGCTGCAGTCCAAGAGGCAGCAATGGTGATTGCACCAATCTCTGCTGGTTTTCAGTCACTTCCCCCACTACCCACAATCAAACTGGGCCCTTCTGGTGCTGATTCCTGGGTGGGTAGGTTTTGTGCACGTTCTATGACCCTGTGGGTCTCTTCAATGAACTCTCCTGTGAGGCTGGAAGTTTCTCCTGCTGCAACCCCCACAGGTGTTTCCAATCAGAGGTTTGAGGCTTTATTTCCTCGCACTGAAACCCTGGGTTGTGAGGTCTGTCTCACTCCCCAGTTGTTCCTCCTGGTTTATCTGCACGCGAATGTGGGACCACCTGGTCCACAATCCACCACCTTGCCTGTCTGCCAGCCATCACCTTGCCCTCCCCAGTCCTCCAGCAGCTGCCTTTCCAGGAGTCCTCTCCACCCGGCTGCCCATCTCTGCCCCTCCTACCGGTCTGGATGAATGTTTCTTCTGTAACTCCTTGGTTGTTGGACTTCCATACAGTTCAATTTCTGTCAGTCCTCATTGTTTTTTGTTTTTAAATTGTTGTTGTCTTTCTTTTGGTTGTGCAGGAGGCACAGTGTATCTACATATGCTTCCATCTTGGCCAGAAGTCTACTTCCTGGAATTTTAAAAAAGTGCTGGAAGACCACCTAACAGTGTCACTGTTTGTGAGTGGTTAAGTTGGCACAGCCACTTAGTAGGAAATTCTGTAAACATCAGAAATATTTAGGAAGGGAGTATAATAACACTTAAAAATGCCTATATTAAATAAAGAACAGAATACAAAAATGAATGTCTAGTATTATCACTGTTCTCTTTAATAATAACAACAGTAATAGAAATATCCATGGGAGAAGACAGAAAATAAAAAATATAGAATACTAACAGGATAGTAGTTGCATTAGGGTGAGGAGATACATGGGTGTTTTTTTCCCTCCAGTGACTTTCCTACCTCTTCTGTTTTCTTCAATGACATACATTCTTCTTTTTCTCTAAAAAATAACTTTGCTGTCTTTCCTAGTAATGATTTTGCCATGCCTACATTGCAGGGGAGTAATGAGGAACAACTGAACAACAGATGCAAAATACCCTGTACCGTGCCTGGCACAAAATCGATGCCTTAGGAGTGTTAGGTGAGAAAAGTCGCTGGCCCAGCTTCTCCACTTCCGAGGAGCCTGGCCGAGGCCTGGCCGCAGCTGAACAGCCTCCCACCTAACCCTCGATCCCCGCAGCTCCGGGGCAGAAACGCCTCCTACACTGATGCTCGCCCTGTCCAGCAGGCGCAGTGCCATCCGGGCCTGCCGCCCTGCCCGCCCTGCGGACGTGGAACCCAGGCTGCACCGCCCCACTACACCACACCTACAACCCCGAAGAACGTCGCGCGCACCCACGGCTCCGCCCCCGTGACGTAAGGCTAGGGGGCAGAACTACAATAGCCCCGCTCCACGCTTCCTCCAATTGGCCGCTGCTGCGCTGTCATCACCTCGCTAGAAGCCGGCAGTGTGAGTGCGTGTGCGTGTGTTTGTGTGTTGGGGGGGTTGCTTTGTCATTCATACACCCAATGCGAGGTGACAGCGGCCCGCCTGGCGGAGAGGTCAAGGATCCGCAGAGAAGGCCCCCAGCGCTGACGCCGGAGGCTCCTGAATAGGAAGGGTGCTGCGAGCCGCTTATATAATGACGCGACTGACTGGAGCACATGTCAGCGCAGAACAAGCACATGCCGCAAACCCAGGCCTCGTTGGTGCTAGTGATAGATTACAATGAAAATATCACGGTATGCTCCAGTATGGATTACAATACAGTGAAACGCATTCCAATAATCATGAAGTGTACCTTCGCAACAAGGAATAATATAGGATGTTATATTTATAGGGCCTATTTATAAGCCTCTATTTAAATCTTTTCTGATAGGCCCAGGCACCGGCCCAGACACCATAATGATTGGCGCATTTTTCCGTCCTTCAAAGAGGCGGGTTTTACAGTCCGTTTTGCCTCCATAGGCTCTGGGATTGGCCGACAGTGGCGTAGCAGTGCCTTCGATTGGCCCCAAGGGCTGTCCGTCGGACCCTAGTAGGCGGGGCAGGTGGCTGGCTAATACTGGGGCGGGCGGCCCCGGAATTGTCATTTCTTTGTTTCCGAAGGCGGAGGAGGCTCTGAACCCCCCCTTCCCGTCCCACCCCCCTCCCCCGGTGCTGGCTCCATGTCTCTGTGACCGGCCCCAGGGGTAGAGTCCAGGCCTGACGCGGGGCGGGCCGGCGGCGGCTGAGGTGAGAGACGGCGGCGGCAGCACCCGGCCCCCCAGCGGGAGGATGAAGCGGCGGAACGCCGACTGCAGTAAGCTCCGCCGCCCCCTAAAGCGGAACCGGATCACCGAGGGCATCTACGGCAGGTGAGCGGCAGTGTTCCCCTCCTCTGCTGGCCTGGGCCCCGCGGACCCTGGCCGCTCTGGAGGGGCCGGCCCCGTTATGTAACCCCGACTAGGCCGCACGCCGGCGCTGGGGGCTCTCCCTTGGAGCGCTGCACTGGGGGCCCTAGCCCGCCCGCCGGGGGTCCGTCCCGGGGGGCGCGGGGCGTGGCCGAGGGCCGCCGGCTCAGCAGGCAGGGTGCAGCGGGCGGCGCGGGCTGAGGGAGCCTCCGCACCACCGTTGGGAGCTCCGGGGGGGCCCCACTGCGGGGGGGGGGCGAGGGGGGAGGGGCAGTGAGCCCCCTCCCTGTCTGTGCCTCTAGCCAGCGTTGCTAACCCTGAGGGCCATCCCGGGAGCGGACCGGCCACCACTGGCCCCACATCCCGGCTCTAGCTTGGGAATCTCCACCCTGAGCTCAGAGGCTCGAGGACCAAATGTACTGGGGGAAAAAAGGTTGATAAAGTTGGGAGCGGACAGTGTCCCCGCGGTCCTCCCGCAGACCGGGCAGGTGGCCACATTGCCCCTTCTTTCGCCTTTTACTTCTTTTATGGGATCTCAAACTTGGCAACGAGGGCTGAAGCCGATACACTCAAATCATGCCCTGTGGCCCCACTCCAAGCCTCCAAAGGAGCTGGTGATCATTTTGTCAACAAGCGTTACTTTGACAGTTACGAGCAGATGGTTTTCTTCGAACCTTTCCGAAGGGGTTTTCTTCCAATTTGCATTTTTTTCTCCTAAAGGAAAGCAGTGTCCCTTTAAGTAGAAACTGAATTCAGTACACCGAGGGGTGTGGGGGGGAAGACAACAGGTTCATGGGGCAACTTAGTGACAATCACAGCTTCCCTGAGCAGAATTTGTGTACGACTGTTATTTTCTGGTTCTTCTCAGAATGTTAATTCTAAATGGTTCTTGCCTTGGTAAAGAAATTGTTTCAGTGGAGAAAGAAATTAGTTTACAAAGGAGAATTCTCAGCCTGTGAGTATAGCTTTAAATGAGCCCTCGTGGTGTTTTACAGTTTATCTCTTTTAGCTGTGGGACTTAAGGAAGTACATGAGGTAGTTTATGACACGCTAGTTGTCTCAGCATAACTGTACACCTTGCACATGCTACTGTTTACCCGAAGGGAATGAGTGCTTTTCACAAGCAGCTGACTGTTGTAAACATCGGGGGGTTTCTTTATCTCCAATTTAAAAGCATTAAAAAGTCAAAGTGAAAAGTTCTTGAATATAGTCTTATGTAATGAGCCATAGATCATAGAAATCATTCATTCATTCAACAAATATATACACTATGTGCCAGGCCCTTTCTAGCCGGTAAGAGTACAGCAGTGAGTAAAACAGACCAAAATCCATGTTGAACCAATCAAATCTGACCATTTTAACTGAAACTGTAAAAGAAAACAACTTTTTTCTATAGATTTAATGGATGGAAGAGAGATCTCTTCAAGTTACACACACTCTAATTCTTGAATAACAAAATGGCTTTTTTCCCCCTGGTTATTGAAAAAGATTTGAACAACTAAATATTAGTAGTGATACAAGAATAGAAAAAAGTATATACAGCAGAGTTGGTAGACAAAGGACATCTGCAGCATTTGATTGGCTGCTATTTACAGTAATATATGAAAAGTACCTCCATTTATAGCAAGATTGGCAATCCTGCATTGTTTACATGTCTTCTGTTATATTTCAACTTCTCTTTGTGTTTGGACAAATACGCCCAGTTTAGTACCTGTCCCATTGCAACCACTCACTCACTCGTGTGAGTAAATGTGAAGAAGTGTCACATTGTCTAAAGATTATTTTACTGGTAATCTTTTGCAATTTGAATTCTTACGTTAAAGATTAATAGTAAATACCTTACGCAAGTGAATTAGAATTTCATGTGTAAAATTTTAAGAAACAAACAGTGCTTCAGCTTTCAGATCTGTTTGTCATTGTTTAAGTTAAATGTTAATAAAAGACCTAAATATATTTTTGTATCATATATCAAATTAATGTTTCAGCTATCTGTTTCTTAGTTTATATTATGGAGTATTGGACTGAAGAATGGGATCATAGGTTTGTTTTTTTCTAATTTTGTTTTTAAGAAGAGAGTTAGAAGGGGTCTGGGCAGTGGGGGAATGGGGACATCCGTAATAATGTCAACAAGAAAAATAAATAAAAAAAGAAAGAAAAAAATTTTAAATTATTTCTAAAGCAAACATAATGTGTGGGCTAGTTATAAATTGATGTTTGAGTTTGTGTGAATATTACATTTCTGTTGATCATCAAATTTAACTCTATACTAAACTTTTTCACACTGTCTATTGCCCATTTTGTTTCTCAACATCTAGCCAGTTTTGTTCTCATTAAATAGAGAGCTTTCTTCTTTTTTTGTTCCCCCCTGAAGCTCTGTTGACAATTTTGAGAACTACTTTGTCCACTTTTACAGCATAACCTTTCATGGACTTCTTATTTTTATGTTTTCAGTTGGTACAACTTACTGAGCTTTGGTGTAGCCAAGAGGCAGCTATGGTGAAGAAAGCACTGGACTGCTGGCATCAGTAGATCTAGGTTCATTCTCAAAATCCCACTTTGGAAAGGCAGGGAACCCAAGCTTTGATCCCCAGTTCTCTCATCTGTCCAATGAGTTTTGAGGACTAAAGGAGATAGGTACAGTTTGCGAAACCCTTCAGATTCTAGCATGCTATAGAAATATTATTTGCCGTAGTATCATGTGTTAGACCTATCCTTTAAGGAGGAAGGAAAGACTATAAGATTTGATACAACTATCAACAAAAGTCAAGTAATCAAAACAAGTGTCAGTTGCTGCTTGGTCTTGTTGAAAGAAATTCTGTTGCTGATAATGCTTTTAATCATGGGCTCTAATCCAACAACTGTGACCAAGGTGATTGTCAAATGATATTATTACTGCCAGTAGAATGGTTGCGATAGAATTTTGTTTCAGGGGCATGGTAGAAGGAAAACAGATTTTAGATATTATTTTAATGTGAGCTACATTTATATATGTGCCTATCATTTGAAAATTGACTTGTTAGGAATATGTTATTTCAGTCAAGTTAATAATCAAGAATGAGAGAAAGGAAACAGGAATGGTGATCATTTTCTTTTATATAATTAAGAGCTAAAATTCAATGTCATTTAAAAAAAAAATCTGAGCCAGCACAGAACCTGACATAGTAGGAAGTCATTGCTCAATAAATGTTGAATGAACTGATAAATGAGTAGAAGCTAATCTATTCCACTGTTTTAAGAACCTGCATTGTTCAGGGAGTTATGAAGGGTAAAGGACATGACAGACATTTCCTTGTCTTCAGGAAGTTTACAGTCCAGCAGGTCATAGTAATTCCCTCTTAAATTCGTGCAGTGGTTTTGAGGTTCTCAGGAACTTTGAGTTCTGTTCAAATAAAAATATTTGTGTTGAATTAAATATTAGTTTGCTATTTTAGTGGTTAACCTGATACATTAACAGCTTTATTTTGCCCTGTGCTATTTTATGGTGAAGTAGACTCTAAGTGAGAGAGTATTTTCTGTCTCAAATGAGGTAGATGTGAAAGTACTTTCAAGTTATGAACAACAGTTATTAAAAAGGGAATGTAAAATGAATAATTCCACTTAATGTTACATGTTGGGTTTTATGGCAGTGATTTTCTCCCTGGATCTGCCTTCACACAGGCACCAGACACTCCCAGCAGTCATATCCAATTACATGCAGTGATTCTCCAGGTGAAGTGGAGTTGGGGTGCTATGTAGATTTTACAGGCCTTAAGGGGATTCTGTGGATTCACCCACCCTTCACCTTGCGGTATCCTCATTCCCTTCCACCTGAATTACTGACTTATAATAGGAAGATGAAGAGATAAGTGTGGTAGGTAGAAGACAGAGGCAGAAACATTTGTTTAAAGTCTCTGCAGTTAAAATTGTTACTTACATAAGTAAAAGTAAGCATTTTATATAAGGCATGTGTTTTAAGCTTCAGGAAACTATTTTATATCTTTGTTACTGATGGTTGAAGAAAGCACTCTTCACTTGTGAATTTATGGATACTTCTGTCACCGTGCTTGGTTCTGTGTGTAGCGTGTTTCCTGAAGCTGAGGTAGTGCAATACTTTACATGTCTCTTACATTTTTTTTTCTTAATGCCTTAAAACTATGACCGAGGACTCAGGACTTTGCTGGCTGGCAAATACATATACAGGGTCTGGCAGAAGGCAGGCCTGTTTGAGTGTGGTTGGTAGGATGATAATATGGGTGTAATAATTTATAGTTTTAATTTGAACATTTCACCTAAAATGTCATATGGTGTGCTTGAGTGTGATACTGTTTTGGTACAGAATTACATGCTCATGATTTTGTAATAAAATAGGGGCGTTATTTGTGCCGGACCCTGGTATATATGATACCTTTTCCCATCTTTGTTTCAGAGGAGTTTCTGGGCCTTTAACTTTTTAAATGGTCAAAGTTTGCATCCTTTTTAGTTTCCTAATGTCCTTTTTCAACCCTTGTCTCAATGCTCTGGTCTCCACAAATGTCTCTCTACTGCTTTTTCTGCCTCCCGAATGTTGTTTCCTAAGCCTAGTTTTAGGCCCCTTTGGGATATGCTTATTAAAGCCACTGGAGGCTGACATGACCCTTGGCTGCCTTGATTTTACCCGTGTTCTGCAATTGAAATCCCAGATACTAATGTTGCAACCTCGAAGCCTACTTAGCCTTTTGGTGGTCTTGGTAGGCTTTAATTTTGACAATGCTGGACCTGACTTAAAAGTGATAAATTCAGTATTGTTTTAAAGGGGTATTGGTACAATGGAGAATTGAAATGTTTCACTAACCTTCCCAGTGAGGTGTTTAGCTAAACCCTTTTATTTGTAGTTTCAGTTAAATATATTTAAAAAACCCTGCCACACTGCAATTTTGACCTTAATTTTTACTAGTAGTGTACTACGTTAAAAATAAAAAAAAAGTATTGATACTCTCTGCCTGGGTCAGTGTGGCTCATCAGTTGGTTGGAGGGTCATCCCAGAGGCAAAAGGTTTTGGGTTCGATTCCTGGTAGGGGCACGTGCCTAGGCTGCGGATTCCATCCCCAGCCCAGGTGTGCATGTTGCTGGGTCCAGGCCTGTCCAGGAGGCTGCCAGCCAATGCTGCTTTCTCACGTTGATGTTTCTTTTCCCCTTCCTCTCTCTAAAAGCAATAATAATAAAAAAAAAAAATGTCTATAAGTGAGGATTTAGGAAAAAACTGCTTTCTTCTAACTTTCATTTATGATTCTGAGCACTCTTGGCATTTAGTTTCATTAGATGTTTTAAAAATTCCTTTTGAGTTGCTTCTACCAGTTGAAGCCGGGAAAGGAGGGAACATGATCTATTTTGGATTATTTGCTTAAAAGCTTCCTGTTTTATCAATGATACTCTCCTTTCTCTTCATATTGATTCCTTAAGGGCTTTCTTGAACTTCATTAGATTTGAAGAGTGATTTCAATGGTATATTTAACAACTTATTTTTTCACTCTTATTATAGGTCTGGATATGGTGGACCCAATTCATATTCTATAAGTACTTATATTTTCAGAGTTTTTTCTTTGTACATTTCTCCCAGATCTCCCTACTGATATTAACCCTTTGGGGTTTATAAGTGTATTTTGTTTTGTTTCACATCATTTTCTAGGCTACCATCCAGCCGATACTTAAGGGCATGTAACAAGATATAACTTGTACAGTATATCTTATGGAATCTGGAGGGTCAGAAAGAGATCTTACCAACGTAGTTAAAAACTCAAAGTGAAATACTATAATTGGGTTACTTTTCTTGATGAAATGTAGTGTGCTCTTCAAATATATTGATTACTTTACTCTCTAGGCTCGCTAGATTTGGGTATACTCAGTTTACTTGGATCATTTTCAAGAAGTAGGCCCAGAAGAAAAGTAGGTTGTCTGTTCAACAAGCTGCATAAGTGTAATGAAACATACCAATGGTAGAAACGTAAATTCTTTGCTAGACTTTTTTTTCTCCCATTGTGGATTCTTCAAATACCTAAGGAGTGATTTCTTTAAGGTCTCTTATCTTTAGGCACATGAATCCTGGTCATGGGAACTTCCAAAGATTTAACCAACTGTTAGAGTATATTTGTTGAGGCATTACATCTTTACTTTGGCATTTACCTAACTGACATCAAATTGACCTCAGCTCATCAACCTTCTAAGATGCCTGTCGTCACCCCCAGACTCTGAAACCCTTTCATAGCACTGGCCTCTGTTCCTTTGTATTTTTTTCTGTGCTACTATTAAGGACGATGTATTCACCTTGAGTCATAAGACTGTGACATCAAAAGTAATTTATCCTCACCCTATCTCCTTTGTTGCCTTTTATTTTTTTAGAGGTTTTGCATTTAGTAGTGGATTGAAATAGTGCAATAGCCCACTTTACGTGTATCCATAGATACCGCCTATTCATTTGAGCTATTTGGGATCTGTTTCCTATCCAGCACAGGGAAGGTAGCTAGAAAAATCTCATTCTGTTTTTGTTTGCATTTCACTAATTTTCTTCAACTGTATATCCCTTAGTGCCTTGCTCAGTTTTTAAATTGTATTATTACTTTGCTCATTTTCTTTTAAAACATTTTTAAAGATTTTATTTTTTGAGAGAGGGGAAGGGAGGGAAAAAGAGAGGGAGAGAAACTTTGGATGGATCAGTTGCCTCTTGCACACCCCCATCTGGGGACCTGGCCTGCACCCCAGACATGTGGGAATCCAATCAATGACCTTTCGGTTCACAGCCTGCGCTCAATCCACTGAACTACACCATCCAGGGCAAAAAATTTTTATTTATTGATTTGAGAGAGAGAGGGGGAGAGAAACATTGATTTGTTGTTCCACTTATTTATGTGATTGTTGGTTGAGCCTTCTATGTGCTCTGACTGGAGATCGACAGACAACCTTGGCATATTGGGATGATGCTCTAACCAACTGAGCTCGCTGGCCAGGGCATGTTCATTTTCAAAGTATTTTTTAAAACCAAATAAGCTGCTCAGTACTGAAATCAGTACTTAGCCTGTCATGTATAGTAAGGACACTTGAACTCTAGCAAGAGTGAGTACCGTGTTCATGGTCATATAAAAAAATCCGGCCTTAGATAAGAGAAATACAGGGTTGGAGTCTTCCTTCTCAGATGTAATAAGTAGTATTTTCTTGTCTTTTTCTAAGCTTGACAAGGTATAACTCATTGTTTATTGTGTTTCTGACTTTTTAAAGAAATGAGTTGTCTTTTTATTTTTAAATTACATGTTTATTACAGTGACCATTCTGGGGCTATGAATATTGTTAGATATATATTGCTGTGAATATATTATTTCTTCTGCAAAGAAATAATATAATTTGATTTTGAAATTTTTTTCTGCAGAGCTTCATTGTGTGTTTACAAATTGTTTACAAATTTATGATTTATGAATTAAGATATGGGTTTATTCTCTCATAAAGTACATCCACTCATTTTTTAAAAATTTGGTTCTGTTGGAGAGTTAAAGAATCATGTAACTTGAATATGCATGAAGGAAGAGATATAAAGAAAGAAAATAATATTTATTGAGCATCAAATGTGAGATGAGAAACTCCAGCATGATGGATCAACATATGGGCTTTAAATTCATATAAATTTGGGTTCGAATAATGTTCCTGAACTCCAGTTAATTTATCTGCTTTAACCCTCAGTTTTCTTAGCTGTAAAATGAGGATAGTAAATATATCACCTACTTTAGAGGATTATTATAAGAATAATTGAGATAAGTCACATAAAATACTTAGCATAGTGCTCGACACAGGAAAATTGCTTAAAAAGTTATTTGTTGTTTCTGCTATTCCTGTAATATTTTTACCTTCATTTTCTTATTTAGTTCTAGTAAGGATATGTAAGTGTTTAGCTTTGGTTTCACAGTGAGAAAACTGAAGCTGCTGGAGGTTTAGTTACTTTGATAGAGAACCACATCTATCCAACCCCAAAGTCTGTCCTTTGTTCTGTTGTCTTGTGTAGTTTCATCCTTTCTGAATGGTGTTTATGTGTAATAACTTACATGATCCTCTTGAACTCACTGCTACATGTAGGGAAAGATCATTATCTTCATTTTCCAGGTGAAGCAACAGGTACCAAGAGTGTCTTGTATAAGGCCGTATCTATCTATCTTCCTGCCTACATACCTATTGATATAAAGGACATTAGTGAGATAGTTACTGAAATTTGAATAAGGTCTGTAGATCACATAATAGTATTGGGTTGGCCAAAAAGTCCATATGGTTTTTTTCATAAAATAAAAGACACATTTTTCATTTTTATCAGTAATTTCATTGGTTTGGATATTTTGAGTATGTCGGCTATCTTGTGTGTAGTATAATGTTGATTGTTCTCAGTTAATGTCTTGATTTGAGCATTGTCCACTTCAACTGGTCTACCTGACTGTGGAGCATTGTCCCACAAGGAATCTCCAGTATGAAACTTCACAAATCTCTTTTGACACGTTCGATGGATCATAGCACCTTCTCCATGCACTGCACAAATCTTTTTTTTGTATTTCAGTTGTGTTTTTACCTTTCTTGAAATAATAAAGCATAATATGCCAAAAGTGTTGCTTATTTTCTTCCTTCTTCAATATTAAAACAGCTATACAAAAATTAATCAGTTCTGGTAAGGTTTTTTTAATGGATGCTGATTATGACAGCTGTCACATTACAATCTAACAGAACTGTTTTGCATGATGTTAAAGGCAGCTAAGCGCTACTACTAGAGTGGTCTTACAGAAAAACCAAACAAACTTTTTGGCCAACCCAGTGCTATTGCAGTGGATAATTGTGCTGTGGTTATAAGAGATTATCCTTGTTTTCATGAAATTTAGGAGTAAAGACCCATTTTGGTTACAATTATTTTTAAATAGTTTAGAAACAATATGTATACATATATAGGGACAGAATAAGAAGAGAAACTCAATAAAATGGTTTTATCATTTGTAAAATCTTGGTGAAAGATATGAGAATTCTTTGTACTATTTACGCAACTTTTCTCTAAGTCTAAAATTACTTCAAAATGAAGAGTTAAAAAATAAAAGTAACACATGCTTGTTATTAAAAAAAAGTAGTATGACATGTATAAGTGTAATATAAAAGACCTTAGTACTCCTGCTTTGGGGTGATCACTGTTATATAATGTGTAATTATAGTTTCTTTTTTTCTATATAAGCAAACATGTATTTCTTTATTGCAAAAATGGGATTCTTTTTTTACATAAAAATTTCTTGGCATTTATC
Source organism: Tonatia bakeri (assembly GCA_004024845.1). Classification (NCBI taxonomy): domain Eukaryota; kingdom Metazoa; phylum Chordata; class Mammalia; order Chiroptera; family Phyllostomidae; genus Tonatia; species Tonatia bakeri. The sequence continues at coordinate 2,547 of PVIA01000490.1, read as the reverse complement.
CTCACTTAATCTCTTGTCCATTTATTCACCTCCAATTTTTTTTTTCCAGCAACATAGCATTTTAAGTAGAATTCACTCTGTTCTCTGTGGTCTCCTAAATCCCATTTCTGTGTTCTTTCAATAGTGCCCTTCAGCCTATCAGGGTCCTGTTTCTCAGTTTTCTTTCCTATAAAATGGTAGTAACTACCCTGCCTATTTCACATTTGTAAGGATAAAGTGAGATAATTAATATGAAAGCATTTGAAAAAATTACAAGTGCGATGTAAATGAAGGCATGGTGGTTAGGTATTAAAGATGTGAAGCGTAATACTTGTTTTACTTATAAAATGAATTTCTAATGTTCATTCAGCATTAACAGTTTTTTTTTAGGTACTGTGGGTTGTTTCTTCCTGATATGCTTCTTAACCCCTGTCCACCTCAAACCCTATAGAATTCACACTGTTGAAAGTGTTTTTGAAGCAGAAATTTTAAAATTTTCTAAATTCTCCGGTTAAATTATGTTACACCACTTGTCCTTGATATTCCTGTAGTCTATGTAATCTTTTATAAAAGTACAGTCAAATCTCGGTTTCTTGAGCCTCTTGGTTCCTGAACAATTTGGTTCTTGAACAAGTGTTCACCAAAAAAAGTTTCAGTTTTCTAACAAAGTTTTAGGTCTCCATTCTCTACCCAACAATGCATTCTTGCTGATAGCTGTGTGATCAGTCACGTGTCTCTCAGGTGCGATTTGTTTAGTTTTTGAACATATTGCTTCTTAAACAGTTTTGGGGAACGAATTAAATTTGAAAACCAAGGTTCCACTGTTCTGTACCACACAATTCTTAAAACCTTTCTTAGTGATTTTCATTCTAGGTTTATTTTTTGTTTTTAAAAATTTTCAGGTTTATTTTTTCCTTTTAAATTGGGCATATTTCACACTGTTAGATTTGTCATTGCAGCGGCTGTGTATGTGTCTGAGTTTATGCATGTGTCTGTGTGTAACTGACTGTGGAAAGGTTCTCTGTGCAATCTGCTGGGGACTTAGAATGGAGAAGAGAGAGAGGGAACAGCTTAGGTCCTCCCAGGCTGCCCTTTCCTGGGTTTTACACAAGGATGTGCTTGCAGAATGCAGCACTAGTTTTAGACCGTTTTATCTTGAGGCTCACGTGTACAACTTCTGTACTCCACCATTTTATGGTATTAGAAATTAAGATGGAAAAACATAAAACAATTAGTAGTTCTTATAAAAATAACAATAATAAATCCATGAGAAGAGTGATGTGATTTTATATTTTTCCCGATTTCTTTAATGTCAGGCTTGCCAGAAGACACTCTGAGAACCCCTACTGTAGTCAGAGCCAGTGGCAGGTGGGCCAGATGGAGCGATAGTCTGGCATCCCGAGCAAGGCTGATGGGAGTTGTTTCTCCGTAAAGAAGAATAGTCAGAACAGATTGGGAGCATGTGCTTGGTAACCCTTCAGGCAGAAGCTGCATTTGTTGGCTTTGCTGATGTTGCTTTGTTAGGCACCTTCCCACTCACCTGTGCATTCCCTCTCCCTTCCGTGTAAGTGTGCTTTGATAAAAGCACTAGCGTGGCCCTGAACACTCCTGTGCACTGCAGGTCATTTGTCCAACGTCCACAGTTTGCAAGGTCCCGTGCTGGGCACTGAGGGTAAAGCAGGGAACAAAGTGGGCAGGACCTTACATTAAACACTTAATCACACAGAATGTTATTTAACTAGAATTTTGACTATTCTTGTGGCACAGCATGCTAGGGAGGCATGTAAGGGGGTAACTGTCTTTACTTTGGGTCAGGGAGTGCTTTGCTGAGCAAGTGATGTTTATGCTGTGTGCTGAAGGATGAGTAGTAATGGACTGTACTGCCCGTAGTTTAAATTGTACTTAGGTAGGGATTTTGTCTGTGCCTCAGAAAAAAATGTAGAAAAATGGAAGAATTAACCCTAGACAACTTAAATATTCCCATTTGAGGGAGGTACACTGCCATGGCCATCGACTGGCAGTGACTGTGGAATGCTGCAGATGGCTTGTGGAAACACGAGAAAAACATACACAGAGACAACGGAGTCCCATGGAGAGATAGGGACAAAAGGGCCACTCTCCCTAGTGGGGAGTGCCGGGCCACCGTCCCTAGGGGAGAACACCCCGTTTTCCTGTCCCAGTAGGCTTTTATTGGGTTTGTTTGCACAGGAATTCAGGTAAAGCTCATTACTCATTGCCAGGAAGAAAGGATCAAACAATAGATAACAAGGAACCCTGAGGGCCTACTTTGAGTCAGGGTCAAAGAGCTGTAAAACTTTAAGGAACAAACTTACTTCTTCCTTGGACCCTTATCATTCGATTGAGAGCATTCTAAACAAAGCAGGTTTCACAGGATTTTACATATTCTTTCTTAGGCCTGCTCACTCGGAGAACCCGCCCTTTCCAGCACAGGGCTGCACCACCCTCCTCATTGTTTCAAGCTTAGGTGGAGCAAGGGAAGTAAGGTAGCCAAGAGATTAGGAGATTTTCTTGCAGACAATGAGGACTCAGGTTTTGTCAAAGCCGAGG